>LUCH01000376.1:5933-71241 GCA_013368495.1 Paragonimus heterotremus
GCAGGGCCAAAGAGGCAATTAAACATTGCACGCTCTTGCCAAAGGAGGTAGGGTTTACAGAGGCGATGAGAATTTTGCACCAGCAGTTTGGACGCAGACATGATATTATGCAGGCGATAAGCAAAGAAGTTTTCGTGGGTCCTAAGTTAGTCGCTGGTGATGTTGACGGTTTGCGTGGACTAGCCAGTCAGATGAAGGGCTGTCAGGCGATGCTAACACAACTAGATTACGGAGCAGAATTAAACTGCTCAACCAACCTCATTAAAGCGGTCGAACGATTACCTCACCACCTACAAGAAAGGTGAGCGGACGTTGCTGAGAGCATCCCTGACTGCGGAAGGGAACCATTATTTCGACGACTTACTACGTTTCGCGGGGAAACGAGTGGCAGTCAGCGCCAGCCAGTATGGTCAGTTGGCCGCTTGCGTTGAAAGTAGGTCAAGTTACCCAAAGTCCTCTGGATCCTTTGGAGTCAAGTACTCGAGGTGTAACGTTGGATTAGGTGTACCTTATGAAAGGGTGAATTTGCAGTGTCCGGCTTGTAAAGACAGCCATGATATATCTGACTGTAGTTGTTTTGGCAGCAACACTTTGGAGCAACGCAAGGCGATGTTGAAGAACATCGGACGCTGTTTTGTTTGCTTGAAAGCGAACCATGTGACGAGGTCATGTAGAGTAAAGATGCGGTGTGGGATTCTGGGTTGTGGTCGACGCCATCTTACACTGGTTCATGAAGACACACCTGAACAAATTAAGGAGGAGACTGGGCCGTCCTTGTGCATTGCCACATCCAGTCAAAACGGAGTGTACCTGTTGATTTGTTCCGACAAAGCTGGTTAGCCCAGAGACTAAGGTTTGCACAGGTGAACGCCACTGAAAATCAACTTCGTCTGAAAACACATGACATACCCACAGGTGACACACTCTCCTAAGGTGGGATTCCTGAATATCCAAATCATTTCGCTCTCATTGCTTCCAAACTCAACTCCAGGCTAAATGGTAGCACAACATGTTAAGACTTAGGGTTTGCACAGGTGAACGCCATTGAAAATCAGCTTTATGTGAAAAAACACATGACATTGCCTCTTTAGAAGCCTACTTGCAACGGTGTCTTGGGTTTTCTCAATCTGTGTTTACCTTCACGGTCATAGGCCTCGTAGAACCAGGAGCACATCCACTGGTTCACGTCCTCCAGCCCTGTTTCTGGACTCATTTCATGTGATAGGACAGTTTCTACGTTCGACATAAATTACGTTATTGCAACATTCCACTAACCTTCTATTACTCGTCGTAGAATAGAGCCTTTGAAAGCGAGCTTATTTTTCCCTCCAGGATAAGTCATCTCTATTGCCAGCTGTGATCCGATGGCCTCCCACATGCAACGGCGACGCAGTAGTCTGGCAGAAGGAGCACCCAGTGCTTTCACGTGGTCCATCTAACAGGGTTCAAATTGCTAGCCGTACATTTGCCACAACTGCCCTGGACTGCTGTCTTTGTAAGTTTGCTTTCAGTTCACGAAAACTGGAGACTATTTAAGGGTAAAGCACGTGAGCGGATGTCGCGCACAGCCTCGCACTGAGAATCCACATCGAGGAACAGGCGGCGTTGATTTAGACGTTCCTTCAAAATGGCCACGTCTTTAATCAATCCCTCCTGTTTTGCAGCGAATTCATGGAACATGTTTATTAATATGGTCAGTCGAGAGGAAGCGGCCGATTCGCTCTGTGGTGAAGATGTTGCTAGCGGAGCAACGGATGAACTGGTTGACGACTGCAACAAAGTCGGCGGTGACGTGAGAATGAGGGGACGAATGTTTGGGTGAGAACTGCCGAACAGTGGGCGGGAAGATAACGTGGGAGTGGCGGAACAGGACCGAATGGCGGTTACGGCTAAAACGGGAAGTCCAGTTGGTGAGATGGGTCGGTGGGATGCGTGAACACCGAAGGAGGATGCAACGGGTCCGCGAAAAACAGCGGCCGGGATATGTTGGGTTGAATGCCCGAAGGGCGTAGCACTGCTTCTTTCCCGAAGAACCAACTTTTTTCCACGACGAACGTGAAGTATTGTGTAGCTGAGGCGCTGGTAGCGGGATTGGTTGAAGGGCTGCCGGAGTCATCGGACGATGAATGAGACATAAGTTTCTTGGGTCGCTTGCTAAAAAACACTGGGGATTACATGCACATCAGCAATACCTGGACCACTGACTCCGTTTTCCCATTCGCACCGTTACATCAGAAGAATCTACATCCGATGTCACCTCCACCTTTTTGGCATGAATACGGGCTTGCGAATAATCGTCTAAAAACACAAGACACAATCACAAAATCATTACCTGTTGTGCTGATCACTCTGACAGATATCTTAGCAGAGTCGGGCGGGGAGACCCGATGATCTCTCACAGCTGCGGCAAACTGAGGAGACGGGTAATTTGGACACGATGCTATACCATCGTGTATTCACGCGGAACTCAACACCGCGCAACAGGGTTCCTTATCCTCCAAGAAGGTTACGACACTGTACAGCTGCAATGGAAGTTCTTTAATTGTTACAACCGACATGTTATGGATGATAAACCAAAAGGAGTTAAAGGTTATAAGTCACAAACAAAGCTTTATTAACCTCAATATGACATGCTTTCTACAGGTAGGCAAAATGGGTATAGAAACGAAACGCGGATGAATGGGAAAGAGCAAACACTTAGCGTTAATGCAAGACGCACTAGCTGTGAAACGTCGAGTGATAAATCATTTACAAGAAACATGCAAGTGGTGAGAGGAAAAAACTATGGTTGAAGAAAGATCGGAATGTGGCAAAGGGACAATAACTCACACAGCTGTCGTCAGAATTGGGGTTGCATACATCAACGATTATGCAAGGGACATCATTAATAAGGGCAGCGTTGTTTGGACGGGTGTTTGAAGACAAAATGGAACTTTTTATACACACTGAGCGTCCAGGCAAGGGAAGACAATTGATGGGTGTACCAACATCAGAATGGAAGACTTGGACGGGAACAGAAGCGGCATGCCTTTCTGATAAACGCCTGTACAATTGTCCCACTGGCTGCGTTGGTCATTAAGCATCGATTTCAATCTATACATGAAGGACTCAAACGGAAAAGCAGAGAAGTTATCCAGTGAACCATGCGTCGCCACATCATCGGCAACGTGTTCCAACGAATGCAGGCTGTATACCATCTCTGCCTGACCATACAACTTACAATAATTCAACAAAAACACGTTCATTAATTGTTTTGCCAAGTTGTGATGAGTAATACTGAGGGTGGGATGACATAAAATATATATAGACCCAGACAAATCTAAAAAGTTTCAGTACTTATCATTGTCCAAAATGTTCCGTAAAGCAACCAGTCCGACAAATAACAGGAATTGTCGACACTCCGTAGCTTTCCGAGTCTTGAATTCTGTCAGTCGCGGCACTTGCCAGGGAATTCACAAGACAGGCTCTTCCGGCATTCTAAAATCCTTTCGTCCACGCGTAGGAGGGCTTGTGAGCCTATGCGAATGTTTCGGGAAATCGGTCCTGACGTCCAGTTATTAATCATGCGACGGACAACACCCAGACACACTGAATGCACATAGTCAATGGGGAATGTTGAGGTCATATCAACGGAGAGCGACATAAATGGGGACAGGGATGTAAGGCGTGCGGTGCGATACGATGCGTCTGTACGAAGGGAACCAGTTTGCTGCGTAAACGTGACTTTCCCTTCATCGTACAATCCTCGTTGGTCGCACTTATCACAGCCCTAGTACGCACAATGCCCACGTATCTGTTTAACGTACGAGCGAGCCGGTGTATCACGGATTACCGATTTTAAACTGACCGTAGCCGGAAAATTGTCGATAAGTCTGCCACTGCTTAGCACATCACGCAATTCTTGCATTACCTCAGAAGGACACACATTGACGTCCTTCGGTTTGCTGCTCCCTTCGTACACACCAACCAAAAACGGTTCGGTTATGACCGGTTCATTCAGGCGACGGAGAATATGTCATATTTTGGGCTTTCCTGCATTCATTGGTGATAAAACCATCCACATTCAACTGGATGCCAACGGAAGTCACATGCTGTAGCCGCCCGCCTACAGTAGCATTCACAGTGCCACCAACCAAACATAAATGAGCGTATTCGCCCCGGACAAACGGCACGTATGTGCGAACATCTCGGTGTCGCCAACAACATTCGAGCATCAGTGGGTAATTCCCGTATTCTTCCCCTCAACATGCGTAACATTCGGGTCACCTGCATTTTGGGAGTGTTGCTAGAAATTGCCCAGTCCCGTAGGCGGTCAACCATGTTATGATTAGGGAGCCCACATTTCGGATCCTGCACGCCAGTTCCTGTCGCGTTTTCCGGTAATTCTGAAATCAATCGTTTGACCATAATTACAGCTTAAATTACCTCCAGATAGCGGTTGTGATATACGTTCCCGTACGGACCAGATTGTGGATGTAGAACGTTGGGAAACGCCCACATTACCCAACGAATATTGAAAATTGCGACGGAATTCAGCAACTGAACGTCGCACGTTCCGATAAGTAGTGGAACGACTGGCTAACGCCTCAGAAAACCACTAAGGACTTCATAAATATATTGATGTCTCTTACTTCAGCGTTATCACGGTGCTAATCAGACATAATCACAAGATCGGTGATGAGAGCAAACAACTGACTTGGCCAACGGAGTGAAAATCTGAGCAACGCGCGCGTGAGTGACCGAAGCGGTTAGAATTTGGCTAAACAAATAACTGGTTTATACGTACAACGAATACTTTCTCAATTTTAATGCAAACCGTTTGTGTTATGTACGTCATGCATTATGCAAATATATACTATAATGGCGAACAGGCGATTACATACATTTTCACCAACCAACAAACTATTGGTCGAAAAAATCCATAACTAAATAACCCCTGAACCACCCTATATTACCCCTAACTCAATCCCTAATTGGTGCTAGCAGGGTATATGACTGCAGCCGAGTTCCGATATCGATTTAGTATATATGGCCGTCATGTAGAATGGAAAAGATGTTTAACAAGACGGAAAGGCTGTCAGGTGGTCTGTATGTAACCATATGAGGCGAATCAGCTAATATATATTCCAAACAGTTTTAACGTGTACAGCTATTGCATAATAGTCGATAATTATACACAACTGACAATCATTAAGTATGGAGTAAGAGTTTACCAGGATTGTGAGACACCTTACTGAAAATAGGCTTCTATCTGCAGACAGTATGGATTTATGAGGTGTAGTCTTGTCTCACCAACCTGATTTACCTCCTCAATGAGATCACAGAGAGGCCGGATAGGGGAGAGTCAATTGAGGTTTGCTATTCGGACTTCAGGGAAACATTCGATTCCGTAGACCACCGGTTGTAGATCCTCAAGTTGGGGACCTTTGGTCATCCTTCAAGACTGGTAAGACGGATAAAGGAAGTCTTGAGGAGTCACACCTTCCATGTAGAGATTGCATGAAAATGGTCTACAGAAGGAGCAGTGGCTAGTGATGTACCTCAGGGATCAATGCTTGGACCACTGCTGTCTTTAATGTTCGTCAACGAACTCACCAAATACCTAAAGTGTCCCTACCACATCTTGGCTGATGATGTGAAAGTTATAGGAAATCCTAACAACATAAGCATGCAGGAAGACTTGAATACTGTTCAGAAGTGGTCAAATGAATATCACCTACCCTTGAATTTAGACAAGTGTAATCAGTTGTTTGCTAGGGAGCAGCCAAGGTCAGTCAAGCACTTCGGCGATGAGGGGAAGGAGGGAGAGCTGAGGAGGGTATAAACAACCAAGGGCCCGGAAGTGCTCATAAAGGGGAACTTCGAAGTATGCGAACAGTGTATAGAGGCGGCGCGAGGAGGAAATAGGGCGCCATATGTGTTGAGGAAAACGTTCGCGTCAAGGAGACCGGATATGTTGTCGCCGCTTTATGAAGCTTATGTTAGACCACACCTGGAATATTGTATGCGGGCTTGGAGGCAGCATATGGTAACAGACGTGAAGTTACTTGAGAAAGTTCGGAAGAGTTTTACAAGATTGCTTGAGGGAATGTGAAATAACTCGTATGAAGACAGACTGGGGAAACTTGATCTGTTTTCTCTTACGCGAAGGAGAGTTAGTTTCAAGTTTCTTGAGGGAATAACCGGAGTTGAGGCAAAATATCTGTTCGACAAACATACAAATTCACACTACGAGGTCATGGTCTCAAGGCGGAGAAGAAGGTTGCTATACTAATTAGAGCTAACTTCTTCGTATGTCGAGTCACCAGCTGTTGGAACCTGCTTCCACAGGGTGTAGTGTCTTCTGATAGTATGACAGAGCTCAAAAAAAAGTTAGATGAGTGCTGGTCATCTTTCTTCCCGGGACTGTCGTGAGGGTTTAGTTTGGGTAAGTTTCTCAGGTACTTTACTTGTGATAGATTCAAGTTAGTCAACTTCCATTTCTATTTGCCATTATTGTCATCTCTTTCAAAACGTGTACATCGTTTTTATTTTCTTCACAAAGTTAGTCAGCATGTGAACGTATACGTTGCTGGAATCAAGCCCACATTGGTCGTACACTTAACTCTCGTTTTACGTGATTTCAATAAGAAGACAAACTTGTGTGTATCGATGTTGGCTGAAAACTTGTGTTTTGATGGCACTGACGGCTTGAACTCTTCAGCTTTCATCTGGCAGTCCTCATGATAACTCAATGAAGTGGAGAATCTCTTCACATTATCGTCACAACACTGGGCGCACTCAGGAGCTTACCGGTGCAAGAAACTGGACAATTTCTGGCTGAGGCCGCTTCGTCCTGGAAACTGAGCTAGACTGAACATTGTAGGAGAAGATCCGTTGCATAAGGAAGGTTTGGGGGCGGAGCTTATAGAGCTTCTTGTCGTGACCCCTTCGGCAATTATCAACCGCTGGGGTACAGAACAACTGAACGAGTCATGTGCTAGAGAAAAATTACCGATGGATTAGGTCACCGCAGAGTCTTCGAAGTTCAAGTGGATTAAGATGAAGAATTTCAAGTCAAGACTCGTAGGAGAATTGTCACAAGCAAACGACCATTTTGTTGGCTAACAACCGGACACATTTAATGGCGAGTATGTCCTTTTTCAAGCCGGTGTATACGACTTAATTAGCATACTCAAGCCGTGGTCTCATGTAGACCCCGTACAGCGATTAAAAGACGTTCCTGTCTATGCGATGAAAGGCTTTATTTATCATCCCAAGAGTCTCAAACCCATTTTTCTCGGCCATCTGGTAGTGATAATATAAAAATAGACTGGTCGACAGCAAAATCTTAAGGTCCTTTTTAAGGCCAACTTCCGTGGTATCTATTACACTTTCTGCACCACGTATCACAAGTAGGTTCCTGGAGCCTCCTCCGAGTGACTTATGTGCACACTTGCTGAAGTTTCTGGGGAGACTACAGTCATCCGACCTGCACTTAATACGACTGAGGTCCATCTGCAAAGCATTGGGATGACGGGCATTCTAAATTTTCAAGTCGTCAGCATAAGGGAGGGCGTTGATAGAAAAAAGGTCCGGAAGGTCATTGGTGTATATTAGAAACAACGGTGGACCCGGAACATATCTCTGAGGAACCCCAGTGGAGATCGGTGAGGGAGCACAATGGTCCGATTCGGTTTTTGCTCTGAAAGTCCCGTTACCATGAAAGGATGTAATCCAGCGGAGAGCACCCCCTTGGATGTCATAGGCTCCTTAGTTTCTGTGCATGAGAACCGTATGGGACACAGTAGAAAGCTTTGGCGAAGTCGAAAAAGATAGCATTCGATCTATGTCTATTGTCTTTGGTGTCTGTCAGGATATCCATGAAGATTAGCACATTGGTTGTGCATGTCTTGTCGGGAAAAATGCCATGCTGGGTACAACAGAACAGGTTAATCGAGAAAAATGCTTAAGGATGGCGCGGTTTAATAGGCGCTCCATTAACTTGCACGGAATGCTGGTGAGGTTGACCGGCTGTTAACTAGCAGGGAATTGACGATCACCAGCCTTGAATATAGTTGTGACAATGGCTTCATTCCATACCTCCGGGAAAGTGCTGGTCCGAAGTGTCTGTTCAAACAGATTACAGAGGGGCACTGCCGAACGAAGAGCCGCTTCTTCAAGGATACGTGAATGGATCCCGTTTGTTCCCATCGCACTGTAAGGATTGATCTTAAGCAAGAGATCCTGAACGTCGAGCACAGGTAATTCAGCTGTTAGGAGTGGGTAGTTGAAATTTTTCTCAGGATAATCTAATACCAGGTTGGCTTAACCACATTGTGAATCGCTGAATAGTATTCACTGAACACCTCAGCAACCAACTGGGAGTTAGACGGGGACTCTCCGTCGAGGAGCCGCAGAGAGGGCGCTGAGGACCTAGATTTTTCTGGCGACGCATGCACTTAAATAGAAAAATCTTATTCTCGCGGGCTATGAGTAAGATTTTCGACTGTGCCTGTTGAGTAGGTTGACGGATTTTCCGTTTGCACCTGTTTCGTACGAAGCGAAAGATTTGTAGATCTTCCGATTTACCCGTTAGCTCTTGCCTAGAGAATAGACGGACCCGCAAGTCACAAAAACGACGTATTTTCTGCGGAAGCGATGAGCGAGATGAGGACTTCCACAGTTTGCGAGAGACAGGTACCATAACATCTTCGTGAATGACAGCATTAAAAGAAAGATAGTTTGTAGTCACCGAAGCCAACACAGGTTTGAATGTGCCTAAGCATGTTTTTAGTGCGTCAAAGCTTTCTGGAAAGTTTTGAGGGAGGTATTTGTTACGGCATCTTGGGACCAGTAACAGATGAAATCGAAATCAAGTAACATTTGGTAACTATGCCTCAGCGGTGGTTTGATGACCACTCTACCTGTCAGGTTAGCTTCACTTATAGTGACCAGAGTAGGCAATTACGATGTCTGTCCTTGAGGGTGTCATGTACATAGTTCGACGTGTCGAATCCAGAGCTTCTCGTAGATTAACATTGCCATGGTTTCCGAAAATCCGGAGTCAGAATTCTCAACAGAGGCAGCTACATAATCGACATTGGGTGCGTTGAAATCACCCGTAAAGAGGAGATGGGAGAAATGCTGTTTAGATGAGAGACGGTCTAGAGCGGATAGAATGTTCTGGTCGTCAGATGTGCTGCGCGATGACGATCGGTAAGTAACAGCGACAAGGTGCGTGTCACGACAACAAAGCCGGGGTTTTTCCACCATGATCCGTCGCATTTCTCTGGACAGGTACACTCACCTATGACAGTTGGCACCTGGAGCTTCTGGCCTAGAAAATATGCACAGCCCCCCGGTTTGACCACGGGAGGCGTTCGTTCGCTACAGTGAATATTCAGGAATATGCAATTCGTTATCACTGATATCTGAGGAAAGCCAGGTTTCTGTTAGAGCAAGAATACGAGGACAACTGTCGCGAGTTTCAACAGCCTGTATAAAAGACTCCGTCAGTTAGTGTACATGCATTTGAAGGTTAATTTCTCCTTTGGCTGCGTGCAGGAAGATGCAGAATAGCGCGAAGAAGAGCTCAAGAAAGCAGTCCTAGTAGCGGGGCGAGGAGTGCGTAAACGGCGTCAGAGTTTCCTTTGCCCTCCTAAAGGGTTGCGACCACTTCCTCTCTGCCTGAGCTTATGTGTACGTTTCTGTGGGACGCTTTTTCCGTTTCTGTTATCTCAAGGTTAGTGGCTGTCCAACCATCTTCACTTTTTGAATTACTGGATGGTGGTTTGCAGTTTGGCACCTTCGAAAATTAAGGTTGGAAGAAACTTACTACAAAATGACTGTGACTCCACAGAAGGAAGTTCGGCCGGAATGCGTCAAGTATGAGCCTTCTGTATGCAGGAGGTTACCAAAGCAGACTCAGTGGGTTGCAAAGCTTAAGAATAAAATAGTTTCAGCCTGACGTTTTGGAGATAGGGTAAGCGGAGGGTTGGAGCAAGCATGTTGGTCTGTAGTGTCTTTGAGAGCTGCTGTTTCAAACCTGTGCAGCTCCGAGGACGATTTATCATCTAACGGGATGGAGGCAGCCGCCTCTGATGTGGTATTGAGCACGTGGGTCGATCCATTCGGAGGTACGGTCCCCTTTTAAGAAGAAGAAAAAGGACTTTTACGTTAGCTTGCAGTTTGGAGCCAGCCTCGATGCTCGGAGCGCTTCTGTTGCTCCTGCGATTAGCCATCCAGTGCGACTCCCTTAAGATTAACATGAGTTTTCTTTAGCTGACCTGTTTTGTCCAGAATTTTCCCCATGCTCCCCTTAGCAAGTGACTTTTTATTAGCTTTGGAGCGAAGTCCGCCGGCAGAAACTAAGTTTGTTAACTCTAGGGAAATTAGGTGTTTAACGCCTCTCTGGCTTGTTCTCCTGGAGAGGACGTGGTAGGAAGTCGTCCCCACAAAACAAGTGACCTTTCCTGGAGTAGTTACTGGCTAGAGAACATACCTCCCAGTGACCGGTAAGCAGGTTCAGTTTATGTGTTTCCATGTACTGTCACGTATGAACGTCACACGACCTCATTCTAGTTGAGAACAACGCAGTAGAGTGAATAGAATTCACTTCTGAAGACTCTCGGTGGTATACTGGGACATCATACCATTCGTTATACCGATCCATAAACATCTAAAGTGGAAACAACCATATTATGGTGTCACCTTCAACCACTTCTGAGAGCAACATTCCCACGACCAGTGTCTACTCGAAACTTCACAATCAAGGAGAAATGGTATAAATATCATATAGATAAGGAAGCTGGAAAAGCTGCCATGCATGTCGCACTATCAAACCTGTTAGTATTTTTGTTGAAATGCAGTGACAACATTGTGTGTTCGTATATTTCTCTTTCGGTGGTATCCTCAAAACGCCGCGAAGTTAAGAACTCCCAGGTTATGGGATAACGTAGTGCACTTCGAAAGCTGTAATTGGTGCGTTTACGGGACTTGAAAAAGTGACCATCACCGTCTTAGCGGAAATAAGTAAATATTTTTCATCGCCAAGCCAGTACTTTTGGCATCTGGTATTCGAATGTTTTGAATAACACTGCTTATATGTGGTTAGTGAACTTTAGGCAGTTTGCCAGAAATTGTTGTTTTAGCATTTCCCAAAAATCTTTAAAAAATCAAGGATTCGCGCTAAAGTGGCCGTTTGCCCTTTCGAACGACCCTCATGCCCAATCCCTGCGAAAGCCATAATTACCCTTTCCACAAAATAATCCTTAAAGACTATGTACATAGTTTGGTGTAAACCTGCCATAGAAGTTGCCATAATGGTCACACAGCCATTGGAACGCCGCTGGATGCTCATACAAGAAACTTATAATGAGAAGAATGTGAAGAAGACACTTAATTAATGGAAGATAGCAATCGGGATATAGACAACGCGCATAAGTAATTAAACGCTACATGCAGCCTTGCGGAAAAAGCGATCCCTCAATGAAATAGTGTTGAGCCGTATTTCTTACGGTTCTCAACTATCATATGATCGTCGGCGACTGTGCACCACATGACCGCAAAGGCATTAGTTCGGCTTCGATAACCTGCAATTGTTAACAGCATCACCGGTTTAATGGGTACTTCATAAACGACATACCTCTTACTGCACTTTCGACACATAGTATATACAGGAATAATTGAGGCGTACTTCGTAAAGGTTACAACAAATATATACGTCTCGGCTGGCATGCGAAGAATGACAAAAATATCAGGTTTATTGCTTCCACTGCCATTCGTTCAGCTGGGACAACACTCACCCCACTAGTTGTCGTCCACGTCAACATTCATCGACTTGGCATGCTTCTCAGTGTGCTCCATGCGATCATCCGCTGTGTCGCGTACATTCCCAAGCCAACGTCGCATGTGTGCCAAGTTCAGATGAAAATTATTTGTAATTGGTAAAATTGGCCGTCAAACGGTGGTAGCATTAGAAACCCATGAATATCTGGCAACATTCTGGTGGTGTCGCTGAAGGTTTTGAAAATCATTAGCTTTCGGAACAGAAATTATTGTGAGCCTTGAAATGTCCGTTTTACTCGACCGTTAGTTGGTTTGTCCTCCATTTGGCGACAAGATCGGGAGTATTACTGATGGGTGTTGTGATGACGCGACTTCCTCTGAAGTGGCCTTTCATGGTCGATCGATATTTGACCGTCCTACGTTGATACATGGTGTTACATATAAATTTAATGGAGTATGTGTTGATGAATAGTCTGCCAACCTATTGGAGCGGAAGTTGACTTTATGCCACATACCATTTTATGTGATGGATTATCTACATGGCTTCAAAGATGTATTCGAGGATCGGAACTTTCAGGGCTTTAACGAGTTTAGAGGTTGTTTAGGCAAATACATGAAGGTTCACAGTGATTTGTACGCGCCTGCTTCCAGCAAAAATCAAGTAGTGAACTTCCGAAACAGGGAAATGCGAGCGTGAACACTGCTGAGGCTACGTGGTATATGGCGCACTGCCGCATGAAATACTAGCGATGTAAAAGCGGAATCCGTGGAACGCTACGTGTTTAGTGAGTTGAATTCACCTACTTCCTGTTGTACAGTTCGCGTGATACATGTTGCCAATCACGTCGTTAGGAGAAAAACCGGGTGAGCGACTTGGCCATGGAAATATGACTCTACTCATGCCCTCAACTATAGCTTCGAAAGAGCACTGGCAAAGAATGATTGTAACATAACCTAGTGGGTGAACATTTGGCGGGAAACTACCTGTTTAGGGAAACCTCGAGACCCCAGCTTGTTTGATTTCTTGTCGTGACCTCATGGGAATATTTGGTCCACAAAACTTGACAAGATCTCTGCGAAGTCCCTAACGAAAAGGAATTGATTGCAGCCTAGATTGTCTTGAAACTCCAGATACTTGGGCAGGTAAAGATGGGGAATTTCCAGTTGAGACTAGTTAGTAGATCTTCCAATGTCTAGTATTGTTACCATCTCAATTCACTTAACGCAATCTAACATACCTCTGTTTTTAAAGGCCAGCAAATACCACAGAGTTAAGTTATTCGACAGAAGGTTGAACAGGGGTTCTGTAAGTGGTCCAGAGGACTTTTTCTTGTGAGGGAAAACCCTATGTGCATGAGGCTCAATACAACGTAACTATTCCTAGCTTCTTTTTGCGTGATAAGGTATGGAATTGGCTGGACGACGACCGTACTCCTGAATCTTCCTCGAGGTCCACTTTGGCAATCGCCTCAATTATTCGAGCGACTCCTATAATGAACACGACTCCAGCGTCTTCAAAAAGAGCTTCGCGCATATATTTTTTGTCGCTGTTGTGAAACACTATTCCCGAGGCAACTCTGACATTACAGGTGTCAGCTTGCAGAATGGTGCGACTGTGAAGGCCTCAACTTTTAAAGCCATTCGCATGCAACAAGTCGTTGGTGGAGATTACTTTTGGAGTAATACAACATTGCTGGAACTAGATGCCTACTGCTCTCGGCCTCTGAAGTGTGCGCCTACCGTTGAAATCACTTAAATGCGTGCAAACTGCCGAAACTACACAATAGTTGAAATTTATTGCTGATTAACCTGTAGTGAAGAACACGAATGCACTAAAATAAACCTTGATAAAATTAACCAATAAAGTTAAGGACTGAGCCCATTTACGATTAACAACATCCCTGAAACATTCATTGATATTGAGGAGCATTCAAGTTGTCTCAAGCGTAGTCGATGGCGCGGGGCAATAAAGTAGAAAGTCTATCAAACTATGAAATGTTTTTATTGGCTGCCAGTTACTTATGTCGTAGGAGGAACTTACTCATATGCGTAGCAGTGTGCGTTCAGATGTGCGCTATCAACACGTTCTATTAACCATTTCAAATATGCCCATTACGATAGTGAGAATACAGACATATAGGCGAACATGTGTTTTCGATAATTCATTCTCAGGCCAGCACAAGTATATAAGGAATTAATAGAGTTGGATCGTGATATCGATCGGACTTATTGCAGAGAAACTAGGTCGCTGGTCAGTCAATTGGCGATGACCTGATTGGTCGGTTACGTCACGTTTGTCCATTGGTTTGACCGCGCAGGTTTGCCATCGATCCGGTGGATTTGTGGCCATGGTAGGTGCAGCGCCTGAACAAGTCGTTCTTGATGACATGATACCGGATCAAGCAGCCTGACTCTAATCGCCTCGGCAGTACAAGGTGTTCTGATTCGGATCGTTTTTGATTTATTGCCAGAAATATGAACAGAATATAAACGAAACCCGATGAGCATGACGTAAGAAAGAGGCCTGTGTTTATCCTAGTACCATTCAAAGGTGACAGTGCCGCGGAATGACCGACAAATAGGCTCAACCAAACAATTAGCAGGACTTTTGCTACAGCCGAACTCCGTATTCAGTGCTCAACATCCACAATTCTAAGGTTTTATAACAAATACAGAGTGACAGTTCAGACCTCATCTGTGTGTATTCACTCATTCACTTGTTCCTGTGGAGCAGGTTATATTGGTCGAACGTCAAGACAACTGTTGAAGCAAATCCGAGAACACCATGCACGGTGGCTGGAGCATGGGGAATCACGATCGGTCAACAGTGCTCTTGTCGTTCATCTGGTTGAGCAGCTATTAGGGTGAATAAGTGCGGCATAATCAGGCGCTGAGCACGTTTTGTGTCAACCGGATGGAACAGCTACCAATATCAACGTAAGGCATGTGAATCGGAATAACAAACGTGTGCAATAATGTCCACGTATATTACGTAATTAACAGCATTTCAGTATGAGGTAAGGTGAATGGCAGTTTGCCAAGTGATCTACTGATGGTGGGAGTGGAACTGCCGTTCGTTTGATCCAGGTATGGCAAGAAAGTGTCTTCTAGCGAGAGACCGAAGATTTTCCAGATTTTTCGAGTGGAGCGCGTTCTCAGGATCCATGAAATTGTTTGAATGATTGATCGTCTAGTGTTCGTAATTACAAGTTTCATCCAAAGCTCTGTAGGCTCTCCATTCGCACGTGATTATTATGGTGGTCAGCTGAAAGCGAATGAATTAACTAATGTATACGGCTTACTCGAACACGTCTTCGGATGAGAAATAATAGGTTGACCATATTTCGTCTGTTCTTAAGGCAAACCACGATGAACGCTGTAAATTTTATGCCGTTCCTGAACGCACAGCGTAGCAAAATTGTGAATGCTTCCTCTAGCATAAAACGGGTATTTCCAAATATGAAATTTTTTCGAACGGAATAATGTCGCTTACATTGTTCACATTTCCACCGGTAGTTGTTTACACATATCGTGACCTGAATCGAGTTTTGAAAAGCGCAGACCAGCTAAAAGAAGTTACCTTCCGACGGAAACTATAGCATTACATTCAGACGTTGCGCCCACTGAATAAACTACGATAGCCCCATCGTAGCATGCACCCTGAGCCCCTGGGCTGCAACTCCGTATTCTCAACATGGAGTACAAGCACGCTGAACATTACAACTCCCTAGGTTAATTTACACACCCGGCGCTGAGGTGTCATTGACAGCAGGCCACATTGATGACCCGTGGTCTGAAAACCGTGGAGCTCTTGGACTGGCACACGGGTCTTGAAAGGTGCATATGGAAGAGTGTGTGCGATGGTTGAGCTGTCGTTGTAACTGGAGCGGGCTCAACATCTGAATGAAGTGCTCTGGATTCCGTCAGGAGATAATTACTTTTAACCGTTCTACATTTTTCCAACCAGTTCTAGGTCACGAGGTGAGCAAAAGGCGGCTGTCTCGGAGCCGATCAAAAAAGTACGGCAGCATATGATGCTTCAATTTCAAAATAGTAGTTGCTCCGTCCAGTTCATTCGAGCTATGTTCAACGCCTAAAGTATGTAGTATGCGTTCACATTAGTAGCTGCTCAGTCCGGTTGGCTTGAGCTACAATCGACGTTGATAAGCACAAGAGAGAAATCAGAATAAACTTGTAGTTGAACTGTTCAGGACAAGTTATAATGATCTCTTTCAGTTCTGGCCAAAAATGAGATAACAAACTGACAGCGAAGTCTGCAGTCGGCGGAAACATAGATTAACAGTGAACAGAATCATAAGCGTTCATGATACGAAGGTCGGAAGGTTGTTGCTGAAATGGTAGAAGTGGGAATCAATGTGTTCGTCGGATAAATAACGAGCATCTAAGTTGATCATTTTCTGTCAGATAAATGAGTACTGACTTGCTCAAGCATGGCAAGCAGCATTCAGGCATAGTCAATAAGCAGTAAACAAAACGATACGCACGTTGTTAATGATAGAGTGAGACGTGTTACCCATGTTTACACCATACTGTAGGTAGAAAGAACCATGTGATAACGTAGATCTTTTTCCACAGGAAGTAGTTTGAGGGCACAAGGCTGAACATATAATTCCGGTGGATAGGTAACCAATAAACGTGGCGGTGTACATTCCATTGGGAATTACTGTTATATTCCGTGTGCAATGCAATGCAAATGCAGCATGGTCGAAAATTACAAATTCAATTATATCTTCAAACGACGAAAATTGAGCGTTTCTGCCGATCAGGACCACGTATTTCACCAAGAAAATTCCGATGGAAGAATCTTTGGAGCGTAAAATCGAGTAACAAGATCACATGATGCTTTTATCGAAGAAAATGGCAACGTTTTTTTTCAACAAAAGTGGGAAGATGGACAGTTTTTATATGTAGCTGATTTTTCTCACTGTAACAACTATTTTACTGGATAAAATATGTATACTTGTCCCATAATATGCTTTTTCAATAATTAATGAAAAATTTGAAAAATCTCTTTTCGCGCTTAAATGGCCGTTTTCAACTCGTTCCGGCCTAGAAGCATCATATCGGCGAGCAACACAATTGCCGTTATAAGTATCGTAATCTTTCCAGCTGGGAGTGTTCTGCAATGTGATTCTCTCAGCAGGTCACCTCGTCTCCATTCCAGCGCACATCCCGATTTCAAGGAAAAGTAAACAACAGTGGTACCAACGAGTAGTGAAGCGTGGTGAATCGTCCTACGTCGAAATAGGTTATAGGCGTTCCTCACGTTTGTAGTTTTATAAAAAGCTTGGTGTTCGTGTTTCAACACCAGCTCTATAGTCAATATTATAATCACGCTATCCTGTTTGATTGCGTCCAAATTTAAATAAAAGCATGTTTCCATATCTATGACATCGATTTTCATCTCGCTTTACCGTTAATTCTCCCAAATAACGTGGATTTTGACTCCGCGTTACTTCTCCATTAACCCCTACGCCAATGGACCACCGCCCATTCCATGCTTACGTCTTCGTAAGATGGAACCAGAAAAACTTCAGGGAGCAGAATCTTGAGATTTTAGGGGCCGCAACATATCACAAAATTTCAACAACTTCAATAGCTAGAAAGTATTTTTCAACTCAAAGAAAACAGAGATAATCATGGTCTACCGATTACACGCAGCAGTAGGCACCGCCCAGTAATGGTGGATGATTAAACGAAACTGAGCTTACTCAGACACATGATCACCAATGGGGTCGAACAAAATGGCTGTTCGCGCATCAGGAAATGAAATTATATTAGGCTAATCAAGAAGAAATATGAGAGACAGACACCTAGTTTTGGCATTAGAAATTCACGGGGCTCAGACTGAGCAAGAGTAAGAGGAACGGTGGCATATCTGGTGTAAGAATGAAGACGATTGATGCGGCTTATTTTCACGGAAAGTAATGAAGCCTATGGCTATCTTTCAGCTGCGATCAAACAAAGCACAGTTATCTCAAAATGGATGCAACAGACATTAACATAATCAACAGGTCAGTCCTTCGATCGCCGTCGGCAAAAGGGGATGAGACGCGAGCAGCTGGCTAGAACTGACTTACAAATCCTGGTGGACCGGTAGCTACAAGTGGAGACTAAAATTGTGGTTTGTGTCACCGAAGTGTTCAACCAGGCGTCTGTGGTTGTAGTGGAAGGCTGGGACGGTGCTTCCGTGACCGTCATTCTGACCGTCGAAGCCTCACGCAAAGGCGGAAGTGTTGTGGGCATTGAAATCGTCCAAAAGCCTTCTTCTCCGTCACCCATTTCAAAACTCATCAAACGACTTTGCAGAAACTTCTCTCCCCGAAGAATTTTGAGAAAAGAAAGTTTGCTGTGGTCTCCTCTTGTGCTTCGGAATACACTTTTTTTGGCCAGCCCCACGATGTATTTCTACTGTTGGTCGTATGATAGTGATCACATCATCCCCTTTCGAACCCTATCTCAAGCAGTCATAAAAGTCACATTTTTTTCGGCCGAAAACCTTCAACCTCTTTTCCAAAAGACAGGATTTTACAAGGACACAGAGGCCGCAAGTTGCAACGCCAATAATGCTGGACAAGCTTCTTGTAGGGTCGTTGACCTGTGGACAGGCCTTAACATCGAGCCTAAAGCCTCAAGGGGAGTCCATCGGAATAGTCAACAGGAAAGGCCCAGCCTGGCACCCTCACCTTCTTAATTCTATGTCATCTTTCCCGAGCTATTCCACGCACTCACCTCTTTTTATTTTGCGGAATCAAACGAGGGAGTAGCTCCCAGCTGCATGTATAAGAGCTAACTCAGCCTATTCAATAAATGACAGGACGTCAGTCAGTTAGTTCATGAAACAGAGCCGACAAATTTATTTAGACGGAGACAAAGCTCACAGGTAACATCAGTGACAATGAACTGAGTTTTCTTGGGTATTCACATTACGGAACTGACCCCGCCAGCGGGAAAATGGTGAGCTCTGCGGTTTTCCTTCAGAGATATCTCCAAACGCCCTTGATTACCAGTGGAGTTCAGTCCTCTGATAAAGGTGATGCTCTGTGGCTTCGTCATACTCCACATGACCATTTTACGTTCTCCTGTTTATCGCGTAATTCTGCTTTCCATTCTTGATTCAACGATCAATTCCAACGCGAGACAACATTCCATAACGTCTGGAAAATCAAAACCCCGTTCTGGTTAGACAATTCGCGAGGTCCGGGAAATTCCGTCGATTTTGAGGAAATAACCGAGTCCAGACCAGAAGATCGTCCATTTCTCCGGAAAAATTGGGACCCTCCTATCTTCCTTCATCATCACAAAAGTTTCTACACATTTTTCTGGAACCGTCTACGTCAAATGATGGCGAAATTCCTCAACTGTTCACTTTCTCCATCCTCAGAGATATTTTTTCTGGCATGACCTTGAACATAAGGCCAACGTTAACCTTGTGAAGCAAAAATTGATGTAACTACTCAGCATTTTTTATCAAACATCGAAACTTTTGAGAACTGTCGTTTTGGAGGCAAGTGGGCCAAATGATTCTTCATGAACCAGAATTTTCTTGTATTACTATGTCCGTTTTGTGAATTTATTCCCATTATTGGTGTATTGTACAATTAACAATTATGTGTACGTTATGGGTTTCATGTTAAAATGTGTGTACTGCTCACGCTCATCTGAGCGTGTTTTCTCACAGGTGCGTTGAGAAATATACCATTGTTATTATTATCATTATTATTATTATTAGCATTGTGTGACCAAGGCCAACGCACGGTATTATTTATCCTTACTCTTCATTCAACGTATGCGATGAGGACACATTTCTCGTGAACCTAGACAACTGATCTCAGTGCACTGCAGATTGATCTCATGCGATTAGGCGCTGATCGGCTGACGGGAGTCGCTCACTGAATGATTGAGTGTGCACTGCTGTCCCTCGCAGAAGATTCTGTCAACATCTTCGTGGTTCATAGAGCATTCGGCATAGTGGGTTTCATCAAAGTCGATCTGAAGAAAGATCTGGACATCTGGCTTCCGCCTGACTCATCCTGGGCGCATTACCAGGAGATGGCGGCAAAAAAGGATTTGACGCTCTAAGAAGTATTGAGTGCACTTTCCCTTGCTTAGACCAGAAACCGTATCGAACGCTTCGCGGGGCTTCTTTGAGGCCACTCCTCCAGTGTACAAACCAGGTCGTGTTGTAGGGTTTGTTACCATTTGCTCTCTCGTTACACACTGTTCCTTGTACCTGCCACGTCCATTGTACACATAAACCACTTGTCCATTGTTTGAATTAATGCACACTTTGTTGTCGCACGCCTTGGCTTCTGTTTGCATGTGGTCGTTATTACCAGGAGTTAACTGTAGAAACAGCCGATTCTAGTGCGCCGGAGAAACTGAATTCACTGGAATTTATTTGTTATTCAAGAGGAACGTTCTTCCAGCATAAAACGGGCTTAGTGTGGTGGAATTTAGCGTGGACAGTTACTGTGGGTTGTTTTGTAACATTGACAATTCATTTTTGGTTCAACTACATAATCGGTGTTGATTTCCTTTACACCGTTTGCTTACAGATTTTTTCATTTTTGCATGCTCCCAGAAAAGACACTTATTTTCGTTATCTAATCGATACCTTTTCTTTGTACGTGCCTTTGCTTTCCCTGGACATAGCTGATTCTGAATCAGATTCTACTGCCTTAGAAAATGCGGTTTAGTCGTGATCCTAGGCTGTGGTTTGCTCGGTTCGAAGCTGCATTCGACTCCAGACGCGTACGCTCGCAAAAGTCAATGTATAAATTCATAGTTACCAACCTCCAAGGGAAGGTCGCCCCTGAGGTTGCCAACCTCGTCTACACTCGACTCACTGTTAGCCCGTATACGCGAGTTAACAAAGCCGCACGGTATCTCATGCACACTTATCATGGATGTCGTCGAGCCATAACTGGCAAACGGAAGCGGACGCGCTGAGGCAATAGTTTTCCAACATGACCGTACAGCTCTCTGTAATCACTAAATAGCTAATAGCACAATCGAGAATGCCTCCATATCGCCGCCAATCCCGAAGCCGCTCACGCAGACGACGAGTTGATCGAAATATATGCGATAATCATCGTCGATTTGGTTCTAAAGCGGTCCGTTTTACCAGACCTCGCAGTTTTGCTCAGTATAATTTCCATTCGGAAAACGCCGAGTCCGAACGGCAATTGCAACGGCTGTCCATGGCTTCTCAAACTGTCGCCCATTTTATGTGTTCGACCATTCAACTGCGGTGAATTTTCTCTCTGATACAGGCACAGAGGTTAGCGTTACTCCACCATAAGGTGACAAACGAAATCTCCGGCCGGTATCGAACACACTACATGCTGCTAATTGTTCAAGGATTCTAACGTACCGTGAGAAGCTGTTCACTCTGGATCTCGGCCCTAGGTGTCACTTTCTCTGGAGATTTACGGCGGCAAATGTATAACACCTGATCGTCGGCGCTGACTTCTTATCATCCTTTGGGCTTATAGTAGACTCCGGTAGCGGAAAATCAATTGACAGCACCACCAGTGTGTGCGTGCAAGGTCAACCCAAATTAACCAGTTCGATTGGACTGCGATCGGCCTTGCCAGATACGGCTTTTCAGCCATCTTTCGACAATTTCCACGACTTACAATCCGTCTAACACAACGTCGCCGCCCAAACAGGATGTTTGCCGTCACATCGTCACAAAAGGCCTTCCTACCTTCGCACGCCACAGACGTTTGCCAATACACAAGCTTAAAGTGGCCAAAGCAGAATTGGAACACCTCTTACGGCTTGGCATTGTCCAGGCTTCAATTAGCCCGTGGACCTCACCCCTTTACATGGTTTCAGAAAAATGAAAGGTGACTGGTGCCCATCTATTGATTCCCGTGCCATTAACAAATTCACCGTTTCTGATCGCCGCTCCATCCTTCGAATCCACGATGTCTCAATTGGGTTGAACGGAAAGACTATCTTTTTCAAGACAAATTTGATGGGAGCCTACCGTCAGATCCCCGTGGCCCTGGAGGCTGTCCCTAAGATCAAAATTACTACTCCCTTTGGACTCTGTGAATTTGTCCTCATGCCATTTGGCTTATGGAATGCTACACAGGCTTTTCAAGGGTTAATGGACCAAGTGCCTTGTGGTCTTGAGTTCATGTATGTTTATATTGCGACGTCTTAGTTGTGTGTTGACACTCGACAGCATGAGTCACATCTCCGAAAGCTGTTGGAATGTTTCACCCAGTATGCTGTGACACTGAACCCTATGAAATGCATTTTTGGAGTTATCTCCATAAATTTTCATGAACATCGGATCGACAGTAACGGTATCCGATTTTTGCCGGAGGAAATCTGTGCTGGCAAAAATTATCCACAGCCACAATCCTTAAAACGCCTCCGACGCTTTGTAGGCATTGTCAAATATCATTGTCGCCTTATTCCATGATGTTCGGAGCTGTCAAAACCTCTGGCGTACATTTTAACAGCTAATACCAAGCACTTCGTTTTGTCTACTGAGGCTGATATTGCGTTCGTTGCAGCCAAAAGAACTTTGTCCCAAGCTACCACATTAACGCATATGAGGTCGGATGAGCGCTCGCCGCCAATCTTGAAGATTGATGCAACCCATTTGGTTGTCGGTGCCGTCTTACAAAACAGCATGAATGGTAAAACCCAACCTTTGTCACTCTTCTACCGAAAGCTGCAACCAGCGCAAACGTGTTACAATATCTTCGGCCGGGAGTCACCGGCCATTTACCTTGCCAGTAAACACATTCAACATCTTCTGGAGGGTCGCCACTTCCCTGTTTTAACTGATCACAAACCACCTGATCACAAGGCAACTGAATTTTACCTTCCGGTTAAACACCGACATTCGTTTTATATACGGTTCCAGCAATTTCATCGCCGACGCCTTATCTCACCCGGATGTCAACCGATTATCTACAAGTGTTATTCACCTTCTCTTCCTCGCAAAATCCCAGATCTCCGTCAACTGTGTACCAACCACTCTCTAAAACTACATGATATTCCCTTAACCCAATCAAAATACTTGATAACGTGCGACATGTCTACCAGCAAAGCTCGACCGTCCGTCCCTTCTCCATGCCGTGTACGTTCTTTGGACGAAAGTTGAGTGACGTACGTATAACCAACGACGCCAAATATCAGAACCAAGTCAAGTCGCTGGAAAACGTGGTACTATTAGCATAAACAGTATAATCAGTTACAAAGAACAAACCCCAGTTAGTTTGCGTTCGTGGGATAAGATACGATGGTTGGCCGCAATAGGCCATCAAGGGTCCAAAAGCCACGACAAGTACAAGCACAGGTGACCGACAGGCAATGATGAACCGACGAAATGCGATCGGATCGGTCTAATGTGTGTTTAAATAGCCGGTCTTCGGTAGGACCGATTGATCGGCATAAGTTTCGCTGGGGCTCATAGGAAGGCCGTATTCACAGGGGGTGGGGTGAGTGAGACGGGTAGACAATAATGGGGCGTTCAATAATTACGAGAGGCAGGATGGAGCAATTAGTAAAGTTAGACGCGGGTTATGGAAATAACAAGAACACGCATCTAGTTAGACGGGGTCAAATGGCTGAGTTCATCGGGGTTAATCTGGAGGAATTTTGTCTTCCAAAATCGTGCTACACACCGGTTCGGTGTTTTCAGCCGCCTTCGTTCCCCATCACATCTAAGCATACGCGCGTCAATGAAGCTAGTCACCGAGCATTATATTTGACCACGCATTCGTTAGAATGTTCGTAACTGGGTCGAACAGTGCTTGGAATGTCAACATAGTAAAGTTCATCGCCACACAATCAATACCCCAGGAAATTTTGCTTCACCCGACGGGCGCTTAAAACACGTCCATCTTTATAGCGGTTGTCCCTTTCCTCTTTCCATCGGTTATACACATCTTCTGACCTGTGTGTACCGATTCACGAGTTGGCTCATCGCCGTTCTTTTGAACAACACGTCAACAGAAACCACTGCCCGCAGTTTTGTCAACTCGCGGATTTGAAGTTCTTGCGTCTCGGCCACAATCACAACTGACCATGGATCTTAGTTTACTTCAGCTCTTCCCTGATTCGAATCGTATTTTTGGATGCAAACACATAACGAATACTGCGTACCATCCATCATAGGTCGGTTTGGTCAAAACGTCCCACGGTCAACTAAAAGCATCTTTGATGGCAACATCAGCAGGTGGCGAACGGTCTGATCGCCTGCCTATTATTCTTCTTGGCTTGCGAACCACTTTAAAGGAAATCCTTAGGTGCACTTCGGCAGATCTCGTGTATGGATGTACACTGCTTGTTCACGGGGAAGTTCTCTGTAACTCCCTGTTATCTCTGAGTCCTGATGCGACTTACGCCACTCGTCTGAAAAATCACATACGGCACATTCAGTATTCACCTCCACGGAAAACTTTGCGCCGTAAACAAATTCACCGTGATCCGCGTATTTGCCGCTTTGTTTTCATTCGCGCTGCCTTGTCTGGGTCACCTCTGCAGCCGCCGTATGATGGTCATTTCATAGTGGTTGACCGCAAAGACAAATATTTTGTCCTCGACATTAACGGGAACGTCACTAGGCGAGCATTCATAGACTGAAGGTTTCTTACGTCGACTGCGATTCGACGTCGCCATCTCGTCACTCGGACATTACACATGCAGGTGATTCCTGGCAGCGTACTCTAGATATTACTATCAACCCACAAAACCTTTCTCGGTCTACCCATCCCATGTTTGTGACCGGTAACCATGCCCTTGTTCGTGTTTCCCAACCCAAGCTTTCTACGGCACACACACTTTTGGATGAACTGTTAAATAGCGGACCATTGTAGTTGATCAAAACAGTATGTGGAACTCAGGTGTGAATATGAGGTCAAAATATATTGAAAATGAAAACAAACAACTCACAATACTTCGTAGAGATACGTTGGTCTGGTGTTCCACTACACCAAATGAAGATTTCCACTAATGCTATCTGACGTGTCTCTCAAGTAATCTCGATTCCACGGCCAAGATGATTCCAACGGCAGATAAATAAACTTGCCGAACTAAGTGGTTAATTCCGTTGAATTCTAACCCTCCCAAAGACTTGTACGCTATCGTCCGTGTACGCAGTCAGAACACAGAACTCGCGAACTCGGAAGTGTGTAATTTTGTAAATTGTCGATTACTACGTGGATCGATGAACTTCGTTCACATCATGTGTACGTTCGATTAACCTCGTTCACATCATGTGTACATGTGAGGTTGAAGAAGATGAAAAGGCATGAACAACAAAAAAGATTATGAAATAGAAAATAGTGCATAAAACGCTACACTATCTGTAAGCACTATCGTTACTGTCTTACCCTCTGTTTCTTTACTTATAGAGAGCTTTCATCTCCTCAACGATCTAGGGGGGAGTTATGTGGAGCCTGTCACCATTCGCTCTCTCGTTACACACTGTTCCTTGTACCTGCCACGTCCATTGTACACATAAACCACTTGTCCATTGTTTGAATCAATGCACACTTTGTTGTCGCACGCCTTGGCTTCTGTTTGCATGTGGTCGTTATTACCAGGAGTTAACTGTAGAAACAGCCGATTCTAGTGCGCCGGAGAAACTGAATTCACTGGAATTTATTTGTTATTCAAGAGGAACGTTCTTCCAGCATAAAACGGGCTTAGTGTGGTGGAATTTAGCGTGGACAGTTACTGTGGGTTGTTTTGTAACATTGACGATTCATTTTTGGTTCAGCTGCAGTGTATCGTCACCGGCATCCGGAGCGGACTAGCCCGTCACAGTGACCGAAGCCAAAGGACGCCTGCGCTTTGAACAGTCACCCCAAGTGGCGTGCGCTGCACCACCTGTGGTTTCGCTCACACACTGCGAACACAGTGTAAACCCGAAGGAATAAGACCAGTAGGTGTGTGAGTGAGGTCCCTGTACCCAGCCGGCCAATGCTGGTTAGCCAATTAACTGTTTAGCACGAAGAGGAAACCCTCATCTCTCGGAAAATAAAGAGACAGAGAAACTGCAACGACAAAACCTATGCTAAGAAGAAAGATACGTAAATTGTAATTCAAGGAACACTTCAATGCACGAATGCATGTTTGTGCATTCAAGATCGGAGAAGAGTGAATAACGAAATTCAGACTGAACCACGAAGCTAACAGGCAGATAACTCATTTTCAGCACACCAACACAGCTTTGACCGTACTCTGCAGCCGTGTCGAGATATTCCTGCGAGTGTTAGAATAATCCTGTCTTCAGTTTGGACATCCATCCCACTTTGGCTGCCACGTCTCGCCCGTTGGTCCGACCAGGTCGAGCGATGGCTCATCCGGTCACCCACACCGTCCTCCATACGCTTGCTATGGGTTATTGAACGCGCCTCCCCTGTGTTAGAGTATTCCGCCGAGAGTTAGAGTACTCGCACTTCCTGCCTGACATTCAACCACAATATGAGCTGTTGAGCGTGTTCGGTGCGTTGCTACCGAACTAGTCACGGGTTTAAGAAACGTCGCGTGGGAGTCCCGACTTGAAATTCTTGATCATAATCCACCAAAATTTCGGAGTCCCCGAGGTGATTTGATTATCACACACTCCTTATTTGGAAGTAGGTACCGTTTAACAGTTGTTTGTCAGAGTGCAAGATGACAGCCGGCAGGGTATAACAAGAAGCTTTTCAAGCTCCGTCCCCGGACTTTCTGTAGACAGCAATTCTTTTCTTACAAGATTATTAACCTTTGGAACAGCCTTCTTCCTGGGGCCGTCAGTAGCGTTCCCATAGATAGTTTCAAAACATTGTTTGATTAGCAGTTGCTTAAAACATCTTCATGGGAATAATCATGCCTTGTTCTTCGGATTTATTGCAATCCCCAAAAGCGGTGTGACACCTAGACTTGGGTACTTTAGTCAGCTCGCCCACCACTTCCGCGAAACATACGTCGTCTTCTTGACTTACGTTCTCATCTATTTTCTAAACAAAAACTAACGGGCAAGCCGGATGACCAAAAGGCCTTTTGCTCTATATGAAACAGATGCAGGCGGGAAATCCGTCTACATACCAAAAAGGCACAGACGAAAATTCTACTGGTAGCTCGAAAGAACAAAAATTTTCTCTTCACGTACATGCGTCGACAGAGAAAAACGAAGCTCTCAGCGCTTTCTCTGCGGTTTCTTGACGGGGAAATCTCCTCCAACCCCCAGGTGGTTGCTGAGATTTTCGGAGAATACTAATCAGCAGTCCTCAATGTGGTACCGGCAAGCTGGCATCCGATTCTCCCGAGGAGAAATTTCCAGTGCCCACTCTTAACAGTTGAATTCTCTGTGCTGGACGTTCAGGATCTCTTGCTTAAGATCAACCCTTATAGTGCAATGGGACCAGACGCCCTCCTTAAACACTTCTCGAATAACCTTTTCTCTTCTACTCGGCATGGCTTTCTTCCCGACCGGTCATGCATAACCAATATGCTCATCTCCATGGACAGCCTGACAGACGCCAAAGACAATGGCCATATTTCGGATGCTATCTTTTTCGATTTCGCCAAGGCATTCGATCGTCTCCCACACGGTCCACTTGTACACAAGCCAGAAGCCTACGGGATCCAAGGAGAGGTTCTCCGATAGATTAAATCTTCTCTTGACAGCAGAACTTTCAAGATAAAAACCGGATCGGACCTTTCTTTTCCTTCTCCGATCTCCACTGGAGTTCCTCGAGGATCTGTGCTCGGTCCGCTGTTGTTTCTAATATACATTAATGACCTTCCCGACCTTGCTTCCAGCAATACCCTCCTCTATGAGGATGATTTTAAAATCTGGGACGCCTTTGATCCCAGCGCATTGCAGATTGATCTCGACCGTATTAAGGGCTGGACAGAAGACTGGAGTCTCCCTCTAAACGACAATAAGTGTGCGCATATATCGCTTGGAGGAGACTCGGTGAACCTATTCGTGATAAATAGTGCACAAAGCATAACGGATATCACAACGGTGAACCTTAAAAAAAACCTAGGGATTTGGCTATCGACTAGTTCATTCTTCTCTTATCACCACCAGATGGCTGTTAGAAAGGGATTTGGGACCCTCGGGATGATAAAAAGAGCCTTTCCTCGAATAGACAGGCATGCTTTTCAATCGCTATACGGGGTCTATATTAGACCATTGCGTGAGTACGCAAATCAAGTCGTGCACACCGGCCTGAAGAAGGACATACTCGCCATCGAACGTGTCTGGCGAGTAACCACCAAAATGGTCGTTGGCTTGCGGCATTTATCTTACGAGTCTCGTCTTGAAATTCTTGATCTTCATCCACTTGAATTTCGGAGACTCCGAGGCGACTTAATCCTTACGTACTTTTTCTTCCGTACAGGACTAGTGCACCAGTTCTTTACCACAGTGGATGACAACAGTCGAAGGGGTCACGACAAGAGGTTCTATAAGCTTCGACCCTGGACCTTTCTTAGGCAACAGTTCTTCTCTTACATGGTTATCAACCACTGGAACGACCTCCCAATGGAGGTTGTTAGCTGCTCTTCTAGGGACCGCTCCAAAGTGTTGTTAGATTTCCACCTGTTTAAAAAGTTGTGGGATTAGTATTTCATTATGCTTTGCTAGATTAGTATTTCATTCTGTTCTCGGTATCGTCTGTAAACCCCTAGAGCGGTGCTACATCCTGTTTTGAATGACTGCCTTTTAGGTTAACAAAAACCGGTGACATCGAAACGGACAAACTGACTGGATCCGGGTCACTTGGACCTCCAACCTCGATCCCGTGAACAAATCGCTGAAATCATCTACCTAGGTTCAGTGTATCGTTCACTGAATGGTTTTAATGTACTATTTTTAACAACACCGCTTTTTTAAACTGTCGTTGCGATATCGTGCGATGCGTGTGGGACATTTAACAAGTTTTATAGGTTAATCCAATGAACACTGTCAGTTTTTACCTGGTTGTACTGATTGGTAAATTCTTGCCCCGTTCGGTCTCTATAATTTCTTCTAAGTTTTCAATTTAACTGAATATGGCTTATCGGAACATGACAAATTTAAAGGTAGGCAATTCTGACAGGTATTACTAAAGTCTCACCCCTAAGCGTGCAGAGTCTATCTAAAAGACTGTGGAAAAACGTTTTTATCGGGCTTCCCCTTAAAGTATTTTCAACAACATTATGGAAAGTGTAAATTTATCTTGGGAAATCTCGTTCTGTGCGACTTGAAGCGACTCGGTAAATCAGGCTTTACTCAATTATTTTTGGTATCCCGAAGATAATGGCAGTGACCCTGATCTTTCTTTCTTGGAGGATATAGTGGAGGTTTCCGGGTACGTCTACTTGAGCCGGAACGAGGTGCGCACCATCCCATTGAAATCGCTGAAAGTTATTCGAGGTGTACCATCATATCGCTTCGACGACGTCGAAGGAGCACTAGTAGTGACTAGGAATGGCAGAAATTCAACGTATGGATTAGAAACAATTGATCTTAGAAGTCTTGTCGGTAAGTATACTCATATTTAATTACTTAGTTATTGAATATTTAACCAACGTTTTATTGAAATTTCACGGGACACCTAGTCAGGGTTTCTGTTTAACCCTTCTTAATCATCACCATTAATTGATTTTATCAAAATATTGAGAGTAGTGTCTTAAAGTGTGTTCCTCAGTATTGACTATTAAACATCGAGATGAAAATATGTCATTCATAATAAACCTTGAAGTCTGTGATCAAATTACATTATTCCTTATGTTTATTATTTATCGCCACTTTCCAAAAACACACACATCCAAGTCGATCGCGTGGTGCAGAAGAAAATTCAGCACATTAAATACCAGGTTTTTATTCAGACAAGCATGCATCCCCACTATTTTTGTGCATCAGGTTCACTATGAAATTACTCTATACTCCGGCAGCGTGTGAACGGAGCAGACCCTGACAAGTTTTATTTTAACACGCTGATCAAACCTACACATGGTGTTTGGAACTCGGAGTTGTTGAAAGCATCGTTTGTTGCTTCACGCGTCAGGATGGTTGAAAACAATATCTGGCAGGAACTGATGTGTTCACTATTCTTAGAAAGTGTCGTCTACTTTTTTAATTTTACCAATCTCTTGATTTCAAGTGAAAATAAGATTTGCGCTTAGTTTAATTTTCAAGCTCTTCCTGCGTCGATCTTTTGAATATGACTTACTTTAAGGAATATACATTTTGTCAGTCGAAGTTAATATTCGTGATGCGATTATAATAACATGTTACAGAAAATGCATAATCCACATGAGAACTAATCTAACGTGGGTTATCACGTCACCCACAATAGTGGTACAATAGAATATAGCAACTAAGTGGAGTCTGTTTCAACTCACCAGCACCATCGCCAAATTTAGTGGTGATACACCAGTAGTTGTTGATAACTCCTAACTGCCATGAAAGCCACTGCGTCTCACAATGAGGGGAAAGCTCACGCAACAAAAACGGTTATGTTTTACAGCTAACAAACATGAGGAGCCCTGGACTGGGAAGTGTACCCTTTGAAAATACGCTCAAATATGTTCATCATAACAGCGATAAGAGGTGGTAAACAAGTATTTTCACTCGACAGCTCCTAAGGGGTTCAAACCTATGAAATCATCTCTTGTTTTGTTCAATTCTTTCAGATGCCTCAACTTTGGATTATTACTCCACAGATATAATAACAAAAACAAGCAGTGCACATACAAAAGTAAACAAAAGACATCTTTACTGAAATTGCTAAACATTGGAAGTTAGAAAATTAGAACTGGATAGCGTATTTCTAGACGGACCAACCTGATGTCAAAGGACGACAGCGATTTTTGCCCAAAAATCGATTCATTTTTATTCAACCCCTTTGGGGTTTGATCAATAAAGTTGGAGGATATCATGCATATTGTTTAAATTGGACTTCTTAAAAAACCCGAAGGTGACCGACGCTTACGTAGTCTTTGGCTTCAAGGGCGTTTACCTTGCCGAACAAGGTTGCTGTGTACTACGTGTAGGATAGAGTTTGAAACCATCTACACTGTTGGTTGAGGAGGCCTTTCCACACGACTTTATCAACATTGGAGCATGGATCCTCAAGATTTCTGACAGTTCCTTGTTTGTTTGGATACTTATTTCGTTTATATCGATTTGTCTTCATATTTTATGCTCAGTCAACGATGCACCAGGTCGCCGACTAGAACGGAGATCAAGAGTAGTTCAGGTCTCAGTAGTTAATGCACGGCTCAGCGTTGGGTTATTTTGGTGATGATACAAGAGCAACGTTGCTTCCTCATATCAAGAAATGCATGCGTGTTTATGATTGGATCGTGTTGGCTCACACTTTTTCATCTTGTGCCCTCTCGACACACAATTTAAGGGATAATTCGAAAAGTTGGGGAAAAGTGGATGAAATTTTCAGTAAATTGGCTTGTGTAAGCTACCCTGGTCTCCCTGATTTTGGGTTTTGTTGCTCACCCAGCATCCATTTGGTAGCATTTGGTAGAATAGCGACCACTTTAGTTCACTATGGCGAGTACTGCTGTTTTATTTGCTGTTCCCTTAACCAAGCAAGATTAAATAACCAGACAACGTACTGTAAGTCTGGAACGAATCTAATTTTGACCGCAACCATATACTTGCTGCAATTTGGTTATTAATGTTTTAGTTTCTGGCACAGTGCTTTCAGATTATCAAGATATAACAAAATGAACTTAGTTCACTGCTACTTCTCTTCTGTGAACGAAGGCTTTTTATGGGCATTACCTCGAGACATCAGCATCGTAGTGCGATTTTTAGTTGCATATGGTGATCGATTCAAATCACTGGAAAATCAGAACAGGTGATCATCGAGTATGTGGATAGATACTTATAAGAAGTTCGATGGACGTTTATGCTGGCTTAACGTTTTGAAGGCGGTAAAGGTTGTTACAAATTGCTAGCTATTACTGAACTTTTTCCGGGCTTTCAAAATTTCGAAATCACTGATTAAGTAAAATTTGCTATCCGAAATGGATTGACTGATTGCAAACAAAATGATTTAATGGTGGCAAAGTGTTCCGCAATGTTCTGGTGGTATTTATGTTTTAAAAATTATTTCAAGTTAGCATATACTACTTACTCGCCGACATTACTCACTGGGGGGTTAGGAATAACCAATCCACGGATATAGGTTTCTTCTGCGCTGAGTTTATCTTTTCATTCCTTTGGCGTCAATTAGAATTTGCTGGAGATGTCTTCTGCAAATTTTAGACAACAGGCGCATGACCACCATTTCCCAACTAAAGTGCGACTTTATTATAAGTGAACTCAAGTTATCTCCCCACAAAAGAAAACTTTCTTTCAAGCTTCTTCTGAAACTCAATGCTGTTAGAATTCAGTTCAATTATTGTACCTCAAATGATGTGCTGTATTCAACAAATTTAAGATCGTTCAATCCTTGTGTCCCTTGTCAACATGATCAACGGCAAAGTCGTTGTTATTTCTGTTAATACATACATGCCATACACCCATCTGAAAAACTGATGACCATTTTTGAGTGAATTGGTAATATGGAGAGACTTGGCTGATGAAACCTCGGTATTTAAATTAGAATAACAAAGTAAATATACTTGAAAATAACCAAGGTGAGAGTAAAATAAGTCAACGTACATGAAAAGTTCGTCTTATTACAGTTTTTACTGTCTGGAGTCGTCCACCATCACTACCCCTGAAGTGTCGCATGACCCTACTTTCAGCTTACCAAGGTTTCGCGCCATTGGTTGATATGTTTACTCAGCCCTACTTGAAAAGATCTCTTGAAAAGAAATTTTACCATACAATTTCAGGTTCTGTTGAAATGTATGGTGGGACATCAGCTGATCATCTACAAATGAGGCTGAAGCTCTCAAGGAAACTTGTTGATCTGTTGTTGAAATTTTCAATGATTTGATTAACTGAACTTTCCATTATATGATTGAATCAGTTGACTGCTGCCAAAGTAGAGCGAATTCATTCGTGTGAATTTAAACGTCCTACTAACAAATGCAAATTCGAGGTTTCACCATGTTCTAGCACGTATTGGTCTACATGGTCCAAAAGACTTTCGGAAAACATCGTACAAACTACACGTGCTTAGTGTATTAAAAGCCGGTGTGGTTCTAGTACTGAGACAAGTAGTGTTCGTAAAAAAAGAATAGCACTAAACAGATTCAATAACCGGACGTTGTAATGTAGCATCCACTGTTGGGAGGTAAACAAAATAGTGAGAAAACTTGTCGTATGATATTTTAGCGCACATACTTTTCGGTCCTCTTCGTTTACAACTTAACTCGCTAGGTGGAAATCGTCCGAACTGGGCTTCACTGGCAACTCCTCATAGAAAAGTTCTTAGCTGCTTGGCCATTGATCTTATGGACTTAGGATGAAACAACTATTATAGTTGATGCGTAACTCATTCTGACCTTGATGATGTAAGTGAACATAGTCCATTTCAAAATATCAGTTTGCACTCTTCTCGGTCATAAGGATATGTACTGGGGTCTGTTGTACTGTTTCAGTTTGGCTGCAATTCAGCACTTGGGAGCAGTTGCTTGTTGACTACGTTATTTATTTTTGGTGGAATAAGTACACCACGTTTATGTGAGACATAGCTATTACAGTGAATATCACAAATAAATAACAGTTCTACCAACAAAGCTAAGCAAATCATATTCACAAAATAAACCAAAGTTTTGACGCAACCGTTTAACCGCTATAATACGAACAGTATAACAAGTGTTTGATTGGCCTTCGGTGGTGGTGGGCTACAGTAATTGGAAAAGTTTTTTACGGGAACAAATGACGGTTGTTTGAGCCGCGACTACAATTCAACACCTGTAAGTCGTTGGTTAACTGTCCGTGATTCGATACATCGAAACAACTGAAGAGTGAGCAGTGTCATTTGTTCAGAGATTGCAAGTTCACGTCAAACATAAAAAAGAACTAAGTAAATTGATATTTTATGTCAGCGGTTTTGGAGTCTGAGTCTACTGTAAAGTTCTGGTGCAGTTCACCGTAATCCGATAGCACACATGTGGATAAATATCCACCAGTTCAGATCTATGTTTTGGTTGTTAACTGAGAAGTGCTGAATTAATTAAATTTATTTCTGCATTAAGCATTCAAATGAATGCTTCGGATTGATTCTCAGAAGAAACATTTCTGGATTTAATTTTTACTACCCGTTTATTCTTCCCTCGGTGTCTGCCTAACTTAACTCGTAAATCATGTGAGAAGTGGGAACACAGGGAGAATCCAGTGTACGTCTGTTGGCGCAGTCTTCTAATCAAGTCAGATTTAGCTGACAAAATTTGCGTTGCTCGTAAACTTTTATGCCGTGTGGATAACTGTGAAATTATTTCATTTCAGCAATTCAGAACCATAATGTGGTCGTAAAGGACAACCCCCTCCTGTGTAATTTTGCCGCTACAATCCACTGGACAGAACTATTTTTAAACCCAGCCCAGCAGAAGTACATTCCTATTCGAACCAATCTATCAATTTCTCAAGAAGGATGCAATATTTGTGAGTGTACACCTTGACATGCATTTATATATTTGGGTTTAAAATTTGCTTCAAAAGTATGCATTCTATCAATCAATTTTGACAAAATATTAACTTTTCCGCATCGTGTCGATTATCTAGCTAAGAGAAATCACAGTGGTCAAACCGGTAAGTAGTCTGGAATCGTTGAGCCCGTCCAGCCCTCTTTTCCTTTCGGTATTTCGGATTTGTTTTGATCCCGGCCAATATCATTTCTTTTGCTGAATGCGCCATCTTTATTTTTGCTTGCCCACAATTTGTTTTGCTTAACCTTCAGGGGACAACGTGACAACATATGCTTACTTTGTTCTTTGGCTATTGCACATATTATTCTCATTTGAACCTAATAGGTGATGTATTTTTTCATTGTTCCTCTCATATATAACCTTTTTTGAAGTATTTGGAGCATTTCCGAAGTTTTTCCCGGAGTTGCTGCAATTCCTTCAGGCGAATTATTTCTATATTTCTTAATCACTAGTATCTTCATATTCCAGATCTGGTCATCCATTTTCAATGTTTTCAAAAAGACTACTACGGTTTACCATGTTATTGATCATTACCGTTTACCACAACAACGTAGATATAAAGATCAGGGGATGTTTCTGCAGGCTACACCACAATTTAAATGGATATAATCAACAAGTTGGGCTGAAAGGACAGACGATAGAAAGATCTTGTAATTTAAAATAACTGCCAGTAACAAGTGAGCAATTTTGTGTCATGAGATCGTCAGACTTCAAGCCACAGTTGCCTAACGTTACGCCGGATCGTCTTCTGAACCGACACAAAACTCCCTTTGGCATACGGTTATATCAACCAGACTTGGAACATCAGTTAGTTGGATGATGACAGTCTAGAAGTTGAACACTTTTCTATTTCCTACCTCGGTACTACATCCTGTTGATTATTTGGATGTACTTTACATTATACATTTATTGATAAACAATCGGGTTGTAGATCCTGTTCGTTTCACTGATGTTTACACTTTTCAAGAGACAGTCTAGGAAACGAACATCATTCAAGTGTCAGCATCAAATACAACGATATGTCCACACAATCCATCGAAACATTCACAGTTTATCGGTTTTACTACTGAAAACTTATTATTTTTCGAGTTTCTGCTCGAGTTAGCTGAGTAGTAACTATGCCGTATACCAATCACATGATTATGGGTTCGATCCTTTGTTCTGTAGACAGCGCCTGACTAAATTTGGACGACCTGACGATATCCAACACTTACAGATGTCGCATGACATTTGGTTACTCGATTCAGTAGGGAAGATGTACACTGATCTCATAGCGTTTGCGACGTGTGTGGTAGATGAGGCGATTTATAAATGTTCATTTAGTAGTTTAATGGTTTGACTGGATTACACACATGATAATTTGGAGTACTTGAAAAAAGATAATGTGCTACCACCGCCGTCAAAAATCATGCACTACTGGATATTGTGTCTTATCTTATCAACCATGTACTGAAATAAAGTTTTAAATAAACCAAATTTTTGAACGACAAGAGAAGTATAAATTCTACCATTTGTTGGTCAACGTTAAAACAAACGATTAATCTGTTTCGGCAACGTTATGTGCAGAACTTTGCTTCAAACCAGGGTTGGCAACTTTCTACTGGGCAGAAACCAGATGTTATGTCAGTCAGTGGACAGCCGTCGCCTTCGTCTAACTTCCTAAACGCGACGTTTCTTCCCGTACTTCATATACATTGAAAACGAAACACTGCGTTTAATATACTACTGCACAAATTTAAACATATTTTCAAAGATCAGCGCAACGAGCGAACGTGTTGCAACTGTATCAACGTATCAGCGTTAGTCTGAACACCACTGGGAAAATACGGCAGACTTCCATTCGCAGTCCCTCTCTTGTCCGGTTTCTGATTCCAGTCCGCCTTTGTCTTCGCACTGCTCCACATAAGGCAGTGTTTCACTTGGTAGGCAAGTAATATAGGGCTGGTGAATGAAAGTTGTAATAATAATACAGAAAAACTACTTAATATGAATATTCAGTTGAAATGCTACAAGTCTTGAGACTACCATTAGAATAAAGTGCTTTGGTGTTCGCTGCAGTTTGTCTCACATAAATCTCTCGGTAGCATGCCACAAGCTGGTTGAGGTCAGATGTATAGTATGTGATGAATTAGAAGTGCTGGTTGCACGTGCATGTGCAGCCTAAAATCAAAATTACTTTGTACTTGGATCACGGACGAGCCGGTGGGATTAACGTTTCATTTTGGGACCACAAATTGGATTCGGCTTGCGGACACTAGGTGTCCAGTAGTTCGTCTTTACTGTCCGACCAACATGGCCCCATCATCATAATCATAGACAGCAATACTTCAGTGATCCATACTGAGGCTTAACTGCCACACAACCATGAAGATAAAAGCAAACCCTCCATAGGAAAAGAGAAAAAAAGAAGAGCACGGGAAGGGACATAACTACTAAAAATAACTACACCTATATTCAAACACTCAATATCAAGGCGCCTACACCTTGCAAACAAACAACCGAGCTGTTAGTGAAAGTAAGGCGTCATCAGCAAGTCAGCTTCCTTACGGCTTTCACTGCCCCACGTCAATAAGTGCACTCACTTCACAGAAAACTCGGACGAACAACGACAGCATTCACGCCACTTAACTCGGTTGGCCGCCATCTCAATTAACATTTCAAGCCACCGACTCTGTGAGTCGCGAGGACCCCAACCCGGGAGACGAATTCGATCTACAATGATCAACTCTTTCGTGAATGACTTCACTTCTCTGCGCCAGATCATCATCCGTCTACCTCTGGTTCTGTCGTTGATCCATTCTGCTTGTCATTTACAGCAGTAAAAGTTCACTTTGATTTTTTGCAATGAGTGGTTCAACTAGAGTTGTCTAGCCAACCGCTCCACATCTCTACAGTCGGATGAACTATTATGTTCAGTGCTTTTGGAAAAGGGTCCGTAATTAGAGCTAATGTGCAATGCTAGCAAAGGCAAGCACACACCAAGTTCAAGGTGTCCTTAACTCCTGCCAAAGATCGACAGGTTCACTGCTCCAGTGCCATTGAGACCCAAACACAGCTTCTTCAAGGCAAACATGTTTGAAACAAAATCTGATAAGCACACTTAACGTTGGTTCGCAAATAGCCAACCGGCGTAGACAGCTTTGTTGTTCGGCTGTTGCTTGCCCTATCGATTTAGCATCGACTGTGTGCGCCGCATCGGCGCGGATAGCCTAACATGTACGCGCACGCCTGTGCGCTGATGCACACTCACACGACTCGACCTTCATTGGCGCACAATCGATTGCACAGGCCCGTTCTAGCCGCTGCGACAAAGTGTGGTCGCGTGCCCATCATTTAGACGTATTGTTGGTTTGGATAGCGCTTCTATTCTTCTAATTACTCCGTAACTCAGACCAACAGGCAGTTAATTAGCAGAGCGTAGAACACACAGATCGCCCGGTTGAACAGTACAATGCAGATGCTTTTCAATCACGTCTATTTACCGTCTTGTTGTCTTTTGTTTGTTGACATCTACTTATTCTTTTTTCTTCTATTGTCTACTTATTGGTTCCACCTGAAGAAAGTGTTGCAGTATGGAACGTGTATTGCCTGGGTGACGTATGACCTAGGATTAAACAAGTGCAACAAACTGGATCATAACAACCAAACCGTATATCATTTCTGCTAGTAAACGTAATCTATGGGGGCAATGTGTCACGTGTACTGAGAGTAGCACCGTTACCCACTAAACTTCATGAATGCCGTTTTTCTTTATATATATATATATATATATATATATATATATATTCATCAGATCATACAGATACTGGAGAGGTCTAATAATTGGGGTTTACTAACCGTCTCCGTTCTTAAAAATTCAGCTCACTATAAAAAATAACGTAGACATTTCCCCCCGCAGTTGGTTACAATTCTTATCATTACCCTTTCGTGTTATACTGAATGCTTTTCTGTCATGCTCGTTGGAATGTTAATCCCTTAAGCTGTTGGCTTTCATTTGTCTCGCAAAATGTCCAAAGATTCACTGGTATTCGGTGTTGCCCTGATGGTCATACTAGGTTTTACATTTTTTGGAAAAATGTAGCCAGAAGACTGCGGCGTTATATCAAACAATACTGCATATCCTACCAGGTGTTCCTGCATTTCGTTAGAAGTTGTTGAGTGTTCTGACCTCATAATCAGTCACCTATTTGTTTTAGCACAAACAGGCTCCGTAACTCATGGGTTTGTGAGTGGACGCAGTTTGTTTTCCAGTCAACTTCTAGAAACGACGCACATATTCATGATGTTTTGTAGCACTCGTACGTCGAGTGTATTATACAGGAAAATAATTTTAACTAACATAGAGTATTTTTGAGGAACTGCCGGCAAATATAAATTATTGACGACGTTCTCTGGTGTAGCTTCTGAGTTTTTTCATTACTGACATGCAGGAGACTGGAGTTCTCCTTGGATTGAACTTAAAAACGTTCTCCGGGTCTTGGAAGGTCACAGACTCGTTCTTCTTGCTGAAACCGATAAATTCATAGGATTCGCAAGAACTGGATAGATTCGGGAAGGCTAAAAATGCTTATGTACATTGGAATCTGTGTTGAACGGTTTAGGAAGAGGAAATTAGTCGGATGATTGTCTCATTTTCGAAGGGCTAGCAATAGAAAGACGGTGTTTGGGCAAAGTCAGAGGGTAATGAATGGGATGGAAACCCAACCGTTGACTATGAGGTATACAACAGTCATATTGAAACATAAAGCAGACAACAGCTGAGTAACATCAACAGTGTACTTTTATCTATATATCTATGACTGATGATCAAGTTATGTGAATAACCGGTTTGATGTCCCGAATATATGAATCATGCCTGTGCTTGAAGTAAACTACCGATGACGCGGTTACGACTGACTCTTGTAGGCTGTTCCAGATAAGGTATACCAGGACGCTGAATGAATGTGACAAACGGCCCATTTGGTGTTATAGTTGTAACGAGTTACACCAGAAGTAGTTATTTTTGTCTGATAGAGCACTGAGCGAGTAGGGACCACTAAAATGATGACGGTATAACCATTGGTCCAATGTAATCGAACATCGCCTTCCAAATGGAAGTTGAACGATGTTAACTAATTGCCGCATTGTGGATCTTTTTACTTTCGACCTCTATAGTTTCATTTGATATGCTTGGAACTACAATAAAAATTTAAATAGGTATAACAATTGTCAATTGCTTACACTTTACTGTTAGCGATACTCCTTAATATTCAGCCGTAGGTCGTATTAACGTTTACTTTTGGGTCTGATGGAGACTACCAAGTATCTTAGAAAGTCTTTTTGCAAGTGTGTTCAAGGTGGATGCACTGTATGACAAAAAATATTCGCCTCTGTTCTGTTGAGCTCGTTATGTTGGTTGTTATTACCTTCAGTGAAATCCTCCGGTTGATAATGCTGATTTTTCACTCATTTTGGTGTGTGGATAAAACAATCATTCTTTTTGACCTAAATCACGTAGTAGATTGTTTAAAGTTACATATGGTGGAAGATAGTGGTTATATGGTTATACAAACTACAGACATTCGGATGAATTGCAATAATAGTCGACGGAATAGTTCATCGTTATTTCTTCTTGAAAGGTGTGGACAAAAAGCAGGAAGTCACACTGAGAACGTTACAAACATCATCTATCAAACAGAGAGGAACACAGGCAGGTAACTGTTTAAGTGATAGAAAAGTAAGGTGGTTCATAATAGAAGCGTAACAAATGAAGTTAGTAAAACGCCTGAAATAGTTTATCAGTCGTGTTATAAGGCGAAATATTAGGAAGCTTGATACATAGTAGTTCAAAGATCTGGGGACAAAACCTCAATTATATAAGCTGTGAGGAACAAGTAGAGTTGTTGCGCCAACCGTAGGAGGCGTCGTCAGTTGAGATTTTCAAGCAAATGAACTCAATTTTCCAATTAAGTGTGAAACTGTGAAAGAAAAGAAATTTGGTCATCGTGATTCATTACATAAAAAATACCTGAAGAGGAACACTGAGAGTTGGACCACAATATCTAAGGTCATGTCCTGAGATGAGTCCTGCTTGAATTAACAATTTTGGGGCACGTAATGTTTGAACGATCAAATCGAAAACAATATTTTCTTGCTATTTTGATGTTCCTTCCAGTTGCGTGCTCAAGAGAGAGACTATTCTTGCCGATAAGCAGGACCTAATCGGCTGAACCATTTCGATGCACTTCAATCGATAAAACTATTCTACTTTGTCATACTTCCGTAGTTCTCAGACTAACAATATGGTAGCCAAAAATTTTATTTTGTGGTGCAAAATCGCGCTTGTGGGAGTATTCTTTTTGAAATGAACATAATGATACAACTGTTGTATGCATTAGTAAAACTAAGAAAGATCGTTTGTCTGTTATGTCGTTTTTACTTGTCGTAGATAAGAAAGGCAACTGACTGAAAGCTTAATTCCAATTCGTGAAGGTGGACAGAATAGAACGGAAGTCAGGTTGAACAGAGATTGCTATTTTTGTCTAAAATGTACAGTTGGTAAATGGCTTGCTGTAAAACTGAATAGCACAGCAGATACATTCAAACTAATTCGTTTTTATTTTCGACAGCGGTTACATTTTTCTATCTACGGTTCCTCAGTTAACTGCAATAATTCACCACTGTTATGAACTGAGTGATATGGTTACCTGTTTAGATGAACAGATGGTGACCATACAAAAAATAAAATAAACCGATGCGAGAGGTAATCAGCGGGGACTTCATATTTTTGGAATATTTGTGTAAAATAATGCCATGTTTTCACCCTACTGGTCAGATGGACGTGTAACAATCATGACAGACAGTGCGAGTCGAAACTTGAAATGCTGTTCATACGTGACGATGTTCAATCTAAAAAATCACCATCCCACAGTTACGTTGGCTCTTGCACACTAAAATGAACGTGCTGTGGTCCGAACTGGCCATGCTGTTTTCATGAGCTCTGGCTCATAGCTTGTGAACAGTGATAATACTTAAACGGTAACAACCATATTTTGGTTGGTTGCCTGACAGCATTTAAACAGCATTAAACCATATTAAACATTTATTCTACGGTCTGTCATTTGGCGAGAATCGCACAGTGTTATCTGAGAAGTACAAGCTGCTTGTGAAACACCTTATGTCGGTTGTTAACCAGTTCGTTTAATCAAAACCTATATCGACTGCCACCATGTTCTCTGTCAATCTCTAGCGATAGAAAGACGTAATCTTGCGGATTCTGAATTTTGTATATATCGGGATTTTGTGAGGACGGTCTAGTTGTACGGTTGTTCACTATGACTGCTATTGGTAGAGGATGTAAATCATATTCGAATATTTGACTCTTGATGTTTGCGATCAGTCTCGTGTATCGGGTGTTGTTGGTAGACAAGTGACTATAGGTTTCGGGCAGGTCATTCAGTGGTGCGTGTCAAGCCTTTTGATTTACCAGGCCATTAATCGTCTATGAGTCTAACTGTTTTGGTCTATACACCAAGGTTGTCAACTAATGGTTAACCATGCCGTGCGCTCTTCACATTGATCACAGTCAAATGGTTTACTGTACAGGGTTCATCAATGGTGGCCAGGTATAGAGAATTTAAGACAGTCATCAGTGGGTCAGCCATTGTAAATCGCGTTCGTCTTACTGGTTCACAAGGTCCGTGTTTGAAAACATTGAAGAAGTTGACAGATATTTCAATCCAGTATTGCCATTGTTGTGGTATTCTGAGGGGACAGTTAATGAACCGGGTCAGCGAACACCACAGGGTGACTGTCTCGTAGATGTGTCTTACTCTCACTTTCAGCTTGGCCCTTTGAGTGGAATGCATGGACACGTTAATAGTAATTCTTTAAGTTTGAACGTAAAGGCTTTATTAACAATAAGTTCGCATTCTTGACCCCTCCCTTAATTACACTTGGACTTGATCTTCTGTTCATATTTGTACAGTGCATGAGAATCGCTGTCAGTCGTTGACATATTACTGTCAACAGTGGTGGTGATTGTTAGCTCAGGTTTGCTGCATTACATTTTTGCTCAACTAACTGATACACTTTTGGAGTACTGTTTGATATTTTTGTAATATGCATCGAATAACCGCAGTGATGAGGTTCAGTGAACTGTGATCACTTAATATATGAGGCTGCTTGATCTGAATCGGCATCCATGTAAGTCAAGCTCATCTGAGCAACAGAATGCTGTTTGATTGTATTGGTAGCCAAAGTCATACGGAGGTGGTCTTGTTATTGCTTGCAACTCCGTTGTTTGCTTGTAAAATGTAAGGAGTTCGGTGTTCACTGGTTGTTCTGAAATCAAATGTTTCATATTTACCAAATGTGTTTTTATTTCAACTTGGGAGATTTTTCTTATTGGGATTGTATAGCAGTTGAGCATATGTACCAGCTCCTGACTTACTGTTATCACTGTTTATGATGATGAATAGATACCCGTATATTTGATAACCAGGGCAGAAATGGGTTTGCTAAACAACAGGGTCAAACACGGTCTTTCTATACAAGTTTGTATTTGCATACTATAAAACATTTTTGTTCCAGTGCTCACTTTAGATCATCCAGATATTTTGTTCTCACTCTTGAGAAGTACATTTCATGGAAAACATTTTGTTTAATAAGTTGTCGGAAATTCTGTTTCCTATATAACCAAGCCTACAAAACTGTTATTTTCTGAATTTCTGTCCCAAATCGCGTTGATTGACTTGCACGCGAGTGTAAATTTCATGCAACTTGAAAGTCTCTAAAAAAAAACTTCTTTTGGACGTTTTTTAAACTAGTTCAAACTGAGTGCAAATTAACAAGGTTGTGTAGCATTTTATTAGCAAACTGGTTGTCCCTATGTATGCCGATCTAAAATCTAGACACGTTCGGCTTCTTATTCAACAGTCATTTTCTCCGGCTATCCCATTTGCCATGTATCCGAATTCGATTCGACTTCTTCAGTTTTGGTAAATTTAACTAGTTCGAATAAAGGCTGTATTGACGAAAGTTAGACAAAAGTGTTTGTTATTCCAACTTGATAAAAAAAATTCGCTCTCCGAAAATGTAGATATTCAACATGGATTAAACGATGGTAGCGATGAAAATGCTTACATAAAGAATAATTGCGTCTCTGAGAAAAAGTCTATCAAGAAGCGTTCTCGTAATTGATTCATATTGAACTATTAAATATTGGACGTAGGCATTGGCTAATGTGTTACAGATACCTGCAAAAATAACGATTCATGTCTTTGGTCTGTGAAAGAAGTGAAACTGAATTGAAGCAGTGTGAGGGAACGAGATCTGATATGATTGAAAATGTATTGTAAAACAGAGTTGTTGCGGTCAGTGAGGTACTTGATGTAATATTTCACGGGAAACACACTGGATTCTGGAGTGTATAAAATGGCTCCACAAAAATTTTACTAATATTTTCATAGAACAGTACACGAAGAAATTAGAACTCATGTTTAAGAAAACGCCCATTACTAAGGCAATTCATACAGCTGCAAGGTGCAGGTCAAGGTTTGAGGTGTGTTGCGTACAGGGTTAGGTTTTTTCAAAAGTTTACATTCGGTTGTCATTTGAAGTGACCAGGTAATCTTGTCAAATGAAGTGACACTCGCATATTATACTGAGGGGATTCGGATAACAGTTCCATGATTAGCACCATGGATACAGATTATGCATCGTTTGCAATCGAGTTTCAGACTGCTCACTTGTTCGGTATCAAATGAAAAGTTGAATCATACCGTGGAAATTAAGTTATCTAATTATTTTTAAGTAAACTGATGTACAATCTCTGTGTTATCGAGATCTAATTCGCGAAAATAATCCAACAGTATACTAATAAAGAACAGCTTTATGTGCGTATTATGATTCGCTTTGAACAGCGTGAAGTTCAACTTGGAACCGATTGCCATTGCTTTAACAATCAGGAACAAGATTTCCTTCACAACGGCCATGTGCATTTTATATATAAAACTGCACATATCCCAACTGGTGATATCCACTTTATTCCACGTGAAAAATGACATTGTCTTATCTTTCAACTCTCTCACTTTTCCTAGCAAATTAATTTATGCATACTTTTTGACCTTCACTTGAGGTTTTATTAGAAGTCCGTTACCATTGGACAGGAAACTTAATGTGTTATATTTGCACATGGATTGGTATACGTGTGTTCACGAGAATGACCTTTCACCAAGCTGCAGTCGGATGATAAAAGACGCCGTCAACTAATCAGGTCAGGCTGATGATATGTGTTCACAGTTTGTACAAAAATAGTTCGTACGAATTGCCCATACATTTCACTAGAATGACTTTTCGAGATATTGATCAGCATTTGGTGCGTTAAGTGGGTCTTGTCATGACCGGGATATACAACTTCAGTGCGTCTTGAACAAGTAAAATAAATTTCTAGAATTTTGTGCATATGTTTTCTGGGAAAAAGTACATCCCTGCTCTTTGATGTATTTTTAATTTGTGAGTGTGATCTTACGGTCATGTGACGATTAATTATTAACGTCTATCGCGGTTCTCTTCCATTTGCTGGCAGTGAACATGACAGTGACAATTGTAATAATGTTGTTATTGATGACGATAATGGTGACGATGTTGAAAGTTCATGTGACTTTTGCTTCATGAACTAGCAATATACTGCTCACTGGTTAGATTTGTAACACTGTGTGATGTTTTGGACTGCAAATGATTGACTTGCCTACCTGACAATACTGTTCAACATGTTAACTGAAAGTACTGATCAGTAAATTTCACGTTTATCTTGCAGGATAATGTGTTCAAGTAAAAAAATTGTGGTTATCATTATAGTGATGGATCGATTATCTAACCTTATCTCAAAATGAACATTGTTGTTACAAACATCCTGTGACGCCATGACGGACAGATTATTTTTGACCTTGGAAACGTTTAACTTCCTATAAGCTCGATCAAGGCTTGTCGACACGTGAGTACCAGCTCACACCTAGACAGTCTTTTGAGATTGATCTGAGTTGCACAGGTGACTCCACGTTTGGCATTTTAAAACACTATCCATTATGGTCGAGTTAGCTTAACTGATGCGAATAGAAAGTGTTGCTATCAGTTTGACTGAATGATGAGTATTTCAGTCTTAACTAGAACACAGCATACGGAGTTTCAGCGAAGAGACGTGTGTGCAGTTTCTTCACACTTGTTCCGTGTCACCGTCCATAGCACTAACATTACTTGGAATTCATGAGAAACCAAAGCATGTTCGTATATTTTGATGGTCACCCATCAAAAGCTTTGTAGATGCAATTGTTTAGCCTCTGTTTAAGTCCGTCACTGTTGTCTGAGTTTGGGAAACCTGATAAAATCGGGCACTTTCAATGAAATTCATTATAGTGCGATTAAGCGACGAGGAAGATGGTAACTTAACTCTGCGAACTGGAAATGATGTGATTTTCAATAACGTGTTATGAAAAGTATGTCTCCAACTGGTCCACAACGTATACTTCATTCGAGGGAATTGTTTGGCTTTACATAATAAAAATGTTAATTACTATCATCAGAATAAGCCACCTACTCAATGCACGCCGCATAGCATAGAATTTCATGTCATGTTTTACCCCATGTAGTCTTTTTCGACAAAAGCTGCCATCTTCAGCTAGATCATCCTCACAGAGGCAAATCCGTGTAAATGATTACCTTAGTCATACATACAACTTGTGCTGCGAACGACTGTGTAAGTCGAGTAGATTAGTAAGTTAAATAACCAAAATATTTAAACCCGAAAATACACAAGTATATAACTACGTAAGAAAGTATCTCCATATCTAAGTGGGTTTCTAGGTTCCCGTAGTAATACGATTACTTTTAGTTCGGGCTTGAATTGACTGTAGTCAGATTCCGGAAATCTAACCAGCTGGCTTGGTTTAAGTATCCGACATTCGAGTTGGAAGTCACCTGCAATGCCTAAGGAGGTGAGTGTCGTATCTTTGTCCGACTACCCCTGATTGTTGAGTATGGGATAGGAAGAGATTGACTGTATTATGTTGTTTGAATGGTCAATATTACGCCAGCGGAACCTAGTTTCAATTTTGAGCTAATGTTTACTAGTCACACGAGATTGATAGCTTCTATTCTGACTGAATAATTCTTGTACTTGTGCATTCAACAATACCATGTGAATACTTCACAAAGTTAATCTTGACGTTTTGCTGCTTGTTGTTACTTGATTCAAATGTTCAACAGCTGACTCTCCTCAAAAACCTTCAAGGTCAAGTGGTGTAATTATTACACATCTACCAATCAACATAACTCGCGAATGTGTTGTTGTCTCCCCGGAACCCTGTGATCCTCAACCTACTGTTTAGCTACGGGTGTTCAAACTAATTCAATACAATCCACGAAATTTCTCTTGTTGCAGATTTCACGCCGTGTTGTGTGCAGTTGACGTAAGTGACCAGTGGAACAAAAACGTCTTCGGTTCTCTTGAGTGACCATACTTACTAGCAGTCTATCGGCACATGCACTTGCTCATGAACTATTGAATAGACGCGTTTACTTCTATGGCTGGAGAGACAAACTGTACGATATGTTCAATAACACTCACGCAGCAATTGGTTCCCGTAGTGTGTAATGAATATCTACAGTAAAAACAGTTAAGTTGCTTCCTTTAGATTATGATCAGTTATGTATACAATGCTTAGTACGATTGCTAATGCAAGATGGTATAGATATGTGCTTGTGTTTTTGTGTGCGTCTGTGTGCACACGTACCACAGTGTGTGCAGTTAAGGATTTAGCAACCAACGACATTTACGTCAGTTCATTATCTTTAGTCGTAACAGTGTGGAAATGCCACGCTTAATTTTCAATGTAACTGATCCCTTGTATTACAGTGCGAGAAAACCTTTTTGAATTTACCGAGTTATCTTAGTGATGTAGACTTGTCTTATGCAGTGATCGATGAAAATTTCGTCCAAAACATATCGATTACCGAAACGGAACGGAAGCACTGATTTTGGTTACGAAAGGTTATTCGAATTTTGTGCTAGTCTGTGAGGTGTCCGGTAACAGCCACTCAGTTTTGAGTTCACCCATGTCATCACAATTGGATAAACCATTTACAGGACTCCCTTGCTAACTTCCGCCGTACATGATTACAGTGTGTGGGTGTTCTGGTCAGTGTATGAAGATAACCTATTGGTATTAACAAGCAAACCTACTGTTAAAAATCTTGCATCACTTGGATTATCAGTAAACTTACGTATCCCAGTCATTTGACAGTACAACGGACAAAAGTGAAATCAGCAAAACGGTAAACTTGGAGTTCGTTGATGGAACTCAAACACCACTCACATTGGGTTACAGCTTTCTCATTCATATAAGAGTTTCAGCCAATCATTTTCGAATGAAGTCATCCTACTCGAGTTTGGCTAATGTCAGATTTAGTCAGTAGTGCTTATTCTTAGTGTTGACGAGAAGTGAAGGCTAACCGATAATCACATGAATCGGCCATGTGCGACTGCTTTTATGTTATACAACACCGAAATGTCACATCAAAACTGAACCATATTCGTTTGTTAATGATGCTAAGCTTGTCCGATTATATCTATGGGTAGCCACAGTACCTGTTCTATTGATATTAATCGGTAGTTCTACGGTTAAGACATTCATTTTGGTTGAAGTGACAGACTTCACTAAAATTGCTGACCAATATCGAAAGAAGACATAGGTCATCGTCATTTTGAGATTTGAGTTATGTTCATGAATACTATGGCTCGGGCTACTGTTGGCATTAACAATAGTCCAGGAAGTAAAAGACCAATGAGTAAGTCCAGACGTACGAACACAAAAAGCAAGGTGAGGAAACGACTAATATTGAACCAAAACATGAGGCTTGATAGTAAAAAGGTGAAAAATGTCGACAATTTTTCAAGTACAAACTCGCCTCCGAAAACGAGATGTTATCATGTAGCACAGCTTTTTCATTCAGCGGTATGGATGGTTGCATACTCCCCAACTGAGGACACGGCACCTACCACCCTATCTCAGCGGAACGGTCGAGGTCCTTATATCCTATAGCCACGTTTTTCTGTTTGCCTTGCGGTTTCTTTTACCCATCAGCAGCCATACTGAACTATGCACGCTGAGGCAAACGGCCGATCGGCTTACAGGATACGTTACCCAACCAACGAAGACTGGGAATCTGCATAGCTTAGGTTATTGGTCACGAACTTGCTCATTTTCCATGTATGCACTGAGAGGCTGTCGTGCTGTCTGTTGATTCACTTGAAACAGGCTAACTGGTGCAATCAGCGGTAGTCGAATAACCAGAGTCCCTATGCATTTTCCACAAGAATCGTTCAGATCCTTAAAGAATCAAGTTAAACTGAACACGGACGTGAACAGTTAAACTTTTATCAACCATTTCCAGTCACAAACGTAGAACATTAAACTGTATGTAACATCCGGATAGCAGCAGCCACACCACTAGTCACTACTCAGTTTTACACAACGGGAGTCAGCATTACTAGGTCCAATACAGATGAATTGACTGAGTACTTAATGGCAACTTATCAGCAACAGTGGTGTTTTCTGATACAAGAACGTCAAATTCATATGATCACAGATTTTGCAATCGTACAAATTCAATTCATCTACAAAACCATTTTGGAAAGAAGCTTGTCGTTCCACTTTTGATCATCATCAGCACCGTATGCGTTTGCCACAGGGATATAAGGTTTCCTTATGACTGTTAAGAAACCAACACTACATTTTATCAGTTTCCATCCGCATGTGTTTAGAGTAAACAAATGGAAGTGGTATCAAACAGCTTCAAAACAGCGATTTCTGCAACAAAAACAATCTGCACATGAACTACGGTTGAACTGATAAGAACGTCTGCTCATGCTGTGTGCGGTCCAGACATCGTTACTGTTGTTCCTACCGGATGGTGTAGTATCACTTTCAGGATGAACATCATGAACCATCGTCTCTTTACAAGTTACGACGAATGTGGACGAAGACAGTCTTGTGAATGTCATTCTAATTCACATTTTGCCCACTCATACTAATGGAGCTGTAACGTGAAAAATGTATTGTTGTTGACTTTCTCTTATCAGTTAATTTGTTAGGAAACACTACTGTACATGTGATAATGGTGAAGAGCGAGACTCACTCTCAGGGCTGTTCTCACGAACATGTTAATGAGAAATTCACGTGAACGGTAAGCTGCGTCTATATATGTGGACGATGCTCAGCTTAGGTGGAACAATGAATTATTAGTGAGAAACGTTTGTTTTAAGGTGCACACCATTCACAGTTCATTACGACTGTCCCCTCCCACAGATTTTCCAATCAGCTTCTTTCGAGAAGAAACATTGTACTCGAATTTCGCTTTTGTGAGAGGTCGTCAGTAATGCATATTCTCGTCGCAACCAGGACTAGAACTCCGACGAAACTCTCACGGAGACAGTGCTGATCACTGTGCTATCGACCTCACATTAGGCATATTAGTTCCAGTCAAGATAAAGATACGCACTACTGACGAACTCAAACGACAACGAAACTCATGTATGAAGCTACTTTTCAAAGGCATCTGACTGGAAACTATGTGGGATTGCGACATCTGCGCTCAATTGTGGCTTATGTTCAACTTATGTTAAACAACTCTCCATTGCTCACAAATAGGAGACAAAAGCTTTTGAACGTTATCCTTCTCTCCTTTTGGAGTATAATAGAAACGGAATAAGGTTTTAGTAATATATCTCTTCATAATACTTACTGTTTTCTTCATCTGAAGATAATTTAGTTGGCTCACCGTTCTTCCGTTCTTCCCATGCACATTTTAGATCAAGTAATCAGTCGACGCTCAAGGATTGTTGCGTTTGAGTTAGAACAGAAATCTGTTCACCTTATATTCTGCTGGACTGATAAAAATGGTCTGTTAACCGAGACAACCGGTCACACTACTAAATATTGATTATTTTTCCTATCATTCGGCCTTAAACCTTTTCTAAGGGGGCATTCAGAATAGCTTTGACTGCCCACCTTAATTTCAGCGTTCAACGCGAAACACGGCTAATTAAGTTTAGGTTTTCCGAACCAGAATGTTCTTCAGAAGACTTAAGGGACTGGAGGTTTTCCTGTGTTTGTTTGAATTTGATGTTCGGAATGGCGGGGTTACTGTAGCTTTGACATTTAACATAAGGTTTCATTTTGTTTCCAAATTCATCTGCATTGTGGCTACCTAAGGATAATAAAACTCCAGTCTTACGTCCGTAGGAAAGTTCTAGCATTTAGATCAAAAAATGTAGTGCAAGTTTTCAAAGAAATTCAAACTTCATCTGTCGAGCTTTCACGCGATTAATTTACAAGTCGATGTCAATGTACTCAGTTCGGCGTTTTACAGGGTACAACCCTCTCCCGTTCCTTATTTCCAATGTATGTTGCACTCATGCCAGTAGAATATCACGTCTTTATAATTAGCTATGTAGATGATATGGAGTTGGGCAGCATGCGCCCAACTGGATTTTATCCTCCTGCACTGGTGGATAGTTCATTTGAGCTAGCAATCTGATGAGAATCTTGCAGTCTGTTTTTTACCACGTCCACATTTTGTTCCGGCTCATGGAGAGGAAGCAATATGAAACAGTTTCTGATCCATGTTTCTTCTTTCACATAAGCAACAAAGCCTTGCTTCGATTGCTTTCTGTTGAATATCTGAAGATCGCTTTAAGCAACAACATGGCATGGTCAGTTCATGTTATTGATATTTTCTTCAGAGTCCGGCGGGCCTCCGCTTTTTGTCCGACGCTTGACTTCTTTCTTCAATCTTCAACACTTGATCGAACGTTTTAATAAGACTTATGTTTCCCCCCATTGAGTGTTCCGTTCACCTGTCGACTCCCCTGATTTATCATCAAAGGATTTTTACCATTTGTCAGATCTCTATCCGTTGCACCTATCCGTTACAGTGGCATTCTCCGTAAAATATTTGTTGATTTCCTTGTTCCTCACCATTCTAAAATGTGCGGACATTCCTACCATACACGATCCACCCCTTGAATTCCAATTTCCCCAAGTATGTTTTCATATCTTCTATTAGATCTTCGTAAAAACACTTATTTCCGCGTACCCGGTCTTAGTATTCTTACGTTATGCCCCATTTAGCTCGACTTTTACAGGGACACAATCATCTCCTTCTTGAAATAACATCAAAACGAAATCAACAATTATTTTTCATTGCTGATAACGATTGCAACTGATTTCCCTAACTTGTCCCCAATTTTCACATTTGTACCAATAATGTTGTGACTTAGGCACATTTATTTAAATACCCTCCATTTGCTGAAGGCGTGCGTATATAAGAAAAAAAACCGAAAATTCATTTCTTTGGGTGCACACAACATTTTATTGACTAGACTTGACATAATGCAGTCGCACATACTCACATTGATCAATATCAAGAGCTGATTTTCACTCTGTAACGTTTCGTTCTGTAGCTGAGTTATCTCATTCTATTTACTCTGTTTATTCATGAACTACAGACCAGCTTGTTGTGTCCTCGTGTACATTTTGTTAGTCAAACCACTGCAAACAGCAAGGGGACTGTTCATATCTGCCGCGTCATTGATTCACCTGAATTAAAAATTGCACTCCTGTGTGATAACTGTGGTCCTACAGATATATGGGGATGAGGGTTTTTGCAGTTTTGGTAATATTTCTAGCTTCAGTTTGTCAGATTCAACTCTTCCTAGAATTTTTTGACCTCACTTTACTGTGTCAAATGTGATAACTTTTTTGTCAGTTACGAGAAACGCTTTCTGCTATTTTTGGGTTATGTGTACCTTGTATCAGCTGATCGTCAATAGGACGAGCATTGTTCATCCAAATCACCAATACTTGGACGAAACTATGAGATGTTCAAGTAATCATGAATGTAAACTCTAGCAAGTAGGTGAGTATCGGATTTTGGATTCGCTCAAATTACCGATTAGGAACACCGTCTGACAGAACAAGGTACTGCGATATCGGCTGCATCCACAAAATTACTAGCTTGTTGGTTTACTCGTACATTGTCTGTCCTGGTTCTTTTCGTTTTGCGTTGGACGGAACTATGTATTCTGTAATATTATCGTCTGCAGCTGTTCGAGCCTCGGTGCCATCTGTTCAGCTTCATGATAGTCCATGTATGACCGAATGAATGAACAGATTTGCTTTGTTACAGAGCGATACGTTGGACACTTTTTTAATATGAAAACTTCTTGAACCACGTTATGTACCAGTTCACTTGCAGTTGAAGTGACATTTACATAGGCAGAAAAGATCGACACCTATCGCATCGAGTCGCCGAACACATCCCGAAGTGGTTGAAACATCAGGTGACGCACCAGCCTCAATTCGGTGCATTGACGGCTCGAAATCCAACCTCATTGATTGCTAAACACCTCATGACAACAGGTCGCCAAGTTGACGCACTGAACTCATTCAACATAGTGTTGTGCAACTGAAACTCGAAGCTATTAGCTTTCCGCGAAGCGATGGTCATCCGAACGCAGCAGCCGACGTTGTGTGCACAAAAGTGGTTGAGACAACCTATTCGGTTGTCATGGTCGTGATTACATAAAATTGGTGTGCTTGTAGGCGTGTCCAGTTCCTTATTTGTATGATGTATACAACTGGCATGTTTTGTGTTTGCGGCTGATGAGAGTGAATGAAATGTTAACATATCGCATCATATATCCTCTTTCTGCTCTGATGAAAGTGGAACGACGTCTGCATAAGCAGGACAGATAGGCGTTTGCGTTGACGTAAGGCGGAGCACATTCCAAAGTGGTTATCAACGGGACTAAATAGATTAAGGAAACTTAATGTTTCAAACTTTGATATACCCATCTATGTAGCAAATCTGTTATTTTTCCCAGCGGAAGATCAGGACGTTAGTGCTTAAAAATGAATATTGGAGCTTCAGGCTAAAGAGGAATCAAATCTGACATCGGTGCGTGTGACTATAACTGCATATGAGTTTTCCTGCTGTGCATTCTGTTGCTTATTTGTCTGTCTGTCTTGCTGAAGAAAAACTCTTAATGTAGCAAACCATCCAAAGTTGAGGAATGGATACCGTTTAGATAATGTCAATCATGGTGAATGGAGACTGTTACAATCCAATTTGATTATAGCTGTTTCACAGTTACCCGAAAGTTATCTCGCCCAAAAACCACGCCAACATAGCAAATAGTATTTCAGTCATTTTGTTTATTACTGTAAGCGGTATGACAGCAAATTACTACAACACCGTGTAATATTGCCAGTCAATTTCAGATTCTGCCATTCTAAACGTAAATTACATATCACACTGCCTTTCTTTATAGTGTACGATGTGCATTTTCAAAAGTTTGCCTGTTTTTAACTTTATGACGCGTTGTTTTACAATTTAATTATATGATACTTTTTAGTGGAAACGTAACAGAGGGTGTTCTAGTGAACAGAATATCCAGCTTTTTGGCTGGATGGTTTTCGTTCTATATGAACTGATTACCTCTGGTGCTATGTATCTATTGTTCGGATGTAGATTTTAGCGGATAAAAGAAGGCTGTAGAATACTGATTAACGCTGAGCTAGAATGTATGTGGTTTCTCTCACACGGAAATTATTAATATACATTTTGCTGGCTTGGACCAATTAATCGCATTATATATTCATACAACTGGTGTCATTAACTCTGAAATCCCTCGTAGAGTAAGAACATATCAATTACCGTGAATAGTTAACACGTTTTTCAGAAATGCGCGCTATGAACATGTTTGTTCAGTCATTCCTGGCACACGCACCGATTGTAAATTATTCAAACAACACTAGGTTGTGATTGGTAATTGAATGTATTTAAAGACGTATAGTCAGTTATGAAATCAATTTGTACTCTATAACAATCGCGTGGTATTTGAAAGCTCATCGCGAATGAACGGTGATGATCAGTCACATATCAACAGTTTGGTCTTATTGATTGTACTCCATGGATGACTTTTGCGTCAGATTCACTCATCTGGATAGTGCCTTCTTATCAGATGTCTGTATTGCTAACGAAGTGTCTACGAGGATATCGAAAGCACATATTGTATTCACCTATCTCCCTTATTTGCGACATCTCAAAGACGCCTGTTGGTCGATTAACCGAAAACTGTGCAGGGTACGTAGGCGTTCAACTATGCTATGTGGCTCAGACATCTAGATTATTTGTTTGGTAGATGCGCGTAAAACCTTTTTATTCGATCACTGTTGTCTCCGCCAGATGGCTTGAACCAAATAAGCTAGTTGTGTGGGCAACAAAACATTATTTCGGTGGGTAGTTGGAAAATTTCGAATATCGCGACCAGTAAACGAGATAAGGAAAATGCCCATAATACTTGTACTATGTATCCCTGGTAGGTGCTGAGTGCTGGGTTGAGGATTGCCTGACCGTCCACATGACAGGGTGGAAACGTTCTCGGACAGGGTAGTGTGTTCCAGTCGATGGCATGACTATATTCTAAAGTTTGTTGACTCTTCATTTTCCTTCGCATAATATTTTTCGATTTGGTTTAAATCATTCTATCCGTATACATGTTTACTGTCATTTTATGACTTTTTGTTATGATCAAATGTAGTTTGAGCCTTTATAATCTTGGTGCTAATCAAAGCCAATGTTTTGTGTGCAGACTGGCCGTATTGCACTCTTTCATTCTCTACATAAGTATAGATTCAGATGATTTATCCATTTATCGATGTAGCAATCAATCTTCATCACTCTGGACACTGTTTGCCCCGGTCACTTGACGCACGAGTGAGGGTAGATGATTGATGACTTGACTTCAACATTTTAACCACCTTGGATAGCATTCATAACCAAGATTGAGGATTTGTGACTTAAGTATTTGGTGGCTGTTAGTATCAAAAATAATTTGAGTTAAATTATTTGTCGAAGCGGAATCACGATCGTTTGGCTGACCTGTTTGTGCATTGATTTGAGCAGTGCATTAGGCTAACAACCGGAAAGGTTTATCTGTTCGTCACCTACCGTCTTGCATTCAGTTTCAGCTCATTTATCTGTTTACTAGCGGTGGACAGCATATTGTCGAATACTCGATCCGATATACGAAATTTTCACGAATTATGTCCCCCCTACTCTTCCTCTAATTTATCAGCTAAGGTTGTTTTTAATGAACGTTTTGCAGTTAAACATCAATACTGCTATCCATGACGGTAGTCATCCACAGCAGAAGTGAGTTTCTTCTGTACGTACTTAAGAAGGTTAGGTAAATGATTAAAACCACTCGTAAATCCCAATGGTCAACCATGATATATTCAAGCAGTTCAATCGTGTGCTTCACGAGGACTGTGGTTCTATCCAAGATTGACGTTGGCTGATCGTAGGCTATTACACCATTAGACAGTAAATGTCTCTTTTTGACCTCGCATATTTGGTAACACGAACGTTTGAGTAACCACTAGTTTGGGAAGCGGATTTCCAACAATGTGGTCCATGCGCCAACTCTGGGAAGGTGTACAAATCTACTGGTTGGTCCAGGTATTTAGGATTCCAATGGTTTGTCTGTCACACCTTAAACTTTTGCTCAATACTTTAACCGATTTGCTTAAGACACGATTCAGAGAACTAATGATATGCATTCGTAGGTTAACCGTTCCAGGTCGTGTTCATCTTCAGGTTTAGGGCGCTTGCTTCTCACATGGTTTGTTGCTACTGAAAACATCGGAAATGATAGCTGCTAATGGGGTTCACTGGCATAAATACTGGCGTTTTCTCAGTGATTTGTCCTTGAAGTGAAATGAATCAATTAGACGTGGTAGCGAGGGAGATAAACTAACTGTCGCGTAAATACCATCGTTGAATTTAAATCGTTTGTTTGTAAACAGCTCGCTGTCGATTGTTTGAGTTTGGACACGGTTTCTAACCATTGAATCCTTTCATCCACTTACATCTTATCTTTAAGCTTCAGCATTTTTTTCATCAACTGTATGAAATCAATCATCGTTGCCAACCACCGTTGTACTACTGCTACTAGTGGTGACTGAATGTGAACCTTCAGGATTGTATAATTTGTTATTTTTGCTAGTGTACAACCTTTGCTTGGCCTACATTTATGAAACTATATCCGTCAAATAGGTGCTGGTGTTTATTGATTGGTTCATAATCCAGTTCACATTTGGTAACGTCTGCAACCGCATTCATTATGGTAAATGCACTTTCTTTGTCTGTTGCGCATGCTTGCTTGCTGATGTCTATTGCACCTTATTATTAAACATTCTGCTATATTACTATATCTTTTAATTGCATGTGTACAAATCATCTGGCAAACGCAACCTCAGTTTCCGAGTTACGTTGTACATCACTGTTCTATCGTATTTTTCTATTTTGCAAATGAACAGCGCAAACTTATCAGTCCTGTGATGGACAATGTCCGATGTTCGATGGTCAAAGTTATTGTTGGGGTCCTGGATCTGAACTTTGTCAGAAAAGTGAGTAATCAGTAGTCAACTGTGATTTCAAAATGTTTAGCTACTGCCACGTATTTTTTTGGGCGGGTTCCAACTTGTTGATAAGAACTGACTTGCTGGCTTTATTGGCTTGAACGTCATAGCAAAGCTGCAGTTGCTGACGATCAACATGTTCAATAACCGGAACCGTAAGAACAGATCAATGGCTGGCAGGAAGCGATAACTAGGATAAAGATGTGACAAAGTAAATGTGTAAAAGTAGACATTCATCAACCTTTGTGAAACAACCGATTACACTCGGAGTGTAATCTTGACTTAATCCATACAAATTTGACTTTCTCAATGCTTCCCTTGAAACTTTTTCCAATAAACTTGAGATAACACTAATCTTGTGATTCTCGCATTTTGCTGCTTTTCACTAGTCCACCAAACTAGTTTTTAGAATGTTTTTTTTCCCAGTATCGAGCCTTTTCCGTTGGTTGCCCAAATTAACAATACTGAAACAGATTTTGCGAAGTGTTGTTCAAATTTCCCAAATAGTGGCAATTATATACTTGAAAGAAATGAACAAAAACACAACGTGTTAATAGGAAAACATATCTTTTTGGAACATTTTGTTGATGTAGTGAACACTTGTTAACCATACTTGTTCAGGTTCATATAACCGAACTCACCATGAGACGCTTAATGGTATTCCACTCATCAAATCGCAAACATTTATATCAAGTGTCCCGTTTTACGTATTTTGGTTTGCCTGAAGTAAACCCGATGTATTTTAACGTCCACTCCACAATAATTCTGCAGTAGCACTTGGTGTTTCACAAATGGTTTTTTATTTCGCTTTCTACGTTGCCTAGTGTTATGTGAAACAAACTGAAATACTTGTGTGTTTTAATGATAAAACGTTACTCCACAACCGACGGTTCTTAAAATTTGCTGAAGCCGTCGCGATAAACCGGTTCAAACTTGTGTTGTGTGTACAAAAACAATTATTTGTGAACGTGAGGTTGCGGTGGTCCTAAGTCGTAGTGAGTGTCATTCAGATCACACGACTGGACGTTTTTGTTATCGTTGGTTTCTTTGTTCATACTCACCAAGTACAGTAGACGTTAAATTTGATGTTTTCTGTGTTATTGGTTATTTGGTACTGATGAACCAATACGAACTGCTAGCATCTACCAGTGTTCGTCTTCTAACTGTTTTGTTCAAAACGTTACTCGGCACTTCTTTCATTCATACTGACTTAATGCCAACTGTCAGAAACCTGAATGCCTCAAAACTACATGGCTAATTGTGCATTCTGTCTGCCGAAGAAGCTAGTTAGACATAGTTTATCTGACTAGCTCCAGAATTTCAGTGCGTCGTTTCTATATGTTCTACAAAGGTAAAGTAGAGTGGATTGGGTTCAGATTATCCTATTCTCAGTTTTGGATATTCAGTGATACCCTCAATACCAGCAGCAGAATCCGAAATCTTTATGTATATATATACATATATATATATATGCTGCACATGTGGCGTAGCGAATAACAGTGTGAAGTTATATGGTATGCTGACATAATAAGTGATATATTCCCCATACTGCAACACGAACACCACATTCGTATTGCTTTGTGCGTCTCAGCCTAACATCAGTCATTCACCACCGGCTACGGAATAAAAGTGTACGTAACATTTTCGTAGATTTACACTTATGTCTCATCCACCCTGCAGGATTATCGAATTTCGGTTGCTTCTCGTTGATGAATAGTATAGTCATGTTGTATTGTCTCTGAAATCTAAGTCTCCACTATGTTTTACCCATGTTGATTGGTGTAAATTAACTTCGATTCGTCAGCTGATTAAGACAGGTATGGCCATTTTAAAGTTCCTTGAGCAACTCATTTGAAAACGACCAGCCTAACTTTCATTTCAACTCTCGACATCTCCTTGTGATATTAGAATCCAATTGAAGAAGTATTTGCTTGCAGAGCTTAGGTCACCTGAAAAGTGACTCTTGCTTATAGTGGGCAGTGACTACGCTTATAGCTTTTTGTCAATAAAGATCTGACACAATGCGTTTAAATTTGAGGTACCTTGGAAATCTTCATACAGTGTAACATATTTGTACAAAAGAAAACGAAGTACTGCATTTCTGGTGTTAGCTAAACTTTATATCATGCGGGGTGTCGAAATGAACATGACATTACTTTCACTAGGTTTTCACTTTCTAGCTTTTTAAGTTGCTCTTTCGTTACCGGATTATCGATTTATACTAACAGCGCCCGGCGCGTCCTGGATCCCTGAAATGACAGCACATCACTTTGTGCGATGGTATTTCCAACACACCGCGTTTTCATGCGCAACGTGGATATGTGCTTGACTGAAAGGAGGCAATATACGCCAGATTTCTGATATTGTAATTTTGTCGCCGTTATTTTTGCAAACCTGTTCATCAGTTGAATGGAATTAACGGGTATTACATCATCTTTCACATATACAAAATATAACAACCCCATTGTTGAACATAGTGGTTGGGTTGTTTGTATGTTGTGTAGTTCAACAGTCAACCTCTCACGCACTGATAATATCCCCCCGTTTGATGATGAAATGCTTGCAACTTAAATGCCACACTTGGCGAACAACACAACACCCGAACGTACACGACCTCACTCAATAACAGATGAAAGTGAGCACTCTGGAACATGGCACCAGAATCATCTGTAAAATTTTCAATAGCTTTGTAATTTGTCAGACGGTGTATACTTATCTTCCGATTATCTTCCAAGGGTGATGTGGCAGTGTCGTCCCTCTAGGAGATACATCACGTGAGATCGCATTCAATAGATCTGCTGTTGAAGTTAAGCAAAGAACGATTCACTTCTCGCGGACACTATAGAAATGATGATGTCTATCAAAATGAAGGACCACTGAACTTATCAAGATATCATTTGAAAACGTGGGAAAATGATACAACCAAGCAATTTGTTTCCATCATGGATACATAGTGGTTTTTGGAGAAGGTTACGTAATTGTATGGTAAGTTTCTTCTGAAAACGTAATTAAGTCCCAAATTCTGCCGGATGTAAAATTTGTCAACTTTTACTGAATAAGAATAGACGTTTGTTTGAAAATTAATTAATTTAACTGTCCACAGATTTGATAAAATTAGCATAATGGAATTGACTAGAACACGATGAGGATAAATATTGTAAGACTTTAAAATTTTCTCTTATCTTAGAATAGTATCATAAATTTTCCTCAGGATGCGTTCCGCGACTGACCACACAATTTCTTGCTTGGATGATCGTTTGACTGTCGAACGGTATATACACTGAGACAATAATTTGGGGGGTGGGTGGATGGTCTGCTACTCGTTGTCGCAGATGCTGACCCATATAGCTGCCAGTGTGGCTACAACTGAACTGATTAACGACATGTGAGACTGAATGTCTAGGTATTTCACTTCTAACATAGTAATAAAAGCATAATTCACATCAAGATAGACTTGTTGATTCACTACAATGAGTTCATAGTCTCGTCTGAATTGTGGTTTCCTAGGCAAGTCTGGCATTATTTGCTACGGTATGTTTTTTTAAACTTTTTCTTGTTTTCAGTAGATACTATAATGCAACGACATCCGTTTGCAAGCAATGCAGCTTTCAAGACCTGCTCTTCGGTTCCAAAACATTCTCTTGTGCCAGTCTGATTGGTTGCAACCAAACAATGTTTTAAATTGCTCGTAGTTGTAGACAGCATGTACAGACTGTAGAACAGGATGAATTGGTCACTCCAAGTGTGTGTGTATGTGTACATGCGATAAATTGCACACTGCAGTGTGTTATTTTGACGTATAGAAAATAAATGTCTAAGAACTGGGGATTATTGCAGGAGACAAATTACTTCTCTCATAACAATTCCGGTTCTATACAAAAGTGACGTATTCAGAATTCGTACCGTTTAACTTGCATGTTGTCTGAGGACGTTCAGATCGAAAAACGAATTGTGAGACACAGTGGAGAGAATGAAAATTGATGGAGTCCTACACGTAATCTGCTTTCTGAACCTCATTGTAAACTTAGTGAGAGTTCTTTTTATAACTCATTCAAATCAACGATGAGCTAAGGATGTTTGATTTGTACTGCTTTGTTGCTTTTTGCTCATCAAGTAGCGTCACCACTGTGACTGATAGTTTGGACTAAGAACCATCACGGTTGGCGAACGTTATAGGTTAACAGCGCAGCAATCTGAATATAAACTGACATAATCAATTTTGAACTGTAAAGGTCTAGCATCTTCTCAACCCAGAGATTGTGTTTATGATATCCCCCTAATCTGTAACTCAACACAAGTAGTACAATATAAATTTAACAGACTAGTGGTGTTAGTTTGCTACTTCTATCTGATTTTAGCTAACTATAAGGTGCTACTTCAAAGTTAGCAGGACTCGGCACCTGCGCTGGTGACAAGTCACAAATGATCCAAAAGTCTGCTCACTTGCATAGATGCATCGAATCCGACGAATTATCTGATGAGATCGGCAGAACAACAGCCAAAGTCTGAACTACATTTGTTAATCTCCTGTATTTGTATTGCAATATCATACCGTAAGTGAACGACAGATTATACTACGTCCCTGAAAAGTGCAATCTTTTTGTTTAACAATAGAATCTTATCGTTCAAGTGGTGTTCATCACCTCTCAGTACTGCCGTATCTGTGTCTATGATAACTAAAACATTCCTTCAGACAAGTGTGCGTATAGAAGAGAATCTTTAGGACACTTCTACATAGTGCACCATGCGGTCAATGAGTTAGTAAGGGAAGTTACAAAATATGCACCGTAACACCTACCTGGTAAATATCATTGACAGCGGTTACACCTCATGACGCCCTATAAGTACACTTCTCGTAGTCAAGGCCCGTGTACAGATGGGCTCTGTGAGCGATACACTTGTTTCGTGTATGTAAACTGCAAACGTTTTCACGTGTGAAGAACCCCTGTGGCTGGACGCGGCCCTCCCTTAATGGATTGCCGAACACTTCATATGAGCCTGTGGAGCGGTCTTATTAAGCGAGGCAGTGGACACTTATCCTGATAGTGATTTCCTCAACCGTTGCTTGACTGCCTAGGGTCACCCAATTGAAATGCTGTTGACTGGTTAGAATGTCTACGAAATGCATACCGGGTGATTATTCTTGATAAGTTGTAGGACAGTTGTACTCGTGGTCCGCTCTTGTGGTTCCGGTTCTGTTCATACCGGAGTGATTCTGTTTAACCTCCTGGAGGCAGGCTTCTAGTCGTTCGATCGATACATTTACTTGCACAGCTAAAGCAGATAAGCAAATGGTCTTGCTGTAACCATCAGTTAGCCGACGGTGATCATAGGACGCAAATCCACCACGTGTTCAGAACAACGGGTGATGGCTCTTATGACGTTGTTGTAAACTAGCCAGCAATGTCAGTTCATTTCGTTTGTTGTGGAGAGTTGTACTTTCTTGCTTATGAACGGCGGAAAGCCGAATACGAATTTGTAGGCGTGATACTGTCGTTATCCAGTCTTTGATAAATGCCGTAAATACCACTCCATTCACTTTTATGTGACGTGAATTAAGCAACAAGCGACAGTCAAGTTGGTAGTGCACATGATGAGTTCGAAGAATGAAGTTACGAAATACGGAGCTTGACTCAGTGGGCTGTTACCAGTTTCCTTGATGAGATCCTAAAAATGGCAGTCGTCTGCAGTTAGAAACGCTGTCGGAAAAGGCACGGAGTTGAAGTCAACTGCACACTACTCATGAGAATATATCACCTTCAATCCTTCGTTCATTTTGGTTGTTTATTCACTTTTTTCAGTAGTTCTGACATCGAAACTACATATGCGTGCTACTTTTCCCAGCAAACAGTACTCTGCCACAGCTTCCGCGTGTTTTAAACGTGAAGCAAATTCAGTAGAATATGTGTAGTACTGAAAGGCCACTCTCATGTATCCAGCGATTAGCACCACCGTTGTACCATCCCTCAGATAAACCAACATGATCTAGCCTTATCCTCATCTCTGGCAATTTTTGGGAAACCTGACATATGTAATGTCAATTTGGGTTATTTTGAACCATGTATGAATGCATACTGGCTCCCACATACGCTGGATTATTTAACAAATCTATCGTGAATTCGTGCCTGCCTCGATCCAATCCTCGTCTCTGTCCTAGTCGCGCTGATTAATGTCGGGCCTTCAGTAGATAGATAGATAGATAGATGATAGATGATGGACATATATCCAGCTACTTCAAGACCGTTAGAACGGAGATTCTAAAAGTCTTAAAGCGAGAGAAAAAGTGGTAAGGCAATGGAAACCAGGTATTGGCTTAGAGCCTCCCGTTCACTGTGGATATACATATATACACTGTGATTTAAACGACTGAGTATATCGAAAGACTCTAAAACACTATGGCAATAACCTACCAGTGTCTGTTTTAATGTTTCATAAAAAAGGCCAATGGTGATGGAATAAAAAGTTGAACTTTGCTGTTTTACACTATGCGATCGACGGCAGAGTGAACTCTAATAAGAAATCAATATCAGCTGTGGTTGTTTAGCTGACAGAGCAGCTGAGGTACCCACAGAAATAATTGCGGAGTACACTTTATTGTTTTTACGTCATGTTTCGTACACTGTTCACCATGTTTCGTACGTTACTGGACACACTTCGTGAGTTTAATATTCCTAAATGTTGTGATTGGATGTTGGACCTGAGAAAATGATTGGGCGACCATACATTCCATGACGCTGATGTTCTCACGCTGTCTTTGATGAGACTATCACTGGCTAGAGCCGTGAGTTCGAAGAGTACCTGTCACATGTTTGGCTACTGCGGTCAGCTCAAACACTTCCTCCTAACTTAACAACAATCCATCGGTCACCTAACGGTGTGGCAGTCCGCACGAACTTGAACATGGGAGCACGCGAGTCACTTGATGGGGCTGCACGTACGAGTAACTCTGTCAGCGTTAGCACGGACATATACAATGAACTAAACGGAAATCTCACTCCTGATTAGCTGAGCTTGGAAGAACAATGTAAAACTGATGAGTCCAGTGACTCAGAAGCTCAATTTTATTGTTGTTTTGGAAAACGTGCAGACCGAACACCGGAACAAATAAATCTCTGATGAAACGCATAAGTCTATCAACCAGACATTTCGGCTGCGAGAGGATTCGCAGATGAGGGAAAGAGTAAACGGTGTGAATGCTCGAAGTGTGTACAGCTGTCGGCTTGCTGATGTTACTGCTTACACGCAGAAGGCTCGTGGTGGATGGAGTAAACTCAGTCTGACTGAAGGACATGTTGACTAATTGCCAGAATGGATGGCTGATGATCCAGCTGCTACTGTGAATCATTTACGACTGCGAACGAAAATGCGTTCTAATACGAACATACGCGTCACATCCATCCGCTGTTGTCTGGGTGATCGATTCAACACCATAAAGAAGCTACTTCACCGACTTGCCATAATGAACGCAGAGGGCAACAAAAAGGCGAGAACGTGATTCACTTTCAACCCTTGCGAGGTTTTGGGCAAAAGCACATGATTTACTGGGTAGATGAAAACAATTTCGACCTGTTTTTTGCACTCGTACGATGGGACTGTCGCTAAAGCCTAAATAAACATGTACTACAATGATGCCAGTTGTCCAGGTCAAAGTGTACACAGTCAGATACGAAGACAATGGCTTGGAACATTGCAGGACCGAATGAAGATGACTGTTACTGACCACGCTATGTCAGTCTACTGAGACAGCGTACCATGTCACACGGAGCTTGAGCAAGCGTTTCAACAGACTGTATACGACAGATAGCAACTGTTACGCCTCGCGCCATACTTACCTTTCCTCAACCCAAGCACCGCGAAATCCAAGTCGAAGCAAAGCCTACGAATGTAGTTGAGTGTTCTGAGTCAAAGTGAGTGGAAAATATACATGTTAAGACGTAGGATATTGAGGGGTACGGCTAGAGTAGCTGCTACGCACCCTAATCAGTTAGTTGCGCACGCTATGGACTGGTATATACAAGCCATTGAGGGAGATAATAAGGACGGGGTCATGAAGTCGTTCAGTGACTCTATATCTCCTCTTCTTGGAACAATCAAAATTCAGTAGCATCAAGTCGGTTTTATATTAAAATGTTAATTGTTTTCCAGACCGTTTTGGGTTCCAACGTGGCCCGCGATCCGTTAAACTACCGTGGCATTTTTACTCTGTGCCTGACCTTCGTACAACCAGAATTCGCGTCTTTGTTTCCATAGTATAATATATAGGACAGAAGTGTTAGGTATCAACTGTTTATGAAAAGGTTACTCGCCACGTTTAGAGGCAGCTTAACTGTTTTGAATTATAACCCAGTGGTTGGTGGTCAGCTATGTTTCACTGCTAAAAACCTCTCACTGAAAGTGATTGTTTAACGGAAATCCAT
>LUCH01000376.1:73178-121603 GCA_013368495.1 Paragonimus heterotremus
AATTAAAGACAAAACAGTAACAGTTTACTGCGACTTGTATTCATGTGCGAAACGACAAGCTTGCAGTGAGATTAAGGTATACACTTAATAATACACATTTATCACTTCACCCTTCCATTCTGTACAGCACATTGTGTGATCATCGAGAAAACATCGAAGAGCTCAGTTACAATAGTATGATAATTTCATCAGCCGCGGTATCTGTTTGAATCAAAAAGTGTTGACAAAACCACACAAATGTTGGTTGTTCTAAAAATAGCAGTTGTACATTCACCAACCACTCCGATGATCTAGTCCAGGTTCACACCTTGCCACCATCATATGCCTGCACACATTAACCTGGAGCACACGAGGAGAAGTTGTCTGCCGTTTGCAGCAGTGACCTTGTGTTATTCCCCCGAACATCATACCTTCCAACATGCATATTCTCCATTCTTGGCGACTCAATATATGGCTGGAACCATCCAGTTTCTAAAACCCAGCTACGCCTACAGATGCTAGTTCACTTTTCAAAGCACACTTTCACTTGTATTCACAAATGTTTCAAAGTCACTGTTAGACCATCAGCTAATTACCGTAGCTATCCGTTAAACTGTTTGCCCGTCAAACTGAGTTTTCTCCAAACCCTATGAGCTTTTGGTGTATTGTTGACGACGTCAGCATGTGATCAACTGCTAATCATTCGAATGTTCTCACTGTTCACCATTGGTGTCATGTACCAATTACTTCCCGGCGCAAACATCCCGATAGAAAGGCCATGGTTTTCATAAAGGGCGCGGTCGCACCTGCTTCCGCTGCGCGTGTTGTCCATATGGGACTGGAGTTGTGCTTCCGACCCACTGGGTCCATCCGTTTTTCCCCCTCAGTTCAGCTAATTAGGTGATGGTTTGATATCTCGATTATTCCGTTGGCTCCATCCGTACTCCATCCTCCTTACTACCGTCCGAGTGAGCTTCAAGACTCGCCTTGTTATATGTTCACTTCCATGTAAAATCTTAAGTACTTACACAGGCGGTGCATTATGTAGATTGGGTGAACGTTTGCTCCGATCTTGTTTAGCGACTTTTCTTAGTCACGTGAGAGCTAAACAGCTGAATTGGTCACTGATATGTTATTGTCGATGCTGATGGTGAAGTTGCCGATGTGCGTAACCACCTTATGCCAAACCAAAATAATTTGAGAGAAAACGTTCGACAAACCAAGTTTCTAACCTTCTTAATCACATTACTGTGATCGAATTCGATGTACCTCACTCGACTGTTCTACCCGACGGCTAAGAGTCACATGTGACTGATGGGGACTTCTAGCTGGCTCGCAGTTCAAAAGGTTTCCTTGTTTATAATTGGTGTGAAATTCTTCTTGCCTTGACACTGCAAATGAATGGTAATTACTCCTCTTTCTTAATGTCCCCAACTTTGTCCGGGCATACTGTGATTTACGAAATGATCAATTTGATAATCAGGCAGCTTCCGATTAGAGTAAGCCATCTACTAAATCATTGTAAATTGGGTACATACTTCTCAAGACACCGAACAATTTTCTCCTCTGTGCCCTCGTTAGCTGGCGGGTTTCGCTTGATACACGCTCATCATTAGTGAGGTATAAGATAACACAACGACGTTCACTATGGTGTTCGTACTCTTATCATTGCCTGCTTGTTGGATCATAGTTTCTCTAACTTCAACTGAACACCTTTGCTGAACTGTTGTTGATCTATACAGCTGAGATCACATGCGAATGGGAGTAATAGTGTTGTGCACGATTCAGGATTAAGTACTTGCAATGGCGGAATCATTATCACTTCGAGCATACATATGCTTCACAGTGCTAAATTAATCACATGGTGTCCTAATTATTTCAAGACATGTGAATATGACAACAGTATGAAAAATGTGCATTTCAAACAGGTCTACATTTCTGTAGCGAAATATCATCCGCATCGGACAGCAGACCTTGATTTCTGTGATAGGTACCTTTGGCGAGTTTCATGAAAATAGCAGAATCTGTGCTAACTGAGCAACTAGCAACGTGCCGTTGGAATGCCCGCCTTTTTATAAAACTAACCGCCAATTTTAACTGAAACGTCATAATTCGATGCGTTTCATGTTTTCATGAGGGCGGAACGACCTGGCTAGAGCTGGTTGTGAAACTGTTTGATATTCGCTGTCTACTCTCAACGAATCCTAAACCGACTGTCACCTATTCATATCGTGTCTGTGTAATAGGTGATTTGCTGGTGCCATTACATTCAATGTTACCAGAGTGTCGTGATTGTGAACAGCCATTTTCGATCATTCTCAGTAGATATGTTTCAACTGTCTAAAGGTTTATCCGACTTGTACACATGACTGGAATTGAGACATGCGGAATATAAATGGTCATGATACCTATGTGAATGAAAGTCTAACCGGGTGTTGAAACTCTTGTGTGTATGTCTGACAATGATAATGCTGGACTGAACGCGGTCGTGATTTGATGATCCATGTAGATCAAATGCAATCCAACAACACATTCGAAGTAGGTTTCCTCATACCTTCACTAAACCATTTTGGAAGGTTCACATGTATTCTGCCTGTTAGTTGCTCAGTTGTTTTCTACCGGTGGGAGAATGAATACCAGATGACGAAGGAAACCTTTCCGAACTATTCTTACGATGAGATGCTCATATTAATCTGCTATTAGTCGAAATGATCAGTTATGATGTGTTGTAAATCTTGATCAGTGCATTTGTAAACATGCCACTAATTAGTTCACTAAGTTTATTGCGTTTTAATGCCAAATTAATGAAAATGTGATGTTTTTCAGTTGTTTACATTAATGGTCGGTTATTTTTCATTCATATTCTTATCTGGAATTCCCTCTGGATATCCGTTCTGACATCCTTTTTCGGATTTGTTGTAAGTCATTGTCTTTGATGTGGGAGTTCCATATTTTTCCCACTTCTTCCGTTAGAGAGGGGGATAAGGTTCGTTTCTACTTAAATGGAACAAAACAAAAAAAATTAGCTTACTTTTCTATACACGATTTATGCCTATGAGCGGATCTTTGCGTGGATCGGTTGTTTTTACGGCACATTGGCACATCAAGAGAGGATTATATATTTGCTTCCTGTCCCACAAAAATAAATTGTTTTCAGATGTTAGAGGATTTTATAGCAGAAGGCTCTGTCCATCCAGTGATGGTCTGGATCACACCGTATATGTCATCTACAGAGCATCTATTGAACCGTAATTCAAAAATTTCCCATCCTGATTGGTTACGGCCACTTTCGGTAATCAGAGTCTCCAGGAGCAACGGGCCGAATGTGGACCTTATAGTTACTTTACCTTTCTGGTCCTATATATATATATACATATATATATATATAAGCGTTGAATTGAAACTGAGGATCGTATACAAAAACGGTGGTGATTCTCTTGATTGTTCTGTCGGAACGCTACCATCCATTTGGTTACATTCACGGTAGTTACACAAGTCTTCCACTAGAGACATTTGGAAATTCTTGACATTTGGAATTCTTGATGTTAAAGCAAGTCGGTGGAATTCACAAACTCAGCAGTATATTTCAGGTTAAATGGAGTAGTGCGTGCTCTGAATGGTTCTGTTATTCAAATTGGCCATCCGGCTAGCCTATGATATGTTGAATTATTCATGTTGACAGTTGGACGTAGTGTAACCTTCGTAATGATATATATCCGCTAGGAAATATCAAAAATAACCGTTACAACCTTGAGTGCTAATATGTGGGTAGTGAACTAATTTTGTATTAGAGAACGTCAGTCTGGCATCGGTGATCTACTCTCATTACAGACTAAGAACAATGTCGTTTGTAGTAACATATCACAATTTGGTATTCTCCCGCTGTTTTCACCTCAGTAGTCGTTCTTTTCTTAGCAGATGGTCAGCGTGCCTTCTCATTAGAGAAGATGAGTGTGGCAATATGAAAACTAATACACACTAATAAACATCCTGCAACAAAATGCTACGACTCTGTTATTAAGTTGACAGCAATTATATTTCACAACAAACGAACAAGCCCCAGTCAGAAACAGTGGACGTAATAACTTTTGAAAAGCTCGTAAAATGTCCGAGTTATAGAAAATAATAGAAATAACCGCTAACTGCAGCCTGACTTGCTGTTGTCATTTCCTTTCGGTACTCTAACATTTCTTTGACATACTTCTGAAGAGATATTGTAATGAGATAAAATTCATGTCCCACTGCTTTTTCCGGTGCAAGCGTTAATGCAACCGTCAAATCATGGTACACTTTGTATACTTGGCGAGTTAGTGCCCTTCGCAGATCTTTTATGCATTCGAGGTTAAGGTTGCAGAATAACCAGTTCAGTAACCTAATTTCAAGGTGTAGTGATGATTTCTGACGTGCGTGAAATAGGGTAATGAATTATGGCAAAATGAGTTCTTCTCAATTTACAGAACTGAGGAATATATGAACGCATTCTATCGTTTGATTAAACGCTTAATTATCATCTGATGTAGCTAGATTGCTCTCCCCGAAGGTTAAAGTTATTCTCAGTAGTTTCACCGAACATCCTCGTTTGGTACGTTTAAAACAATATATACTATGCGTGTAGCGTTTTTCTGTATATAATTTAAGCATGTTTTTCTCGCTGTAACGAGCAAAATGCTCTCGACGTTAGTATATGTACAGGCTTGGGGACTTGGGGAAAAGAAGTGTATTTTCAAAGGCGGCGCAAAGTGTAACAGAGTTAAAATCTATGGGTAGTTGACGTAACCACAGTTCCCATTGTTAAAGGATGGCTCTGATGTTTATCCTAGATAAAAGCAGAGGGAGGGAAGTATAAAGTATAATAAATCAAATCATGATAACACAAAAATGAAATGTGTCTCTGTTAAACATGCAGGTGATTCATTCTGCCCCTGGTTCTTTTTGACTTCATTAATAAAAGTATTGTTTAATTGGATGTATTACAACAAAATCCTTCAGTTATTTACAGTAGTTGTCTTATGAAAGTAACCGTTACCTGTCACCAAAATGTAAGCCATTGTGAATTTGTTTGAAATCAACTTTTGTTAGCCAACCCTGACAAGCTCGGGTTATCTGCTTGATATTTGGGCACGTCAGATTATACGACTGGTATACTTTGCAACAGATTATTTGTGAAATATTTTGAAATAACAATTCAGTTGTGACTTGTAGTGTCAGGTATTTAAAGTTAACCGAACGCTTTTAATCTGATTCAGTTTGTGTTCTGCATACGGGACTACATAAGTTCATCATTAAGTCATGTGACAGTAAACCTTCAGTTTAAACGAAGGAAAGAATAAAGCATTCGATGAGTGAGTAATAAGTTCAAACACAGCAAAATGTGTTCACACAAGTAGTTTAACGAAAATGTTGTCATACAGTCACCTCAGAATGTAGATCCGTTGACTGCTGCACATGTAAGTTGGCGAACGGCTGAATATTGTTAGGTTTTCGTATATGGGTTTAGAAAAGGCCTTTTGGGAGGTATGACGTGTTTTCTGGACATACTTGTCTGTCAGTGTAACGCTTACAATGTTACAATAAACGATCCACATCTGACATAAAAATATTCTGAATCGTTGTACCAGTGGTGTGATAATCATCCAGTGAAGTAACTACACAGCATAGAAAATCAGTGAAACTGGATTGGGGGAAAGTGTTTGGCGGTGAAACGATCTACGTGATAATAAGAGTTAGAAAAACAAAACAAAGAAAGTGAACAATCTCATTTTCGTCAAACGCCATCAGACGTTACGTTACTGATAGATGAATGTCATATATGATTATGTTAACGTATCTAACACAATGTTAGCTATGTTTATGAAAAAAACAATTGTCACATTAAAAGGAGACGAGTAACCTCACAGTTTGAAAACTAAGGCTGAGAGAAGTAAACCAGTTAAATTGTCCAACGATATCCGGGAATCTTAATCAAGCAAATATACTCATGCGTACGCACATGTCCGTCGACATTTACGACGAGAACTGGACAGAAACCCCAAAGAGAAAAGAGTGGAAGCACTATAGCTTTGTTTGATGTGCATGTTAGATACGTAACTCTGATGTAGAATTTTTCAAACAAAATAGCTTCAGAATAGTTTGCAGCCGTAAACATTGAGCTCTACGATGTCTTTCAGTTATGGGTTCATGTAGGATCTTTGAAAGTAATGAATTATTTCCCAATTCGGATTTGGCTTTTATTTGGAAGTGGAAGAAGTTAGGTAACGATATAAGACTTTGGATATGAAACTAAAGTGTGGAGAAGTAGATCGAAGTATCGATCATTTCATAAAATGATTTGAATGTTGTGTAACTTTGAATCCACTTACTATATTTGCTGATTGACCATACCTCTCACCCACTGTTTCTGAAGACCTTGTTGTAGAGAACTAGAAACGTCAACCTGCCTCCGTTATCTCGTCCTGTTCAGTTGACGGTATACATTATCCATGTTTGCGTTATCACATTTGAGTAAAACATTTGTATGATTAAAAAAAATTCACGGGCAACATTTTCTATGGCACTTCTCGTTCTTTGCATTTACTTTCAGACCAAATTCACTAAATTTCTCCTGAAAATTGTTTATCCATTTGTGTTACCATACGTAGATGTTTGGATACTTCCTTGTCACCTCTTGTTCAATGTCTGAATAAGAAACGTCAATTGTTAACAGGCATATTTTCACCCCTAGTATGGTCAAAACACAGAGAAAACATATATCGTGAAGTGTTAACAGTTCGATCTACTCTCATCAGTCGCAAATCTTGTACAAACTGCTTATAACAACAACAGTTGAACAAACCAACCACATAGTTCTGACCTTTCGCGCGCCAATAGTTCAAGCAATTCCACGGCAAGGAGATTGATTGCATCAGCGACTTCTATGCACACAAACGGGCCGATGTTGTTTGATTAACATTGCCTTGCTAATCGCTAACAGTATCGGGCTGCAATTGTGTAACAATATCTTGAACGATTTGACAGGGTCAACTGGGTGGCCAATTGCTAAGGTGTGTTTGGCGATCGATGAGACCGGGTTCTTCGAGGGTGTTACACTCAGTAGGTCGTTTTCTGAGATTGCTGTTGATAACCAGTTAGGAATGTGTTCTGTGCAGTTAGTTACAGATCAGACAACTAAATATTATCTGGTTTCAAAGACCATCCATTTGGAAAGTCTGAACTCTATATTTTTGTCTAAATGAAGTTCGAAATATATATAATTTGACCATTTTCTGTTCAACATTTAATTCAACATATATCTTCTAAAACATTTCAGCACATTTGTGCCGATCAGCAGAGTCACGTGTGCTAATTTTGAGTGTACTTTTTTATGTGATATTGTGACAAATCTTTGTTTGATCTCTAGTAAATCGAACTATACAATGGGACTCCAAGTGTATTAAGATCGAAATGAACAAGTTTCTTCTTACTATTCCTTTCCTTTGTTTTCTTTTTATCCTAGTGCTCAAATGTCGTAATAACCCACAGAAATATTGTGTTGACGGACCGGCAAGCGATCAGTATTGCGATGAAGAATGTCTAGGAGGATGTGAGAATAGTCCCGGTAATTGCCGAGTAAGCACACCTTCAGTGTTGTTTTCCTTGAGCATTTTTCCGAAGATATCGATCTAGAAGTTAGTAATTCCTACGAGAATGATCCGAGATGCGTGATGTTAACCCTTATAACAAGCCAGTTGATCGATACGTACTTAAAGCCAGTATAAACGTTTTAGTACGGCTTCCAAACCGGATTTTTATGTCTGTACAGTGCCATAAACTGTCGAATATGTTATTACGGTAACACAGCGGCTTGAGTGTCAAGCACTTTAGATAGGATACCCAAAGTCTCCCAGTAGTTACAGTCAAATAACGTGAACTTCACTGCTGACTAAAAAGTTACCGTTTGGGTCAAAGCTAGATATTGTTTGAGAATGACGGTCTTTTCGTATGGTTTCCATCTAGGCCTTGCTGATGGGTAGTTAATTTTCCCAAATCCAATAGACCAAATTAGTAGTGTATGACAGCTTTTAGATAAATTATGAGCGAAATAAGATAAAACCCAAAAGTTTCTTTCACAATGAGAACAAAAACTCACACTTACTTTGTACACAAACTTACACCACATAAAAGACATTTTTGTTACTGTTAATTTTGGTTTTATAAATTGTGTGCAACATTTTGTCTGACAGGTCTGTCTGTAGATATTGGTGTTGATGAGATAAGGAGAATGTTTAAGTTCGCGTGAATTTCAGTTTGCACATTTTACATTGAATTTCCATTAACGTTTGTTGGAGTAACAAGTTATCTTTGTCAAACAGAACATTGTTATCTATTTTTCAAATGTCAAATTGGGCGGGAAATTCAGCATTTTGTACTGATGCAGAAAATAGAGAATGAAGACTATATGAAACATTTTTTTCTATGTTCTGATTTGTCAAAAAGTCACAGCATGTGAAGAACCGCTATTTGTCCCAATAGACAGATCAAACTGCTTCGATTTACAACTGTGATGCAGGTAAAATTACTTTAAAACAGGACGATTTTAGTAACTTTCACCTATGAGCTTTTAAGGAAAATTTTGAACTATTTTAAATCAACGCTAACAATGCACGAATGAAGTTATAGCTGGATAGGAAATGATAGAAACGGATGACTTTGTTGCAAGACGCATTTGTTTTTTTTGTTCTACGCGAGCGGTTTATTTTGCGAATGAAAATGTGAATACTCATCAATATTAGGAAAAAAGACTTAATGTGATCCATGGCGCTCATTTTTATAACGGAAATAAAGTATCCGTTAAAAGTAGTCAATGACCACCATTCACATGCTGGTTTACAGTAAATTCTGGGGAACCTGGCAAGTAGACCCCAGTTAATGACACCATGAAAGTTCTGTTTCAGAATATTACTAGGTAGTTCAGACCAGAAATTCCAAAGCTGTGCAAAGCTCACTCTAATTTACGGAACGGTGCGTTTTGCTGCGTTTTGTAATTGGTGAATTACCCTGACTGGATATCACAGTTCTAACTCATATTTGTTATCAGACGCTCCGAAATTCCACGGGATTATGAACAGAATTTGTGGGACTGCCAACGAAAATTCTGAATACACTGTCCCCACAACAGGGAATCTCCCAGCAAAAAGCATCTTCCTCCACTGAATGTTTACGAGGTTCCAAATATTCTTTGTCAATTACCGCCCGACTACCATGATAAACCAACTAATTTTGTAAATGAAGTTGTCTCAGCTCCTTTTGGAAGAACCATTACTCTGGTATTGTCAGATTGTAATTAGCTTACGTACATACTGACCATGTCCAAATTTCTGTATCCTGAACCGCATCAACCTAAAGCTTACCAGCTGATCACTGAAATGAAAGAACGATGATCTTCCCATGTTGTCTCTTGATAATGTGATCTCACAAAAATGTCATTTTGTAGTCTGAACGGTTGCAGTTTGATCGGAGTTATCCAGCTGACCTACAGCTAACGGTTTTTCAACAGAATAGAAAAGAAAGAATTAAACAATATTTTAATCGTTTTTGATGCTTTCTAAAACAATCACTAACTGTACGACATCCCTTGAAATAACCTCTTCTTACTGTCCTTCATAGTTTGTTCCTGAACCTAGATAAAACAATCCGTTTGGATTGCTTGTTTAGTCCAGAGACTCGGGATTTGACCAATCACTATGCGACTCTGATTTGGATCAGGACAACCTGAGAATACCCAAACCCACTTGTAAACACAGTCTTGGGAAAGTTGCCTACGAACTGCGTAGGACTTGTCAATTATGCTGTTATCCTTCAGTGCGAACAGTACTTTGACAGTGCTGTTAGTTACCTTGACGGGTTTTCCTTCATCACGATACGATGACTAGCATTACTAGTGAACTATGATTGTTTTAGTTATTTGTTATCTTACCACACTTACAGATTCTATACTATTTCGATATATTGGAAACTGTCGTTTCAGTAGTGCAGTACTCACCTCCTTCACAGGTTTATCTTGACGAAGTAGCACTCTTGCTCATTGCTTCATATACCGATCAGCTGGGTTTCATTTGATCACAGAAATCTTTTCCTGCCTAACAAGAAACACCACAACGGAAGAAGTACATTCACACTTTCCAAAAGGTGTTTCTTGTTTGGGGTGTGTAGATACTGTATAGGCTAATCGGAGTTTGTTTTTAGTTTTTAAATGCGAATTAATAAACGGTTGTTCAATTAAACAATTAGCTTGTGTATTTATTGATTGCGCACTTGATGAACTCCAAGCTATCAAGGTTGATACAAACAATTAGACAGTTGTTCACATACTGAAAAGACATATTAGACACACATAACATTTCTTAAATAAAGTACACGACGGTGTATTTATGAAGAACAACTGAATTGTGTTTAAATTATTTGGTTAAACGACAGATATTTGCAGTTTTCTGAACACTTTTGGCAATGCAGTAGCAAACGAGGAATGTGAAAAATGAATGACAGTCATTGTTTCCAGAAATGTTAAAAGGCGATTTTTGAGTTGTTCCTGTTATGTCTGAAGTTTGCCAATAAACTGAGTTAGGAGCGATATCTTATGGATTGACGTATTAGTTCAGTATTGTAAAAACTACTTCCCGGCGTCCGGTCAATAAACACTGGTAGACAATTATTACGTAAAAATTATATAGCTGAATGTTGAATTTCGTAATCATTCCGGTCATATGATTTCGAAGGAACATCGCTTTATGAACTGTGGTTCTAGGATATCAGCATTTTCCAGTTAGATTATGTTTTATCACAAGCGTGCAAACAAAACAGTGCTTGCATTCCTGTTCATCAAAACACATCGTTAAAAGTTTTCATCTTGTGTTTTCGAGAGTATCCAATTCCATTGAAACAGAAATGGGATTTTCATGTTTTGTGTGTTTGAGCCTTAAAAAAGAAATATGATTATAAGCCGAAGAACGCACATACACTGTAGTTCCTCAATATCAGGGGACATATTTTAAATTAATGCCAGTAGTGTTGATGTTGAATCACATCCCCACTGTACAGTGTGCATCCATTCATCAAAGAAGATGTATTTGACTCAACCTACAGACGACGGTTATTCTCGTGGCAGGAGACGAATCTAACTTGATATCATGCACATGCATACCGAAGTGTCATTCTCAAGACGGTTTCAGTGCTACAATGTTACACAAAGTTGTTACACAAAATTGTGCTCATAATCACGTACTCAGTGATTCTGTCTGGCCTGGAGACAACGCCATGTAAATCTGATTACAACATTTCTATTCAGGAGGAATAGTCAACTGGGAAGCGCTGTACTTCGGTTTCGCTCGCAATGGAAATTATTGGGCAGCGATGTAACGATTAGGTGTTGCATTGATCCACAGGGCTATGCTGATCTGGACTTCGGTGCTTCCGATTCCAACCAGAAAGGTCAAGCCGGAGCAGTTAGACGAAAAGTAGCTACATTCATTAGATTGTCTGTCGTCCCACCAGCTGCACGAGATTGTTTGCGTTCTGAGGAACGACCTTATAAACAAACATCAGAATTACTTTCACGGTTTGAGCTCTATTCTCTTCCAGGAAATGAAGACTATGCCTTCAAACAAAAGAACCGTTCCCTCGCTCAAGCGTTGATCATGACCGCTGGTGTATTATTCTGTACTTTTGGAGAATTTGCGCTGATTCACAAAAGCTGGATGCAGCTCTGAATATACCTACCCCGCACAACGATAGTCGCGATCAAATGTTAATGTGTTATCCACTGCGTTTACGATCTAGGCCAGCATATCACTGCTGGACGAGTCATACTTTATAGTCAGCGGTTTTAGATGGAGTCCTGCCCTCTTTTGTCTCGCACGTCAGGCGTTTCAGTTAGAGATTCGGATGGGGTAATTTAAGCACAGGGTTTTTGGCAGTATAAACTACGTATCATGAATCGTCAATTTTATGACAGCAAAATTACTCAGCCATCATCTGTTTGCATTCTAGTTTCTAAGTCACGTCTTCAGCCTTTTTTGTATCTTTAGGTGGTACTTATCTTTCAACTCCAAGACAACTCGTGAACAAGGACACTTCTATTGTTCTCACTGTCTGAACACTTGGTCAGCAGTATGCTTTGTCGGCTGCTCCCCCCAAAATTCTGGGTAGTCTTGTGTGGTTCATCTCGAAGATGGGGATCACCGACTCGCGCTACGTTATTCACTTCGGTTCACAGCCAACTAGTTATCGATGCTCAGAGCTAAATTTGTGATCAAGTGGAAATCGTAGTGAATTCAAAACCGAGTAATTCTTGCTCGTTTCATCAGTGAATTTCCGTCAGTCCTATGTCAGACTCAGCACATCGTTTAACGTCTGCTGAAGCAAATCAGAAAAGTGTTGTACTTTTACGACATCAACTCGATCGAACACATTTCATAGTAAGCCCCATTTATGTTAAGTCGGCGAAAAGCGACAGTTATTAGTGATTGTCCAAAAACGTCATGCGACCACTTCAAACTACTGAATATTTTAACACTAGGTGTACATGGATTCCATCCATTTGTACAGACCATTTTTCAGAAACAATTATTTAGTAATCTACTTATACGTTTTACTTCTGCTGTTCGTGGTATGTTACAAAAACCAACAGAGAACTATAGTTTACCACCAGTTACATTTCTTTCAGCGTTATCTTAACGAGGGAAATCTGTATATTGAAACCCGCAGCTTAACTAAGATATTTGCAAACTAGACGATAAGAAAACGTTCTAGCTATTCCGGGGTTTGTAGTGGTACAATTTATTTATTGATCGTTCATAGAAGGGTGTAACTGAATTTACATACAGATCAATGACTTGCATTTTTTCATTCCAAACGGTTATCCGACCAAAGATCACAATGTGAAGGTCAGCAACGGATGTGGAATGTGCGGTCAATTGATACCAAAATGCCATTCTGTGGTTGTTACACATCTATACAAATGTTTGCTACTCCACCTAACTTGTGCAAAGGTCTTTTCAGTACAGTGTCTTCATACCTCGATGGAAAATAATAAGAATTCGAGCTAAAGTGCTTTTGAAATTCACATTCTAAAAGCCACCACTTTTAAGACGAGAGTGTTGTTCTTATTGTGTTAAACAATGAACGATGTGGAGTTCGGCAAGGCGAAGTGACCGCAAGTTGGGTTGGCTATTACGAAACCGACTGCTTGGAGGATGAATAGCATTCAGTGTTTGATGCCGTGCAGCAGATGGTCGTTAGTAATAGTGCCGTCATTTGAGAACAAGTGCCGTACCGTCCTTGTCGCAATGTTTGGGTCAGCCAACCGAGGCCAACTGTTTCTCCTAGCTGGTTTCTTTTGAGGGAGACACGATGGGTAGAGTTGAGTATTAGAATCCATTTGTCCATCTTTTGCTCAAGGAAGTACCTGAGCGGAATGTACCTGAAGACACTCACTTTTGTCGAAATGACGCAATCATTTGCGAAAAAAAAACCTTCCGAACTAAAATCATCGGAAGAAAAAAATTATACCAGATCCGCACTGTTGCTGCCGACTTTCTGTGTGTTCTGAATACGATTGGCAGTGTTCTGTCAGGGGTAAGTGGTGGTTTAATAGAGCCCGAGTTACAGTCACTGAAAAACAATAGGATTTTCTTCGTTCTGTCAAACAGTTAAAAAAATACCGCAGCTGACATTTAGCCTGTTCCGGCCCAATTGTTACGTTTACTTCGTACAGAACGCACATATAATCGATTTCTTTTATTCCAGTTTCTGCCGGACTGCCACCAACGTTCTTTTGGATTATACAACTGGAAATCTAGGCATATGGTTGTTCTGCGACACAACAATTGCTTTCTACCGTTGCATACAACCACTGTCCATTAGTTCTATAACCCCTCAGTTTTGCTTAACCTAATACGTCGATCATGTTTTTACATACTGAATGCTTAGTTTAACTGAAGTTTGAATAATGCCGGTTTAACCGTTCACGATGAATTGCTGGCAACGTTTACGCATTTGGCTTTTGATTCGTGTTCCGGTTTTTCAGTTTGTTGAAAGAACTAAGTCATTGTGTGTGTGTGTGTGTGTGTGTGTGTGTGTGTGTGCTGATCTTGGGCCACATGACAGAGCATAATGCTAAGCGAGTCGATAATTCCACCGATGTGCTGGCTGATGAATTTGTTAACAGATATATGTGGATGATTCCATTTTACAGCTAAGTAGCGCATCGTTTATGTCCAGTTGTGTTGAACATGTGTATCAGTTACTCACTGTTTGTACTGGTAGTGGTCCAGACTGTGATGATGATATATCACACTGATTCAATACAGTGGGTTACCGGTGTAATTACACTGAAAGGTGTTTGCAGTCCCAGTACAACGAAAATAAGCGTCAGCCAGTCGCGTTATCGTAGTGCCACACGGGGATATTCGACGAAATGATGTATGTGGGCGTATGCATGCCACCGCGAGATGAGTTGGCAGTAAAATGAATCAGCTTACGCACTATGTGAATAAAACGTCCTCGTTTACAGCTTTGACGAAACACTCTGTCTGAACAACGTAGGAGCAGCTGGATGGTGTTACACCTCCTACTACTTAGAGAAAACGTTGAAAGGTAGAGATTGTCAGTCAGATTGTTCTTAGCACCAACGCACCCAAACATAACTCAACTGTTTAGGAAACATGCTCGTCTCGTGTAATTATGTTCAACGTGTTGGGAGTGATGGCCAACGTCCTATGACTCCGTTTAGTACGTGATCCGAGTTCGGGTTAGCAACTAATTGGTTGGAAAGGGAAACCTTCCGGAAAGTAAATGTTACCGTTTAACGGCACCACTAATTTTACTACACTGAGTTTCGGTGAACTCGTACTGGATCTCATTGTGAAGCGTGCCGAGCGTGTCAAGAACCACACAGCGAAAAAATTACTTACGTCACTCCGAAGCACTTTTGTATTACAAAACTTTGTAAGTGTGTTGACAATTTCATGAATTTCAAATATTACTGGTTGTAACGAGGTGGAAGTCAATTCGAAGTAACATTCCAGCACTAAGGGTCTAGTTATAACAGTGTCCACTTTACATGTATATCATGGGTAGACACTATAAATGAATGATCTTCATCAGATGTTACTTATGAAAACAATTTTGTTTGCGTGATACAAAGCATGGCATGGTCTGAAGCAGATACTAATGAGTACGGTTCTTGCAATCACTCGTTTTCGGTATTGTGTGGACAGTGATCATTCACTTGAGTGAAACAGAGCACAAAATTATACTGTTTATGCAGAATGTTGGGTTGAACTGTTCATACGCTGAGTTTGAGTGCACTATAATCCCTTTTAGAAAATGCGAATACTTTATCGTAATGAAACGTTTTGTAGTGTAACCGCACCAACTTATTAGGAAGGCCTTAAGGGATCAATGTGGCGAAGCCAACATCAAGTGATAGGCTAATATTTATTTGGTTTATTCGGGAATATTTTCATGAGACCCGATTTAGCGTTGGTTGACTAGTAGATATGTAATATTTCCTAATGAAAACTGTTCCATGCGGGCTACCTAGAAGGCGTTCACTTTGGACAGAGTGCCGAAGAAATTCTGCACAGATATTTTTTATGATGGAGGTTTGTTTTATTAGCTGGTAAAATCAATTTATGGTGTGGTATGGTATGCACTGACCGTTCCGGAATGAAAATGAGATTGTGAGGCACTCACTGAAATGTTGTGCAAATAGATTTCACGTTCATATACTTCGACTATCAAGGAGTCATGAGGTTCCAACAATGTTGCATTCTAATGTAGGCCTCTGACAACCAAAACACCAGTCCATAATAGGCTCATCGCTGTTGTGTCGGCCGACATGCAGCTGCGGTCTGGATCCAGTTTAGAAACAGTAGATCACTAGGGCACAACCAGTGGACAAGCAGGCTGCTAGTTTCCGGCAGATAGGAAACGGATATCGTGCCGCTGAACCGAAACTGACCAAGTTTTGGTAGCAAAACTTGTTTAAACAATGTGGCGTAACTAAACCGCTAGTAGTTTAAACCCCCTGTATTTGGGTAGTTATCTGGGGACCAGTGTATGAGCGTTACGCAGCCGGGGTTTTGATTTATTTGAAACCAAACCATCCATATTTGTTCAGAGTTTCCGTATTCAGGCAGAAATTTAATCGGTCTCCTTCAGTGAACAAACTCTCGCTTAAGCTCATCAGCATATCATATTCAAAGCAAGACCGGCTTGTGGACTGTGGTTCATGAGTTCGTGAAGCAACCGAGTGTCCCAAGGCCCGAATGACCCTACAGTAGTCCCAATCCAATCATCATCTCTGAACGCCCACGCACATTTGACTATGAATAAGGCTGAGGTTGTCTGATCGCCTCGACATGAAACTCCGTAAGTGACATGTTAAATATAGCCGACGACTTCACAATTAGGATTTCCCAGTCAACCTGAACTCACACATTTCATAAAATATATTGACTTCACCAGAACTGAAGAGATACTGTTGTGGTAATGTGTTAATGTTTCATTTACTCGCGTCGGTCAAAAACGTAAACCATGTTTGAACATCACGCACAATTGATCGCAGGTGTCGCATTCTCATAGACCTTCCAGTCGGCCGCTTTCGAAAAGATGTACTAGACTCGAGTTCCGCTCTCATTGGAGCTCCTCAGTAGTGTATATAGTTGTCACGGCAGGGACTAGAACTCCGGCCACGCATTCACGAGGCAATCATGTTGACCATTGTGCTACTGCGTCCCGGCCGTGTCAGGGATATTCACCACTGACGAGCTTTAATGAGGGCGAAACTGGAGTCTAGTGCTTCTTTTCGAAAGGGGTCGAACGGAATGCCCATGGGAATACGACAGCTACGATCAATTGTAGGTGATGTTCAATCTGTATGAAAACTTAAATCTCCTTGTACTCATCAGTAAACCATGTTGAGTGTGTAAATCAAACAGATTAAGATAAACAGTGAGTGCGTGGAAAATCAGCTTTAATATGTATTGGAAAAGCTTATTAAGGCAAGTTGATAGTTGAAACAGCAGTGGCATGTACAATTATATACGGATTGATAAAATGGCAAACAACTTCATCATCGGTGTTTCACACTGCCACTTAACTGTCACACAACCATGAAGAAGAAAGCAACCCCTGCATAGGAAGAGAGGAGAAAAAAAGAAGGGGATGGGTAGGGACCTAGCTACTATAAATAGCTACGTCCATATTTAAACATACATCAAGGTGCCTACAGCATGCAAACAGACGATCGAACAGACCAACCAACCCCTGTGTTCATCAGCTGTGTGACCTCGTTCCACGTTAAACGATATGCAGTAAACCCAGCTAACCCCACTGTAATACCTTTCACTGGCGTTGAGTCAGCCTGAATCGATATCAGGGGAAAGTGCAGGTTGTGGGTCTTGCGTTCACACGATGGTGGCTAGAATGCTGTCACTGGGGTGGAAATCAGCACAAATGGGATGGAAAAGTTGCATGGTTTAACATTTGTACGCAATGAACTGCAAACCATTGTCCGTAGGCTACTGGGTGTGATAAATGTACACTTCGGCAGCAGCACTCATTGTGGATTCCGAACAATAAGTTGTATCAAAACTCTTATGACAAACAGATGTTGTTTTGAGTGAATAAATTTAGGTGCAAATGAACCGGGAGAGAATGGTAAGTGCATTCATACACATCCACAGCACATAAGTTAAAATCGTACGATATTTCGAACCACTTTCAGTGCAATACTCTAGAACCACCACTTGTGCTCATTTTGAGGATGAAACAGTGGTCAAACGAAGTTCACCTTATAAATCTTGCTTTTTTACTTCATGTGTACCACACTTGATGCGGGTAGTCTGCGTACCTTACTGACGTATTCAAATTTTTAGACAAGGTTCAACATCTTTTTGTCACATTGATTCTGAGTACAGAATGAATCGTTTACTTGAACCAACTCAAAGTCACCTCAACCCCTAGATTATTACGCGCCTCACTGGCGGTATATGCACTGACACGGCAAAACATGAAACGTATTTGCGAGGACAAGTTCGCACACGATTCACGATCCGACATGAAGAAAGAGATTAGCAGTACATAGATCAGAAGAAAAAGAATTAATCCGCCCTTAAGAGGGAGCTGTATAGATGTATTGTGTTGATAAAACAGATTTTACTGTGTCCTAATTTTTATTTTGCTACTGATTAATGAGGTAGTTATGATATGCTACACACTGTATCACATTCTTATGTGAAATGATCCTTTGTAGTCTCATTTAGAAAATCGCCTAAGACTGAATCAGAATAAGCCACGAATGGTGGTGTATACGTCGATGATAATAATAAACAACCATTACTAAACTCTCTGGAAAAAATCAGTCGCACTTATAGGACCATATGTTAAGTTTATCTTCAAGAAATGACAGAAGCGCAAGTATTATAACAATTGTAAGTGTGATATTATTCGAGATTATTTCGTTGAAGCATCATATACATATAGCTGTGAAACACAGTTGTATAGCAACTGAAGAAAAAAGCAGACATTGTAGAACCAAATTTCTTACACCAAACAACTTCAAACCAAGCACGTTCAGATTGTTATGGTCGTACTTATAGAAAGATAAACGCAAATATCGCTTTGCGAACACAAACGTGGGTACCAATTTTTGGTTGTTATCGTCTCCGAAATGGTTTTCCGTTTTAGACTTCCGTTTCAAAGTTCGTAGCTGGAAACAGATATTTCATAATTCCAAGCAATATTATAAGAAAAATAGATTGAGAAGACTTCATTCAGACTCCACTACCTTTGTATCATCAACTTTGTCGGTGTATTGTATGGCGAGTGGTTTGCCTGTTCTTTCATCCTCTCCAAAATGCATTAACATGCACTTCTGTTATGAAATACTTCCTCTGTTACACTTTACACATCTTTCTTCTCAGTTTGAATCCTATTATTACAGTCTGTCTGTCTCTTTATTTTCCGAGAGATAAGAGTTTCCTTTTCGTGCTAGCCAGCTGACTGGCTATCCAGCATTGGCCGGCTGAGCACAGAGGTCTCACTCACACACCTACTGGTCTTATTCCTTCGAGTTTACACCGGATACGTGGTGTGTGAGTAGAATCGCAAGTGGTTCAGCACAAGCCACTTGGGGTGAAGGTTTGGAGCACAGGCGTCCTTTGGCTTCACTCACTGTGACAGACTAATCCATTTCGGATACCGCCAGCCATCATCAGCCCAAAATATTCACTTTTAAAATGTGTATCAACCTTAACATGTTCGTATCATAGACGAAACCATTAACCTCCATAACCAAGCATTATAATAGGAAAGGATTGAAGGTTTCGTATCTCAGTGAACTAGGAAGTTTTCCTATCGGATTTTCATCTACATTAATGCGAATACTCAATTGTAAACATGTTATACGCGTCACTATCATTCAAGTCATTAGCACTACTGGCCGCAGTAGTACAGTGATTGTAACTGAAGCGGAGGCATATTGCCCTGTAACAAAATGTATGTATGGATATAAACAAATCTACGATATTTTATAATCAGTTAGTCTTAGAGAACACCAGCGAAGTAGCGAGTAGCTGTTTAAATCTCTTTGTGTCTTAACAGCACTGCTCACGTTGGATACTCGACACTTACTTAGCGGTTATGGATAGGAGCAGTGTGAACACTAGAACTGATTACTTGCAATTATTCCGGGGTACAGACCTGACACAAATAACTGAATGAAGCTGATTAATGAAAGAATGAAGCAATGTATTTCTCAAATTGGTCGAAAGAACCTCAAGGGTAGAACACAATGACACAGTAACAAAATTGGAATAGAAGAGGGACGGAATCATATTATTAAATGGTATTATTTTATCATAACTCTCCTCGTCGAACTCCAATCCAACCTTCTAGTCTCAGTGAGCTAGACTGGGAAAACTGTGGGCCTGTAGAATGTGGGAGGTAGTAACTTATTTGCAGTTTGTTTTCAAACATATTTCAAATTCACCAAAGTTCGTAGAATGGCGTTGGTGTCAACACTACTTGAAAATGGTGTTCTTTATGAACGTAGGTGATTTCGGTGCTATTACACTTCCTAAACTTACTGGGACTAATTTTACGTGAATTTCAATCGATTGTCATTGAGATTTGGACTTGCGAATGAAATTTAGGAAGAACAAGGCACACAACAGATAAACCGCATAAATAAATTATTATCTTCCAACGTTGTTACCTATCATTAGAATGCGCATTCTCTGATAAATGACAGTAACTCTAGCTAGTTATTATATTCCATTTTCTGAAACCAATCGTTAACATTCAAACGGTCACGGTGCACTTGCATCCGTTTTGTGAAAGCAGGTCAGCAAGAAAGAACGATTTCCTGATGATTTGATATCCAAACTGAGTGGCAGATTTGTTCCTGACTACTTTGGTTGTGGACTAAGAGAGAGATATTGTGCCGACTGGTCTAATTTAAAATGCAGCCAGACTGAAACCAGTACTGTACAAAATCATACCAATATTTTACTCCCACATATCTTCTGTAATGTGGGGTTACACCTTGAAAAACTTCGTAGTTCTGATCTCTGAACTTGAGATGCCTTTCCTGGTTGAAGGTCAACCTGATATCCTCACGCTTTGCTAATCTACGACCACCCTGACTTTTCAGCACGTATGCAGCTTTGGTTAAATTCTATTAGAAGATGTTTAGTTGTCACTGTTGGACTTCTTGAGTAGGACAATGCTTCTGCTCTGAAGTTGATGATATGATGGCAGAATGTAAGAACCATTACTTCACGTACTTATGTGAAGTTACACTGGCATTGGTAAATTAATTTTCAAATGAATATTCACTGCTTTTCTGTCGTCTGGGTGTTGCCCACGAGTAGTTTTTTACTCATAATTTATTCATACACCTTACATCTTTTCATTTAAACAGGCCTGCAAGAATGCCGAAAACGCCGGCAAATGCGTAAATCAGTGTCCGCCCGAATTTATTGTCAATCCGGTGGACAGTCGAACAATTCGGAACAAGGATTTTCGGTATAACTTTCATGACATTTGCGTGCAACAGTGTCCAGGTAATCCTCTCTTTATATCATTCATTTTGAGGAAAATGGCAAACGGTGTATATATACAAGATACTGCAACGAATTGTTGTTTAAAGTTAGATTAATACTCAAAACAGTTAACAGTCTCCTTTTTTTTGTTAAACCGCGTTGTTTGAGGTGCATGTTTTGTTAGAACTCGAAATATCACATCATAGTTGATAATTGTTTAACGACTGGTCTTGCAAGCCGACCATCACACAAAAGCACAAGAAAGAAATAAACTCAGTGCAGTGCAACACTCAGAATGTGACTGTTTTCAGGAAAATATAATAAGTGCGTAGTTTTTGAAAGAGACGGTCAGTGAACTGATTCTGACCGACTCTATGTGAATCTTGAACTGATATAGTCGATTGTTCCGTTCAAAGTTGTGATAATTTTCTCGCTTTTGGTTTCGGACAAATCTCATGCGTTCAGTGAGCACTATTCCTCTCATAGTCAACAGCTGCTTTCTGCGTTTGTGACGATCGCAGTTGGTATGGACGTTCGGGCCTCGTTGTATGTCCACCTAAATTGGTCGCTTCATACTGCCTTTCTTGTGTTCCGTAAAACTGAGTAGGCAAGACTGCCTTTTGAACTGCCGATATGGTCGTCAGAAACGATAAACACTCTTGCCAAATGGATTCGCTAACCTTTGAGTGATGACTATTCTCTATATCATCAGATGGGTCAATATAGCCCAGCTCACTGCAACAAAGATGTTGGAAGCGACACGTCAAACAAATGTAATCCTAACCGTTGAGTTTAGACTGTTGAGTGAACATGAAACCTTCTCGCAATCGGCTGATTTTACTGACAACCAGCGAGGAGATAACCGTTTCAATCCACCCGAGTTTTGTTACTATAATAAACGCAGGCAAGTCAAATACAAGACCTGTGGGTAGGCGTCTGCGTGGTAGCACGGCCGTTTATCCTAGATCACAACATGGCGACTACTAGGACCGCACGTGGATGTAAGTTATTTTCTTGGATGGTTCACCTGTTTTTCTTTTAGACTGAGGCCAACCAGTTATCTACGGTTAACTAGCAAGTATGCATCTCGGTCCAAGAAGCGATTGGTTGTAATTCGTAATCATCTGTCACAGCGACCACTACTGGATTGACAAGCCGTTGTTTTAACCTAATGCGCTCAAGTTAGCTGCAGATATACCAGTGAGGTGGTCTTGTCACTTGCAGACAAGCTTAAGAGTGGCAGTTCGGATAGTGTGTTCGATTTGTGAATTTGAACAAGGCAATCGCAACTGAGAACACTCTAAGATATTACGCAGTATCATCGACGTGGCCTGTTTGTTAAACTACATTGACAACCCTCCTACACTGTACTTTTTCAATTTTATGCAGCGCCATTTTTGAAGTCCAAAACCTACTGTGTTATCGAATGTGACTATACCAGAGAAACCCCTGTCAACGATACGTGCCAAGCCTGTCCCCCAGAAGGCTGTCCAGAACGTGAGTTATGCACAACCGTCTACGTGCACCTCGATTATCTTTGAGTCGTACTGGAATGCATATTAAACTTTACGAGAAATAAAATGTCAAGTTTACATAATAATATCCTGAATGCATACCACTCGATATCAAACACAGTTGACAAGGTACATAAATTTACGGAAGGAAATGCGGTCTTTTTTTATTGTTGTCTGTGGTATACAAGCCTACTTGACATTGATAAAAACGAGAGTGAACCGTACATTTGACTAATTAATTTGAAAAAGCCTGCATTAGAACGTAGAGGAACACTTCGTTTGGTTTTCATCATTTACTACAACGCAAATGACACTTGATGTTTATAATGAGTAAACATAACAACAACAGGCAAACGCAATAGTTTTGGCTGTGGCGAATTACAAGCGATCCGGACATATTGACGTGAGAATATTTTTCCTATCAATGTAACTACTGACATTATAAGTTGAAAAGTTACGTGCTTACTGTTGGCTAGTGAGGGTTTGTGAGCGAACCGCTAGACAGTATGAATGTGAGGATGAAAAGCATCAAATTAATATTGATGATCAATGAACGAACTAGACTTAAGTGAATGTGAAATCGAATAAAAACAGGCAACAAAATGAAATGAACTATCAGAGCAAAGTTGGTGGTAATGATAATGTACTTTCCTCAGGAAAGAACAGGGTTTTTCCATCGGATTGATACGGTTTCTACAACTTCCGAAATGGGCGGAAGGCAATAACTATGTCGAATTTTTGTCGGGTTTCTGTCAGATGTTTCTAATAACATTACGGGAAGTTCCTTTTGCTTGACGGGTCAGCCATTTGAGTGTGTTCACAGTGGTGCGTATTTCCATCTGTTTTGACTCATTGTCAACGTAGGTTTTCGCATGTACAGGCGAAACCATGGCTCACGTTAGAGTTGGTTCCCAGGGTCATGGAGCTCATCCTGGATGAGGATGACACCGGTGTCATTAACTACACGTTTTGGAGCTTTATGGCTTTCCCTGACAGACGGACGTTAGATAAGATCAGAATTTCTAATAAGTATTATGGCAAATTTGTCTCTTTGGAAAAGACCCAGTTGTGGACTGTCTGGCCTTTGGTTGAATTTGAACCTGCGACGGAAACTGGATAGCCAGATAGGACAAGCGTTCTATCGGCTGAGCTAGTGAACTATGTTAGGAACTCTGAAATCTCATATCTAGAATCACTCATCCCCTTGATCTGTTGTGTCGTACTAAATCAGTCAAATGTTCCATTGCGCTGACTGTCCCAGGGAGGATTTTTTAGTCAGTTCACACTTCATGTATCAACACCACGGTTGAGAATCAAGAATGCATTAATGTTTCTGTCTCCATGTTAAATCACAATGAGATAAGCGCTTTTACATGTTAAGATTAGAATAGCAGCTTTGAGACCAAATTTTATTCCAATTCGGGTTTGTTTGTGCATTACCCTTACATTAATCTGTAACTTCAATGTGACCTTCACTATCAGTGTGACCACGAAATTTCATCGGTTAATTTTCGATTCAACCTTATGGTTTCTGCATCGCTTAACAACTTATTAGCCTACCCAATAGTTCTCACATTTGTGCTGAAAGGACGTGACTTCGCTTGTCTACTTTTAATCTTTTCTGAATGTGTGGAAACGAATGAATGAAAGCATTGATGATACCTAGGAAGTAGTAGACGTACAGCAGTTTTTATAATAAAAACTGTACCACACTAAAACAGACTTCCGGTGGATATGAACACATTGTGACTAGTACGTGTGGCTGTGTGTACCTGGCGATTCATTGAATCCAGTACGTGTTTAACCATGTAATCAGAATTCCAATATGTAGAGTTTCTAGCTAGAGAGAAAATTCTGCAACAGGGTAATCTATCCAGTTACAGCTATAGCGTTAGCTACTCCATTTTTTGAGTGATTATCGTCGTTTAAAGTGAGGAAATATGTTAGCGGTTGACCCAATGTGTCAACGATCTAAACGACGAATTAACAGATGACTGATTTAACATCCCTAACAGGAGATTTTTGAGAACCGTATGGTTTTTTTGTCTGTCTGACAAATACTTTTAAATGCAAGTATAGTTTTTGCGGACGATGAATAAGGAAACTGATCAGTATCAAAAAGAGATCAGGATAGAATGTCTCGGAGATTCCTACCAAGAAGTCACGTTATTTGTGTTTTGTTTGGCCACGCCCCTCACTGTTCACAAACAGACTTAAACTGTCCGTCATCTATACTTCTCAATTTGTTAGTTCGTTGTAGACTATGTAGTGACGGGCAAAATTACGATGATGAATTTGCTTTTACTCATGTTGGATGGTGGCTGGTTAGCTCTGGACTGCTAATGAAAACGATTTATAGATTTCCGTTTTTTTTCATTAATTCACCTAAGGCTAGCCAGAATCTGATATTCTTTGCATATGTGAACATTGCTGATTTGATGTTGTTCTGTAAGTAGTCATAAGACGGAAGGAACAGAAAGTGATACGAGGTGATCTTTTGTTGAATGCCATCATTTTCAGCAAGCCAGTATGAAAGATGTTTGTTAATGTTGACATCAAGCTTGCAAACAAATGGTCAACATTTCAGTTGGTTGAACGAATGTCTATTTAGGTTATAGTTTACGGAGTTCATCATCATCAACATGGAATGAGCAACCCAATAAAAGACAAAATAGGTGACGTTGGCTGACATGCTTTTGTCAAGAGGCTAGGTTTATACAAAAAAAATCAACGGGTAACTGATACATGAACTCTTCAAGGTATGCAGCTTACATCCATAGGAGTTGTCTTCGATTTCTAATCAACTACTCACCGGACCGTCTCTGATTACAGGAGTTTTACACGTAAACCAAACTCGTGGTATGAAATACAAACGGGATGTTTACTTTGGTAATAAATTCCAACCTGATTTTGCAATACTGGAACTACAGTGAACTTCGGGGTGATTCTTGACAAGAAATGTATCCGACTACTGAAAACGAGCCAACTTTTGAAAAGTGCATTCAAAATAATGGGCTGTTAAACTGATTTTCTTACGAAATCGGCATATGAGCACAAAATTATGTAGTTAATAATGAGCAATTATCTAATTCATTTGTATCATGCGCTAACTTGTTCACACTTTTGCGTTTACTGAGTTTAGACTGCTCTAAACCATAATCTGAATTCAATTTACATTTGGTAAATATAGCCAAAAATAGTTTTAAACTGTAAACCATTATCACACTTATCCAATTCACTAAATGAAGCACTCTAATGTAGTTACGCTTGAAACGTGTGTGTACTCAAGTTTAGAGGGTATCTGCAAACGATCGCAACTAGTCGTTGCAGTTAGACTTCGATCATCTTGATTGGTGCACACAGACAATCTTTTGTCCGATACGGAGTCACATTTGTTTGTTTTTCACCATATCCGTATTTCTGATTCCAAGCTTGCTGTAGAGTAAAATTCAATCTGAGATAGATCGTTCACCGAGCGTTTGAAGAGTACGCGGTGTTCGACATCAGTATCGATCAGTATAGCTCACTTAGGTGTTACTTTCAAACGAATCTACAAATCTCTTTCGGATTACCCTAAATGGACGTACATTCTGTGCATGTCATGTGGCAGAACACAAAACTTAATCAATGGGAAGTGGTCTGGAATGCACAGTTTTCCTTAAATGTTCTGATCCTAGGTATGAAAGCTGCTGCATTTCTACTGTATTAGGCTATATTCAATCATATCACGTTGGTTAGTGATTAGTTCGATCGGCGTCAATTAGTGTTGAATCGGATGTACGAATGAGAACCATACGTAATACTCATAAGAGCTTAGCTAACTGGTCGATTGACCGGTCAAATAAACCACCCGATTCGAAAAGCAAACATACATGTTCACATGCACATTGCCTTATTTAGTGTAGAGGAGTGAGTGATCGGTTGGCAAATATATACAGAGACGCAACATGTCGAAAACAAGATGCATACGTACGTTGTATGTATGTCTGGCTCCTGCTTCCTCACCAGTGTAAACCATCTTGTGCACATTTGCATCAACGATTGAATTTATATGGTATAATATTACATCCGTTATTGTAAGGACACACTTGGTGAGTACGGGCTCATTCATATTATCATTATTGTTGTTGTTATCATTATCGTAAGTTAGTAACTCGCATAAGGTCATACAGTTCTCATAAGTAATTTTTCGAGCGCATTAAATCGAAACATTCGTGATGCGGTAGGGTCAAATGAAGGATTTTAACCAAACACTGATGTGTTGAAATGTTTCAGTGGTAGTCCTCTGCGAAATTAGTGCATAGCATATGCCTTATCTTTTTGTCCATTTCTCTGACAGATTGCACTCAAGAATCTATTTTCGGACGAAAGGGGTTTGCGATTCTTGACAGTCCTGCACTGCGTAAATTCGAGTCATGTGTACATTTCACGGGAATGATTTACGTGAGCGAAGAATCGTTTCGCGGAAGGTTAGTTCGTGGGTTATTCGTTCGTTTTTACAAACTCTACATAAAACTATTATGTCTTAAAAGTAGACAAATATGGACAAGATTAAACACCATTATTTTTAGCATGCCACTTGACCTGTTCTGCCATCACCGTTGTATTCTAGTTTATGTTTAATCAGATCTGGCTAGAAGCACCTGGTCTCAGTGTTGTATGTTTCACTTAGAACTGTGTGAACGTGTCCATATACGGAAAGCTGTCTTGGGAATGCACATTAGGCTTTGCACCATGATGGATGCACCGTCACTTATGCTGGAAAGCGGAATGTTGGAAAAGATAACTCCAGTTAAGAATCGTTCATACAGTCTTTCAGTGCTTCTCGGAGGTAGTATTTTGTTTCCCGATTGGCCCTTACTTCCGTATGCTTATCAGTCCAGGCGCTTCCCCTCCGATCTCGATGACGACCCATAAATCAACCTTGTGCTGATACTGAAATGACGCTCAATGATTTTCGAAGATGAACAATGATTGCTTGATTAGATTTCGAGAAATAGCCACTGTTTATGTCTACTTATGTAGGTCACAAAGTTTTTACATCGATATATAGTTAATGCAGTTGTAAGCCTCATCTTGCTGACCATATAGTTTTTGCGATATCACACTTCTCCCAAATCAGGGTGAACGTTTAGGCATTGTCGTGCTTTAAAACGATATGACCACTCGGCTTGAAAACCCTATTGCGTAATAGAAAGAGTAATACATCTGTGGTCAAAGAGCAGCATACCTACGACGATGAAAAGATGTTACAGTTTTGGGCACCTTGCCATTCTTCTGCATCTGCTAACATGTTTCAGCAACGACAGAGGCGCAGATGGTACATTTGCCTGAGCTTACATCGTGCCATTTATTCTGATCTCTTCGCTTACACAGAGGTAAGGTGCTGGGAGATCTCAGGTAATGAACCGAGTAAGCTGTGGCGGAATTTTATCATATGATTTTGGGATAAATTTCATCGCTTATGTTAATTGAAATTGCCCGAAACTATGTGAAAAATCAGAATTTCTCTGAAAAGGTACGTCTATACATTACCTTTCGAATGAGTTATGTTACATCCTTATTTTGAGCGCCGACTGATAGCTCTCAACAAAACGTTTATGTATATACTTGTAGACAACTTCGTCGGAAATTCAGAAAACACCTTTTCTGTAAGGAGCATTATATTATTCGTTTTCCCGACTAGTTGTTGTCTGGGTAGGTAAACACTTTCAAACCACTTTTGTTAACTCAATCCAAATCGTTGGAAACTCGAGTATCTCTGGAGTTTAAACAGTGTATGTTTAAAGTAGTCTCATTTTCACAACTTTTCTTGCCTCCCGGTTGAACCACTAATAAAACCTGTACCCTTTCGGGCTCTATGGAAAGATGAAGACTCATCTGGTATCGAATTCTCATCAGAAGGAATTAACGCTTTCTAGAAAACGGAGTCTAAATTTGTCTGATATGTCAAACCATGCTGAACTTTGGATACCAACGATACTGGCTAGACTGTGTGTGTTAACAGTCAACTGAATGCCCAATTAATTTGCCAGATTAACCTGAAAGACAGCAAAATAGAGACGCAAATGTATTGTCTATCTCAAGTTTTATTGTGGGTTTCAAACTAATTGCTCTGTTCACTCATGATGGCTAGAAGATTGGTGGTTTCATTTTTGTCCCCTGATCCACTTCATTTTTCACTCGACCACTAACTGACCACCGTAATCAATATGTGTTGATTTTCGATCCGAATTTGTGTGCGCAGTTTTGTTCCATTGCTTTCTATGAGCTGTTCATTTCTGTCCTACGTTATAACTATGTTTCACTGTACTGTATAGTTGATACAGTGCGGCGAAATGATTTTGAGAAATTCAGCAAGCAGAGTGCGTTCTTGATTTGACCTTAGTTTTCCGCACTTCTGAACCAACATTATCGTAAACCGAGAAGAATATGAATCGCAGAAAAATCAAACTTAAAAGTTGATTCACAGTGTTAGTGATCATATTCAGCTCACCGTCTGATACTTCTACAGAATGAATTTGAACTGCCTTCCTGATATAATGAAGGACAAAAGTTTGCTTCTTGTTTTTGAGGGTCGATCTATTGAAATTTGTACTCAGTTCCGTCAACCCTACTCTACGACGAGCAAAAGTAGTGTACATTTTCATCTACGGAATGAGACGAATTTTCTGATTCCGTTTCGAAGGTGAATATCATCATGCTTATGCGACAATGTGCAGCTACCATGTCAATAAATTCAGACATATTCATTTGTCTACAATTAAGGAGTGATTTTACGACACAGGCAATCAACTGTCAGCTTTGACAAACCCCCAGTTGTACTTTCCTGATTCTTTGTTCACAAGAAAGTTTCCACGACCCCACCAACTGCCTATATTCTCAATCAAAATCCTAACTCTAACTCCGTGAATGTATAGGGTGCATGATTCCAAACCACTCATCATTGACAGTAGTGGCTCACCACGGGTGTTGTAGAAACTTACACCACTTCATATAAACAATAGATATTCTACCACCTCTCTTTCCATTCTATCACGTGCAATGTTAACCTCGATGAACCTACCTAGTTGTGTCGTAGTGATGTATTATTGCAAACCATATGATTTTCACCAGTGTTTCTATATGCATATTACAAAGTATAGCGTTTCTGTTTGCCGAAAAAGGTAGTCTGTTGTTAAACAAATGTACAGATGCTTAAGCGAGTTTACCCATAACAGCATTGTGTCGGCCTGTTGGTTTGTCATCGTTCGTAGTATTTTTTGGTACCAACGATGGTGTTTATGTTCACATGTCGATTGAACAAATTTTACAATTAGATTGCGTGTACTGCGGCACGTCTGTCTCTCATCGTCTCACGGAATGCCATTTTCATGTGATCGGTGTTGACCTTGTGATATACATCGACACAACCAGGGTAGGCTTGTCAAAGGTCTAGTGTGTGCTTGTACAAACATGTTTACATCCGGATGTCTGTCTCGTTCACTTACTACTGATGTCACCCGGAACAAAGAATCATATAGACTGCACCCTTCTGTTCAAACTGTTCCTCAGTATCTTTGGCATTCACTAAATCTGAGCTCACCGTTCTCTCTAACTTATGTACTACATGGATGGCCAGTCATGAGTGAGCTAGTTGTATTGTTTCAAATTTGTTGTGCAAATGTGACAATCTTCCCAAAATTCCCAGTGTAGCCATGGTAAATAATGTATGGCCAACAAACTCGTTTTCACTGATTCATCAACAGGCTGAGTACTTCATTTATTTAACAATGCTACCAGGAAATCATTAAGTGAGTAAACTAAGAACGGAAGGCTAATGAGGTCAGTCAAATTAATGTCAAACTGGAATTAAGTACCCACTTGAACAGTAGGTATTGACTGGCATACACGGCGGATATTGACCAAGGTGGGTCTAAAGCCCAAACAAAACGTTTCTGGGTGCATAGAAGTGAACTTTGCAGACGAATTCCAACAGCTTCAGCTGTGGACAGAATCTTACGCCCAACTGATTTGAACTAGGTAATCTTAACTCAGTAGATTGAGCGAAATGCCTTTATTACATTGGCCGAATTATTCGACTCCACCAGGTGCGCTAGTATGACACTGTTGACATATTTCGTTATTTAACTGTTGGGTCAAGCTGAGTGGTGTTCACGGACCCGTTTTGATAAGCATCTGGTTGTGCGGCTAACATAACTAGTTCAACAGAATGAGTATACATATGTGACTACACATAATGAGGCTGCAGAAACAAGTATTTCATCTTCTAGGGGTGGGCACAAAACGGGACTCAGCGTAAAGTGGACACGTAATTTGGCGGCTGAAAGTGTGTTGAATGCACTCGCGAGTCTACACATGATAGTTTTGGCTAGCGTATCGCCCTTGAAAGGTAATCTGTGGTGTACACTTTTCTTTTCCATTAGATGCAGCTCGTCACTTCCATTCTGCTGTTACATGGCTTTGTCTATGAACCTTTCCAGAGTAGAGACTTTGTATGAATATTGTACGTACGAATATCAATTCCTTAGCATTGGTATTGTCCGAGCAACTTGGTACGGCTTCGCTCATCAAACAGTTAATTAGATTTATTTTCAGGACAAGTGGTACAAAACTTTTGAGATGAATGTACTGACCATTCCACGTGCCATATCGGCGCGGCGACGCACGCGTGCATCCAAAAGGCCCTAAATGGTTATCCATTTGGGTCACCAACGAAAATTGTAAGTTTTGGTATACGGAGTTGAATCTAGGCAAGGTGTCAGTCGGACTTACGTTGTTATCAAGTACGCAAAGGATGTCTTCAACGTGCCTTCTATTTGTGACATGAATGTGATGTATTTAGCCTGATGGTGCATCACTGAGTATATGACAATGTTGCCCGCATATTTGTAATCGTAACACTGGTGCTGGCAGCCCAATATTCTACGTCGCATCTTCCGAACCTAAGAAAAATGTAGGTCCTGCTCACATGCGAGATCAGTGTGCACATGCAGCTTTTAGAGTGATAGGGCGGCTGACTGTTGTTACACTTTAGATTCGTGTCCGTTTAGTCACCCTTCGATAAACCTCGGCTTTCAATTTGCCACTGGGCCTTCGCAAAACCGGCACGTTAAGGATCTTAGATGTGGACTTAGTTCCTGTTCGGGTCTGAAGGCTATTCTTTATATTGCATTATTTAAACAGTTCGCTGTTTAAAGTGGTGTTTGCAATTTACATATCGAAGTCATACTTTCGGATAGATCCACAAGGTTCAGAATTCGGCTTACTTCCAATCTATCAAAGTAAACAATCCTGGTAACAAGGAGCTCGACAATCAGCCCATCATATACAAGGATCGTGTTTTCTGTTGTACATAGTGTGATATAGATGAAGTTGTTTTGTTCAATATTTATCACTACAGATCACACCAATGTTTAACTGCTGTAGAGTTTTGTAATATCTTTGTTGAAAAATTGGGGGAAACCAGGTGTTAGAACGTAAGCTAAGTAAATTTCTATTTCCAAGTTCAGACGATTAGAGTCAATTTACACCCTAGATCATTCAGAATAATTACGTTCGTAATGTTTGAATATGACACTGTAATCACCAACTGGACCTAATCGTTCCCCTTCTAGAAACATATTTCAGGTGTTCATTACAATAAATTCTCCATTGCTTTGGCTAACCTGGAACAGGCGATGATAGTTTCTGTTTGTTACAAACGACTTTACGTCAAATGAGATTTTAAGAAAACGTGTTCATGCTAAGTATTTGATGTAACGCGCCTTTTCCTTGCCAAACGTTCTAAAACGGCTTGACTGCTTGACGTGGGTCCCTGTTATGCGGCTTCACACAGTCTACTTGTACACAAACAATGAGAACACGTTTGCGGACAAACACGCTGTATTGCCAAATACCAGTTCGACAAACGAGTAAAATGCCTGTAAATATATATCATGAAATAGTGGCCAAATATGGCCATTTACTTGTTGATTCACTGTCTGTTTGTTTAGGCCACTTCGCTACCAAGTGGCCAAGTAAGGCCAATTCCATAGGCGTTAGTTCTCGAGCTGGCGTGAATGATCTGGCAGCATGCGCAATGGCTTTCTCTGATCCATCTGGAAAGACATGGGAAATTACCGCGCCGATTCCAAAGTTTGATGCGTCCGATGCAACCTCTATTGGAAGAGACGGATTGAAGTGGGTCAGAAGCAAATCAAAAGTAATCATTGCTTTAATTTTCTCAAAGCTCCGTTGACATTCTGTTGCCCATTTCCATTTTGAATCCTTTGTTAGAAGTCTGTTGAGCCGTCCTCTGAGTTGATGAAGTGTAGAAAGAAATGCTGCATATTAGCTGACAAGTCCGAAAAAAGTACGAAGGCCGGATACATCTTTCGGTGGAGGCGTCGTCTTGATTGCTTCAACACTGGCCGGATTTGGATGGCGTCCGTGTTTGTCAATAATGAACCCAAGATATTTGACACTGTGCAACATAAAAATACACTTCTCCTTCCTCAGCCGGAATCCATACTTCTTAATTCTCGACAACAACATGCCCAGTTTTTGCACCAGATCTGCAGCGTCACAGCCCATGATTATAATATCGTCCAAATAAGCAACACAACCGGGAAGGTCAGACAGCATGGTGTCCATTATCTGCTGGATGATTGCTGGTGCAGTTTTGATGCCGAATGGTAGTCGTGTATACTGGAACAAGCCACTGTGAGTATTAATTGTCAGCAATTTCCTCGATCCTTCGTCCACGGGTATCTGTAGATATGCGTCCGCATGGTCCACTTCGGCAAAACACTGTCCCCCGTTGAGCTTCGTAAAAAGGTCTTCTGGCACTGGTAGATGATGTTCGTAATTCTTTAACGCCGCGTTCAGGCCAGTAGGAAAGTCGGCACATATTCGAACCCAGGCGTTAGCTGTCTTAACAACCATAATGGGAGCGGCCCATTCCGAGTAATTCACTGACTGTATGATACTTTCTGCTTGCAACCGATCAACTTCGCCATCCACAATCGGTAGTGCAGCATACCGAACTGGTTTTTGGGTCTGAACACTGGTTTCACTCTTGGATATAATGTGAGAGTCGCCTTCGCTTTTGTACAAAAATTGAGGCCTGGTCCAAAAACAGACGCGTGCAGAATGTTGAGTCCCTCAATCTGACGTTGAAGTCCTGGCGCCACAAGCAGCGTTTCTGATCGACTGTGTAGTTTCGTTTGATTGTATATGCTGTTTACCGGCTGATCTGGTAGTTTCAAGTCGTCCATCCAGTCAAGGCCCAGTGGGACGTTACGAAGACTTCTAGACGTTTCGTATTATGTATCACCGCCTTCCTCCTAATATGAGGCAACCCAAATTAGTGCACCTTCTCTTCGTGACTTCCACTGACTGGAAATTTCCATTTATGAAGGGGAATTTGTACAATGATTTAAACTGAATTCATTGTGTCTGAAGCTGAAGTTGGTTGGTCAGAAGAGTTCACTTCTTGCCAGAGTGCTTAATGTAATGTTTCAGGTTTACTATTCTAAAAAATTTCCGATAAAGTATAACTCAATGAAATGTCCACATCTCTCTTGACCTGTCAACTCTCCGTCGTGGGCAATGTCCTTTTTCAAAAATAATATTAAAAAGCGACGAAACTTGTCAAAACATGTTTTTCTCAGTCTAATCCAAAAAGTTTACTTGGATTGGGACAGTTTAACACGTGTCAAACGTAGTTCATTGTTGGCATGCATCCAGTCTCATCATCCACTACAACGCTTTTCTTCGCGTGGCCAAAAATCTAACCAGTTTAGGTGTAAATTACGACCACTGGTGATACGTTTAATTTACAGTCCGAATCTGTCTCAACTGTAGCATTCCACCATCGTGTAAGCACCATGTACCACTGATGGCGAGATCAGTTTAAACGTTCATATTCAAAATACTTAGATGTAACTTCAGACTGATCGACCACCTAACGCCTCCTGACACAGTGAAGTCATACCCGATCTTTAAAAGCTGTTATTTGCTACAGTCTGGGGCGAGTTCCAAATAAACTGGAATAACTGTAACTAGTTCGTTTTCTTTCTCTTCAGCTTGTGTGTTCTCATTTCGCATGTAGATCCTTGTCGACGTTTTCTATCCGCTCCAGCTAAACATTCGTATGCTATTCGTCTATTTTGTTTTTCCGAACCCTTTAACAAAAACCGTCATGTACAAAGACCTTATGATGTTTTCTAATTCAGTACCCTTTCGTAAACTTGCACAAGATACCAGAGGCCGATTTTTTCGTCAACTGTCCAGTGGAACTTCATATGTACATAGGTCCTTAAAGGCTTCTTCCGGTCTCCACATTGCCTATGTACAACGTCTAGCCATGGTGCAAAAATGTATTAGGCTGTTTGCCAGGTAATCAGATAGCCGAACTAATTTCCTTCTTCGTAATGACATTCCTATGTACACGATCTAATCGCGTGACTATAAAATTGCTCACTTTCGACTCGTTTTGGTGCGATAACCACTAATCACGTTTCGAAACTAACCATGATTTACTTGCTGTGCCCCGTGAATATTGCTCACCAACAGTCCATACACATGGTGAGTTTAACGTCGTTAACCATGTGAACATGTCTGAACTGGTTAACAGAAATGCGGGCTGTGTTGCCAGTTACTGAGGCATTGATGTAAAGTCCAGAAAACATCAAAACTCATGTTTTCTACATCTCAACACCGGCCGCAAGCTAGGCGTACCTTTGACGCAGTTCTTTGTAAATACTAAATAACAACTGTAGTTGGATGTGCTGTGACTCAGTCACGTGTTGGTCTTCATTAACTCGGGTTGAATGTTAGTGTTTGAACTGCGCAACCTAGATGATCTACCTTTGTACTGTTTGTTTTTTTGCTAACTCAATGGATCAGTCGAAATGGATAGATGTCCTGTGAAGATCTGATGTTCCAACACTACATCTCTGGGTTTCTTGTTAAAACAGCAGCGACTGAAACTTGCACCCTTCACGAAGTATAAAAAGATAATCAATCTATATGATAATCATAATACCTTATTTGTGATATGTTTCCTTCAGGCATCTTTCCCACAGTCCGAACGTACATGAACGCATTACTAGATTAGAACAAAATCCGAAAACATTACGTCAAGCATGGATAGATACAGATGAGTAATTATCTGCATTTCTTCTTTGCTTAAGTGTCCTGCTGTATTGTGCAATCTGAATGACCACGATCTGTTTAGGAACTCACAAAGACGGGCTGATGTTTTTCATTGATAACTCTCAAGATTTTCTATGTGGAGAGTAGAACAAGTCAAATGATCTGTATTGAGGTCCACGTTGCGAACTGTCATGCAGAATTGATAGCCGGTCGAAATGCATCTGCTTCGGCCTTGAGCAACAGCTGATGCGATCAAAGGTTTTGAGTATACCAGTGAGAAAGTGTAGGACTTGTGGCATCCGCGTGGCGACATCCCAAGCATTTTGACCATACACGAACACGTGACCAAGCCTGAACATTGAGAGAGTATTAGAAAGCAGAAAGCCCAGTTTTCCGGTAATAGATAAGAGACAAAAGTACATAAGGAATTGCAGAATTAGTCACAAAGGCAGGTAATCACAGCGTGGGACCAGATTGCTTTTAATATACAGATAAGTATTAGGTCTTATCGGCAAACCATTCAGCAAAATGAGGATATATTTTGTATTGTTTCAAAAACTCACGATATAATCTGATTCACCTTCGGGGTGATAAAACAGCCCGTTTCTACTGAAGCTAGGTGTTGTTCATCAGCGTCCTACAGAAACTTGGTGTTCCTGTATGTTTTTAGTCATTTGAGAATAGGTTCTTTTGTAAGAGGTGGTTGTCGGTTTGTCTTTCCTATGCTGTCATGCGGATACACGGGTATTTGTTTAAACCTTGAAATTTGATGTTTGTTTGTGATCGAGAGGACTGAAAACCTTCTGGTTTACTGTATTACACATACATTATGGAGCGCTATGTGTTCTGGGTAGACCTAATCTCAAACGTTTCCTTGCAACCGTTGGCCTTTAGCCATCTGAAAACCGGAATTCGTATTTCATCAGATTTTTCGTATAATTGCTTTTTACACTTTTAAAGTGAGCACTGGCTCGTTTTCTAACGACATACTGGAGAAGACTCACTGGTGTAGACATTTTCTTTGGTATTTATAACCGTAGGCTGTCAACTGTGCGCGTTCTGTACGTTCTATTGAAAAATGTTCTGAGTAGACAGCTTATATAGTGCGCAAGACCGAAGTTTTCGAACTGCGTATATTGTCTTGTATATGTAAGTTTTTTGTATAAAGATCTTCTTATCGTGCCATCTGCTCCTCAGATGACTGGAATATGCGAGAATAGGAATAAGTTCACGTCCAGATAGAATTTATTTGAATCACTTAAGGCTTCAAAATGGGTTGAGTACCTTCAAAACGATTGCGCAACACTGGCTTTGAAAAACTTTCCATTCTAATCGTTGAAAAGTCAGAAGGACTAAATTCAGTTGGTTGCCCATTACAACCCTAGCCACTTGTCAAAAATTTATCGTTTGGGAGTGGAACGTCAAGTTTTATGCTCACGAACAACTGGTAATTTAGTTACATCATTCGAAAAGATAATGGACAGATGTTTTAAACAAAGTCACTTGATCTGTTTCATGAAACAGAATGATAATAAACAGGGATAACTTGATTTACTCCAAATATCTGAGCTAAGCGTACTTCGAACGAACCGAAAACTCTTTTAAACTATGCTTATTGCACTGTTTTTCTGTCCGTTCAAACAAGTCAACCAAATGATAAGCCAATTTGTATTACAGTAACAAAATAATAAACTGAAGCGGAACGTTAAGGTTTTGGGGCAGTCCACACTTGTTTGGTGTGCGTGTATCCATGACCACTTAAATTGTGCTCATTGATTCGAGTGTCTTTTTATGGGTATACACACCGATGTTCAAAACATCAGTCCTGCAACCTAGTACCATCTTGCTTATCACGTTCGTACATGTAACTCAGTAGTAGGATTGCCATGTCGCATGACTTTTTATGTGACCATTCTCATCCCGATTAGCATTACGTAGATCCCTATTTTAAATATTGCATATCAATTAAAACAATAAGCCGTCGTTTCCACGACTTAAGAATGTACATGTATACGTCTCGTTTTCCAAAACAGCCGAAATGTTACTGATCCAGTTCGAGACTTGAGTCTTCTGTGGAACCTACGTAAACTGCGTGCAATCGTGGGCAGCATCTACATGGACCTCCGTGGGGCACCACCAGAACTGACAAATCTTACCTTCTTCGAAAATCTTCAGTCCTTGGTGTTAGAAAGTGAGAAACTGTTCTATTGCCATTATTTCACGAGCTTCTTTGAGTATCTACATGACAAAAATGGGCAGGCAATTCGTTTTTATATTTTTTACTGCAGTGTGAAAAAAAGTGCTGGTATATCATTCCAAAACTATATTCATAAATACTTTTAAAAGCTAAGAGAGTATGATGGAAATGTATAGTTATAATTGCTTTAAAAGTATCTCAGGTTTTCACATTTTCCATTCTTCGGTTTTTAATGGTTGACATTATGAGCATAGAATAATGTTCAGTACGTTAACATGTGTAATGGACAAATGATGAACAGCGATGAACAGTAGATAAATCAACTACAGATACTTTATTTCGCTTCCGACTTGCACCACATAGAGATCAAATCATGATAATCATTATGAACTTAAAACAGAACGGATGGGATTTAGAAACAAAATATCACCCTAATCATTTATTGAACAGGCTAGTATTAATGAAAACCAGAACAGAAAAACGAGTGTATATGTGGGTTGTATTTTTGTGCTACATGTTGCAGTTACCTCTATAGATCAGTACTTGATGATTGTGTCATTTTGGACACAACGCGTTCCATTGATCTAGCAGTCTACCGTTTCTTATCATAGATATTAGTTTACATCAGTTTGCACAACCAGTAAGTGTATTGGTGGAGCACGGTGAAATCTCTGGGCTAGGTTGTACAGTATACATTAGGAAAGATACACATTTTAATTACTTGTGGAGACTATTAAGAATGTGTGCGATTGAGTTCTTTTCGACTTTATCTATTCTGGTGATTAGACTTGTAGGTACCCAATGATAAATTTCCGGCAACTGGTTAATGGATGGTTGCGATGAGCTTTTCCTTTGACTAAAAGTACTCATCTGAATGACTGTACAGGTTCTGTTGTCGTTGTGATTGACTTCGAAAGTCCAGCGGCTAACAGGGTAGTACCACAGTAGTGTATTTATTACGTTTTAGTTAATGTGACTGCCGGTTAATCAGAGCATTTGATTATTCAGGCCAGTTATGAAGGAACAAATAATTTTGAGCTTATTTCCCCTATTTTGTGTCGTTTGGTCGGAGATTACAAGTGCATTAGTCGAATGACACCAGTACATTGTCGGAACCGTTGTTGATTCAGATAGTACCGACCTCAACCGTCACAAGGATTACGCATGTAAGACATATCACCGATTCCGTTTAAGTTTGCCGTAATATAAGACGCTTGAGCTAAATGAATGTATGTGACTGGAGGATAAAGTTATCAACTGTTGCTTGGCAACATTCATCAAATCCGTATTTTCTACAACGGACAAATGTATCCGTAGTAAAATCGCCCGTAGTTCGCTGTGGTTTCCGTCGTTCTCATTTTTAACCCATGAGTAGCCATCCCTGGCTGAGTTCATCTCTCGGAATGAAGTCTTCACGGCGCATAGCATTTGTCAAAAGACAAAGCGACTAATCGAACTGAGTTACCTGAGTGTTTCCCATTGAACTACTTACTTGTTGCGTTTAATTTATAAAACAAGACAGAAAATGCTAACTGACTTTAAACTTCTTTCTTTGTCCGAAAGGTGTCGACATATTGCTGATGAACCTCACAAACCAAATATACAAGTCTTGGCTACTGCTTCTTCACCGTACAATAGAAATTTTCATTCTGTCGACCCTTGTGGGGCAACCAGCGATTAGTGATTTACTACTCTCAGTGATTATGAGAATGGTGCGTCAGAAAGTATATTGTAGACAGACAGGATCTTGATGCGTTGTGAACCCTTGAACATTTCCATGGTCTACTGGGCTAAGTTGGACGGTTTAGTGATCGCACTGACGGTGTCACTCATGCCAGACAGGCTAATGGATGGAGGTCTGTCGAACTACAAACGTTTACAACTCAGGTGATTGATGGTACATAACTAGGCTTCACGAGTCAAACCAAGCTGACATTAATGATTGCCACCCGTTGCACTACCAATGCAGCACCACCACCCACCGGCGAACCCATATAAAAGTGTTGTATTTAACCTGATAATGAAGCACCGAAAACAAGCTTGTTTACCACACCTTTCTTCTCATGAGTAAACCGGGGGGTGTTCACTTTACCTGAATTATCGTTTCATGGTCCTCTATGTTGGCGGTTGGGAAAAGGCTGACACTTATTTTCTGGAAAACACGTTGCTGATTCTAACACACTGCTACCTACCCTGTGTTTCACAGTGTAATCTTTTTAGCTAAATACTTTTGTGCAGAAGTCTAAACCTTTGTCTACCTTAGTACGTTCATCCTGGAAGTATCTCAGTTCGCCTACAACCCTGGAGATTCGTAACACCATCTTGCAATATGAGCCGGTTTTCTCTTGTCTGTTGCACACAGTAAGATATGTAAGCGAAAACATAGTACTATTGGTTCCTATCTCTCCATTCTATTCACTTCATCCCTTAGGTCATCCATATCCTCACTTCTGATGCTCAGTCTGCAGGTCTCTCTACAGATACAGCTAGTCATAATAACGTTGTATCGGTGTGTCCCATCTTTTGCTATCCAGCCTCAAGCCCCCCTCGTTTGTTGCTTAGGTTTACAATCCAATTCATATAGGTGTTTTCAACGTTAACGCCATGAAAGAGATAAAATAAGACCGCTGTCGCTTGAACGTTAGTTTCATTGGACGTCTTTGTTGCTGGATTTCGGATACAAGAATTTAGAACAGCAATCAGCGAATGGAACTGACAGCACCCACATTGTTTACTAGATACCAGGTGTGCAGTTTGAATGACTCCACGGTCTACGCTATCGGTCATGTTTGACTATTCGGAGTCTTCAGCTAGACGGCCACCGTCCTATTGGCTGGTTGGATCTTTTTCAGCAATGGGTTCTGAAGTCTGTCTGGCAAGTTTTGTTAAAGCCAATTGTAAACGCCGAATCTTCTGAAGTCTTTCCATCTTGTCTGCTCCAGCTGACTGTAGTAACGTCGGAGCCAGTGACACCTTCTATTCTTATCTGGTCGTTCTCCTTCGATGAACACGTGTCCCTGAAATAATCAATCTGGCCACAAGTGTAAACACCCACGTTGACCACCTTGGTGAGGTCGAACCTCGTTTGTTGGTTGGTTCATGATAGTGTCACGTCGCTCAGATAATGGTGGACAGCTGTTTTAGTTGTGTGCAGATAACAGGACTTGTTAAGACACAAGTTGTAGATAACGTGCGGGCCATTTTTGTAATTAAGACCCTACTATTACGAATCGAACGTGGCCTCAGGTGGACCACATATTTGTTGGTTACAAGTGGTCTGACTGCATTCAGGATTACGGTTCTTATTCGAGCACGTAACTGGATTCGAGCAGTACATTTGTACGTTGTTGTTTTGCCATTAATTTTGCCAGGCAACGACCCCATCAACCACAACGGTTAACTGTTAACAAAACTGGGCAGGCCATATCAAATTAGGCTAAGATGCAAGCTAAGCAGTTCCAACCTCAAAAACTGATGGCTGTTGGACCCAAATTGCGTGGGCCATTTGTGAAGTGGATAAAATAACATGCGACCCCGGCAGTCGTTAGAAGTCAGACGGAGTATTCCTCAAAGCATTTCATATCGGCTGGAGGTTGAACCATAGTCTAATGGCTAATCGTAGAGTTTGACTAACGGAGAAAGTTTACGAAATGGAAACCGCTCTTGCTTTAGGGAGCACATGCATCTTCCAGTCTATTCTTACCGCTGATCCAGGACGACTTTCGGAGCAAAAGGTTCTTATAATCAAAGGTAAATAACGCCAATTAAAATACATGTATGACACATAGGTAACACTGTGCCGAATGTGTTTGAATAACAAAACTGTATAATGAGATATTCGAATTTTTAAAATCCGGATAACGTGATGGAGCCGATTTTGACTGTTGGGATTCCCTAGTTAAAATGATCAAAGTATGAAGAGCGTAACAGACGGATGGGTCGATGTAAGAATAGTCCCTGATTCGTAATTTGTTTACTGAATGAACCTGTAGAAGTTTCAGAGTCGGAAATTCTCATCGTAAGACCATGCACCGTTTAGCTCATGTGGCGTTGTCAAGGCATGATGTGTTGTTCAGCTTGCTGCGTGGCACTGAATAATTATTCCCCTCGATGCATCACACAGAAATCTTTCGTAGGATTACTTATGACCAAACAATGAACGAGGTAATGCGCTGGTCTTATCGACAGGTTGTTGACAGGTCTGAAGCAAGCTGACACCCATGTGTGTACACAATAACCACCACACAGATCACCGGCATAATCGATCGCTCGTCATCTGCTGAAGAGCCGTCACCAAACGGATCCCACGCAGGCATTCACAGTTGTTTACACAACTGATAAGCTCCGGTTGTTATGACATGCTGAGATAGTTGCTCTGAAACATTGAAGTCTACCTCTGTGTATGCAGAAAGATGCTTTTGCTAGTTTAGCGCTGCCATGGTAACGATGCTATTGACTGATTAACGAGCAGCTCCGCCGAACATTTTGTTTCACATTTGAACGTTGTTTTGTGCCGTATAATCTCCTGTTCTATAGTACGCACCTGATAATTTGCCGAGCCATAAATCGTGCAAAGTAGCGTTCTTGACTGACCTACCAAAATTTGTTTCGGGATTATGTTGCTTTACATTGCTGATAGAGTTGGGACCACAAACCATATCGCGAACGTTCCATGTCAGGTGTTCCGTCGGGCTTTGATTGATTAATCATAGCCGCTTTTGTAGTTCACATTGGCCCTTGAAGTATGTGGTTAAATGTTATCAACATAGGCACATACTGCATATTGAGTACAGTATGTTGAATAAGTGATTGCGGTGATATGACAAGTTTAACAAGTCAGTAGAGAAACATGCGCGGACGAATACATTTAAGGTGTGGTAGTGGGTTTACTACGATAGATAGATTGACTAAACAGTAAACTGTCAGTTTTTGGCGAAGTCACTTGTATCTCTTCACGTCCATCTGTCAGTTATACTGCCAACGAATCAAACGGTACACACATACAGAATAAATCCAGAAGGTTAGACCGTTGGACGATAGATCTACCTGGCTTCTGGGAATTATATGGTCATCGCCGCAGTGTGGTGCCGTGGCCCGAAAATATGCAACGCCCATCACAACTGAGGTTTGTTATTGCATTCGGATTTCAAACGCAGTGAGGTTGCTAACCAAGATTGCATCGTGCTCGCACTTTTCAACAAAGATGAAGAGATGTTAACAGAGATTGTATCTCAATGGTTTCAACGTTTGTGGATGACGGAAACCATCCCTCCGTGTTGGTGTCACTCGATAATAGTGTGTAGGAAAGAAATCAGAAACTACTGTGGGAATTAACACAGGATAAGGTTCACCACCTGGAAAGTCTATGAGAATGCGACAGCTGCAGTCGATTGTGGGTTATGTTCAATCTATATGAATAATCTATCTGCGCTTTTCAAGTCACTTGAACACAATGGTATACCGTACAACTATGTCACTGTATATCTCAGGAACTTTATTTTTGTAGTTCAGATCAAGTTAGGGTTTATGATGCATCTGATAGTTGTGAACAATGGTGGTGAATCCTCTGGTAATTTCAACATCATCCTTGGTACGTGTCAACACCATCCATGTTTGACATTTTTGTTTAATCAAATCAGTCTGGACAGTTTGCAGCTCACAAAATATATTGGTATGGGACTTCTACCTAGTAACGGATTGACTGGTCTTGATCGTGTGGACGACAAATTGTCATTGTTTGACAGTTTTCAAACACACAGATAGTGCTAGGTGCTGTTTCGCGCTTTGCATTCTCTAACTGCAAACTGTTTCCCAAAATCGTTGTGATTACGTAGATCCAGTGTTATCTAATGAAAGTGTAGAGTTAGTTGGCCGGTTTATACAATCATGAAGTTGAATGTGCATTGGCAAGTAGGAATAAAGTTGAAACTCTCATCTTTAAGGCTAAGGCAGTACTCTTTAATCTAAGACATCTCCAGCATCAGTCACTCATTTCTTTGTAGTTTAAGGGTCGTGTATATAAATCGACTGTAAACGTTGTATTACTTTGCGGTTGCGAAACATGGCCCCTTAGAGTAGAAGGCATGAATCGTGTACAGGCAAGTTACCATCATTGTTTAATTTCAGTAGCTCGCATCGGGTGGCATCAACAAGGTTAGGAGGCGGGTGTTTGGTAATGGATTTCACGCGAGTTCCTTTGTTCAGCATTCAACTGCGCATGGACTTGGATGGCTAAGCCGTATACTAAGGACGCCTACTAGTCATCTTTCACATCGACAACCTTTTTTGATGCTGCTGCCGAGTGGATTAAGGTGTGATTTACAGATGATGGTCTGGCATAAGGGAATGTAGTCATGCACCAAAGGAACGGCCACTGTAGATTGGGTTAGACTCTCTAACTGAGGCTGTCGCGACTCACGGAATCGATGATTGGAGTGAAATGGCGGTTGGTCGGTTGTAAATAGCATGAATGTTATAGTTGTTTGGCCAGGTTGTGTGTGAAGTGTGAACATTTAATGACACAGAGTAGTGAATGCCGTGAGAAGGCTACCTTAGTGATGCTCCCTTACTTTGACAATTTAACTGTAGTTCCAATCGTTTCTTCGGGTACCATCTAGTAAGAGACATAAACGTCGGTTCAGTATATGATTCCAGAAAAATGGAATGCTGGATTCTTACATACATATGTTGCTTCCAGATAGTTGTCAGCTAAAGGTTTTGTTAAATGTGATCATTTTGATCTATTCGTAAACTTGCGTATTTCCGTCGTTTAATATACACTTAGTTCTTTTTACCTGTTTAAAACTGCAATAATAACTTGACAATGAAGTCATTGCGTTCGTGCTCTTTATTAAGGAGTTTTACAATTGGGTGGCTTCTCAACTAGACACTACTATAGTCCACCTGGTCATCATTTACTTCGTCATCTCACAGCTTAACTTCAGTGGAAACGACGGAAGTTGTCAGATGATTGAGCTTTTTCAAGGTAATAGCACCTGCTGAAGCAAGACAATGAAGACTGAAGAAATTATCGTGTCCATGTCCTTCTTACTACCGCTAACTGTTTAGCTGCCTATGTGTCAAAGTTAAGTGTCTCAACATTGAATGTTTAAGGTATGTGAAACAAGTTGCGTCTGTTTATTTACGTTCAACTCTATGTTTAGATTCAACGATTTTTGTAATTATATGGTGACTGTACGCTAACTCAAAGTGCAGCAGACTTCCGAATGCAGAGAACACTCAGATGCATATACTGGATTTTAGCTGCAATCAAACCAGCTACATAATCAACATTTCTCTATACGTGACCAGAGTTCTGCTATCTGGCCTACGAAATCACAAAAAGCCTGGAATTCATTACGGTATCCAGGGGTATATTGTAATTATGATATTAACCAAGCAGTTGTCACTGACCTTTTGTTGCTGATAGTTGTGTACATCGCTGTGAATGACAGTGATAGTGCTGATTGTTCGAGATCACCCTCCACCCTGGGTTAAAACAAAGGCCCTAGATTCAAAGGTTTATGTGATCCAACGCCATGATCTTTGCGAAGTACCTGACTATAATTGGGGAGACCAGGAAACTTGTTGCGGAATCCAGTTTTTATTATTCCGGGTCTACACAAACGGAATCGAGAAGGCTCTTTATGTACGTTTCGAAGACTGACGTTTCGGTGTCCAACATCAATCCATAAAAATTGGCTTGCAACGATTGAAACCACATGTTTCCGAACCGAATGTAGTGTGGTCACAGTAACGAAACAATTTGCGCTGAAATACACACTCGTTCGATGAGTTCTGGGATTATGAATAGATGAGTGATTACTGTACATTTATAGGGTTGGGCTTTCACGTACAAATGTTTGTCTTTGATCGTGCTACAGGACTGGCTAATGGTTAGGACAGATCTGAAGAGAGCACACGACTGTTATCCGTAGGCTTATTGCGTGTTTCCAAACGGGTTTTAACAACAACAATTACAAATTGCTTACCTGCAATTCCACTGCATGAAGTCAGAACTTGAATGGATCTATTCGAGTAGTTTAGATTTATCCATACAGGATCAGAGAACCTCAATGTACTGTATAACAGATTTGGAAATAGGAAAGTGTCCATAAAGCTTCAACTGAGTAGATAATGCTTCCAAGCGACTCACATAAAAGGCGAGTCTCTTGACCTCTCTTATTTAAAGGGTTGGTGAAGGTTGCGACAAAAGATTACTTTTTGGTGATTGAACGATAAATTCCTATTACTGGCTACATCCTAAGCATGTAACTACGTTTATTGATTCACGATCTGCTGACGACCAGCAATTAACCTGTAAGCCAATAAAGTCAGTCTATCGTTTACTTCAGTTTTGATTAATTTCACCATAAAAAACACGTCATTCCCTACTTGTATCCAGATCGACATTTAAGGACCGATGCTAATAACATTGAAATTATTACGCAAGCAAAATAGTGCATTATATTTTTTTACCATCAAAATTCTTTGGTCTGCAAGTATATTTCTGTGTTCCGAAGCAATCACTCAAATTTGAATATCACTCACAATTGGTGGTAACTTTCACATCCAGCCAGTTTCTTTTGAAAGTGACAACAGACGAATGTGATTAAACTTATACATATAACAATTTGGTTGTACCTACCTCAAGTTCAGTCACACAGAGGTCTTTATGGTAGCTTCATGAAATCGGTCTTTACAAGGGTGCATATCGATGATGAGTTCTAGCGTGAGGTAACTTCGAGTATAGCGCCCCTTTTCCACAAGAGCTGACTGAAGGGTCTGTGAATATAAAGCCAGATTGGTTGTGGATGAAGTGAAATTTATATCAGCCGACATCCTTGCTAATCTTATGTGATATGTAATTACTTTTACCACCAAGTTGGTCAGCGAATATTCGATCACCTGACGCACAGTAACAACATTATCGATCTATTCATGGGGTGATAATGATTACGAAAACATACGGAAAAAATTGTGAAGTTGGCAGATGGTGGATCGCGTTATAGATCTCTTGCCACATTGTATTTTTTTGTTAGGGCACTTGTAATATAAGAGAGAACCGGTGTTCTATTGAAGAGTAGTCAAGGTCACATATTTGAACTTCCGAGATAGGATGCTATGGAGTGTACATTTGGCAAATATTTCTTGGAATATGAAAACAAATAAACTGAAAATCTGTGGATAAGTTTACTACAGAATTCTAAATGACAGGACGGAGATGGTCATTGAGTAGATTATGAGAGAGTCCACTCGCATTCCTAAGACGGTTGAACTGTTGTTGTAACATAATTGAAACTTGTCCAAGGTGTTCTGTCAACATGACTGGAGCATTGCACGGTTAATGAAGTGGCAAATTACTCATAAAATGTGACGAACAACAAGAACGAATTTTTAACATTGCATTATGTATGGACATTTCGTTGTAACCCAGACGGATTACTTTGTCTTTGTGTCATTTACTTCGTGCTTCACGTTGTTCTTGTCTGGTGTATTGCGGATCGCATTCTGCGCAGTGAATGACTTTTTCGTGTAAGGATTGGACCTCTGATCTGCAAAAATGATTGGACGATCACAGAATACAGAAAGCCTTTCCTATCGTTCTGTCCTTGGCATTCTCGTCACACTCATCGCTTATGTGGTTAGATCAAAAGTTACCCTCACCCTCATGATGTATCGGTTGTATAAGTGCGCAGAATTTCACTCGAACGTGAATATATGGGTAGTCTTCAAGCTCACTCGGACGGCAGTGCGAAGGATTGAGTACGGATAGCGTCAACGGAATAACTGAGATATCAATCTATCACCTAATTAGCCGAACTACGAAGCTAAAACAGATGGCCCCAGTGGTTCAGACGCTCAGCTTCAGTTTCATTTGGACAACACGCGCACTGAACGCAGGCGCGATCGCGCCCTTTTTGGAAAGCATTGGCTATTCATCGAGATGTTGACGCTGCGAAGCGATTGGAACATGACAGCGATGGTGCATATTCGAATGATTAGCAGTTAGTCACATGCTGACGTTATCACTAGTACACCAGAAGCTCGTACGGTTTGTATAACACCCAGTTTGGCGGACAAACAGGTTGACGAATAGCTGGAGTGATTAGCTGACAATCCAACAGTGACTTTGAAACATTTGTCATCATCATGGACAGCAATACATCAATGGTTCACATTTATGCTTAAGTGCCACGCAACCAAGAAGGAAAAAGAAGGAAAAAACCCACACGAGAAGAGGGCAAAAAAAGAAGGGGAGGGCAATGGACCTAATTACTAAGAATAACTACGTCTATATTCAAACATACAAAACCTAAGCGTCTACACCATGCAAACAAACTACGGAGCTGTAAGTGAAAGTAACATTTGTGAATACAAGTGAGTGTGCTTTGAAAAGTGAACTAGCATCTGTAGACGTAGCTGGGTTTTAGAAACTGGGTGATTCCAGCGATATATTGAGTCGCCAAGAATGGAGAATATGCATGTTGGAAGGTATGATGTTCGGGGGAA
>LUCH01000376.1:123350-227390 GCA_013368495.1 Paragonimus heterotremus
AGACACGCGTGTCTACACCTAAACAGAAGCACAGTTTCGGTAACATGTTTCTACTGCACTCCAACGCGGTTGGATGCACATGGTTCAGCCCAGTCAGGTCCCAATGTGTCCACTATTTGTGGCCAATTGTTCGTCATTACACCAGCCTAGCTTGCACCACTGTAGGACGTTAATGTCACGGCTTGCGAGCATGTCCTGTGAACCGGACTAAAAGTACCCTGTTGACGGCAGACTATACAGGTCACAGCTGTACACATTTGATCGATGAAACGACTCGAAATTGGCAAAGAGCCTAAGGCCAGCTTGTCGGACGGAAGCTATCTTCAAAGTTGGATGATATTAAGGAAGTGTTGGATCACTGCGAAGTGTTGAAGTATCTCCTTCCAGAAAGAGTACGTTTTAACTGCAGTACAGTTCCCACACGTCACAATGAGCAAGCAAGGCGTGGCTAGCTTGAGCAAAATAGTCCTGAAGGAATTGGGAATCTTCTCATTTAAGTCCCGCCACGGAGAAGTCTTGAGAAACATGGATTTCCGTTAAACAATCACTTTCAGTGAGAGGTTTTTAGCAGTGAAACATGGCTGACCACCAACCACTGGGTTATAATTCACAACAGATAAGCTGCCCCTAAACCTGACGAGTAACCTTTCCATAAGCCTTTAATACCCAACAGTTTTATTCCGCATATCACACTGTGTAAACAAAGACGCGAATTCTGGTCGTCTGAAGGTCAGACGCATAGTAATCTATATCATATTGGTTTAACGAATAACATTGGAACCCAAAAATAGTAGAAAAATAGTAGAATTTTTAATACAAATTCGAACTGAACCCATGAAATTTTGGATGCTCCAATAAGAGGAGATATAGAGTCACTGAACGACTACATGAACCCGTCCATATTATCGCCCTCAAGGGCTTGTATATAACAATCCATGACGTTTGCAACAAACTGATTAGGGTGCGTAGCAGGGACTCCAACCATATCCCTCAATATCCTACACCGTAACACGTACATCTTCCACTCACGTTGGCTCAACGCGCTGCTTACATCTCTGAGTTCCAGAACAGTCAACTACATTCGTAGGCTTTGCTTCAACTTGGATTTCGCGGTGCTTCATAACATTTTGATTGGGTTGAGGATAGGTAAGTATAGCGCGGGGGGTACCAGTTGTTATCTGTCGTATACAGTCTCTTGGAACGCTTGTTCAAACTCCGTGTGACATGGTGCGCTGTCGCAAACGTGTCGCATAACGTGGTAAATAGTATGTATCGTCATTCGATCCAAGATTGTCCCGAGCCATTGTCTTCGTAGTTGACGGTTTACAATCCTTGTCTCGGCCATAACTTCGATCGAGTAAACACTCCGGCCTGAACTGCTGGTGTCATTGTAATATACGTTTATCAGACTTCAACGACCAGTGCAAAAAACAAGTCGAACTTGCATTCGTCTACGCAGTAAATGGTGTGCCTTTGTTCAAATCACTCCAGCAGTTGGAAGTTGATGACATGCTGATTATACACTATTGACAACTTCTCTGTACACGAAATGCGATGGAGTAGTCTGTAACATTATCGGGTAATCGACCCTGATTTTATTGGAATGCTCCACCTGTAATAATTATGCTTGTTGTCCTACTCCTTTTATATCCAATCTGTGTTTTGCTGTATGCAGCCGACGGCAGTTAACAAATCACTGACATCTCACACCATTTCTCTTGGTGCAATGCTGATTAACTGGATCAGGAGAACTAAATATTTCTGTAGATATTTTTGCGTATCCGTTAAAGCTGACGAAAGAATCAATTGCATGCTGAAGAGCCTAACATTTATTTGTTACATCAGATAAATAAGATCAAGCAGTTCGCTAGTTTTTATGAAATAGTCCCAATATACTGCTGATGCAGCTTGCTTTCTGTTAATTTTTTAATATTATACTACTCCATAGTGTTTCAAAAGCTCTGTAGTGTTCAAACACGCAATCTGATATACCCATGCAATTTGCGTCTGACATTAGGCAGATTGATTGGACTGATCAAATGAAATTCATCAAGGTATGTTGTGGGGAGTGGATTGAGTCACTAGTCAGTAGATAGTAAACATTCTGCTTTGCCTGGCGCTATTGAATACGGTAATCAAGTGAAAAATTTGCTTGTGCTTATGAGATTCTTTCTGTTCGAACGAAGAGGTTATTCAGACATGTTTAGAACGGGCACTGTCAGATTTGAAGCAACGTTATATTCTTTCAACTAATTGATGATGCTTTAAGCGTTTTTGATGGCACTGACTGACATAGATAATGTGATCCTTAAAACGACCGAACTAGTGACGCTGATATCTGGTCGAACACTTTCGTTCTGCATGACTAAGTCTTCATTCTGAACATGTCAGCATCAATGTTTTTTTGCGATGGACGACCAGTAGTTCAAGTTGACTGTTTTCTGATCCTTCATATTTACCAATAACCTTTTGTTCTGAATTAAAAGAAACAAATAGGTGATTCGATATTTTGAATTCTCGTTTAGCCGTTTTTCAAAAGTCTTTTCAAAAGTTGACCTTTTCTGCTTGTCTTTTTGAGTCATTATTTCTGAGACCGACGAGTCTGAAAATTTTCAGATATGAGGTTCATATTGGGCAGTAGATATAACAAAAAGCAGGATGTGTATGTGGAGCTACTTACTGTGTAGAAGACTAAAGTTGATAGTTTTTGACACTGTTTATAATTCCGAAGCAACTTCTGAATAAGACTCAGCATTACTCTCACTGACTGACATATAGTGAGTCTTCCTACGAATTCTACTTCAGTACACTTTGTTCTCATGTGTTCGGTAGGATCACATTTGAAAGCAGAAAAGATGAGTGATCCATTTCCAAAAAAATCCGATTAGAGAAGCGGACTGATGGCATGACCGAAACCTGCAACGTTGAATTAGTTCGGGAGAAGACGAAATGTGCAAACAAGCTATGTAGGTTTTCGTGAGATCGTGGTTGGATATACCGAATCGGTGGGACATGCTCTTCACAGTTGTCCATTGTGTAAGACAGACTTTTCAATAAAATCAAAGTTGATTATTTATACAGGGTATTAGTGTACAGTACAGTGAGATTACTTTGAAGGCAATATGTTATTCAGTAATTTTGCCTAGATTCGCTGAAATCCACCTGTTTTCTCTATTTTTATACAAACTTCAAATTGTGCAAAGCTGACTTGACAAAAAAAGTGTTTACGCGTGCCTGAGCTGTTTGGTCAAAAGCGTCGCATCTGTCAGAAATTCACTCATCTGGATACGGTTTATGACGCCTGACAACATTAACTAAACTGGGACTCACTCTATGTATTTGTAATAGTGAACATATACTGTATGCTATTCTACTGTAATAAAGTCTTTTTTTTCAAAACCAGTTTATACTGAAGTTCAGTTTTGCCGCACCCTTCTAGAGGTTGCGTTAGTCGTAGTTCTCACTTGTGACTTTCTGTATCAGACTGATTGTTAAAGCTTTTTGTAAATAGCACAAAGCAGATGCTGACAGTTGATCCTCCGAATTACCGGTCTTTCTTGGTATTTTCTTTCCCTAGGCAGAGGAGCAAGTTCCGGTACAGTATTACAAATTTTGAACGGAAAAAATGTGGAAATGTTAGGATTCAGAATGCTTACTCACATAGATGGACCAATTTTCTTAGAGAACATGACAAAACTGTGCTATCTGGATGCATTAAAGAAGATGACACTTTATCGTGATCGGAATGTCAGCACAAGCGAACAGTGCGGTGAGTGTAGTATTTAATGAAATTTTTCTATTTGATGATCGTAATAATATGAGGTTCAGTTTCTGTTTATTCAGAGTACATAAAATTTGGTCGGCGTGTGTTAAATTTGTTCCGTCCTATGTTATATGTTTCAAACTATTTCACAGGAAAATTCAACTTCACAGTTATATTATTTTTGTGAAACTGAAGCTTGGCATTAAACGAAGCAGGTGTAAAAATGGCATATTTGTAAAACTGTATGGAATTTTGGAAATTAAGTCCAAGTAATTTGCAGATCTATTTTTCTCATCGTTCGGAGAACGAACTGTGTCATTCGTTTCGCAATAGTAAATATTACTTACAAAAGGGAATGCGGAGAAATTTACTAATATACATTTCTCTCAACACTAATGCACATTCGAATAACATTCTGGTAGTCGCCGGTGAGTAGTAGAGGATTTTGAACTAATCTGTAAGTTGAACATCACTTACACTTGATCACAGACGGTGCATTCTCATAGATTTTTAGTCAGCCCCCTTCGAAAAGAAACACGACGACCCTATGATTGAGATGTTTTCCAAGTTGAAATCACAAAAACCAACAACTTGTTGAATGATACTTTGATTACTGGTGATGAGTAGGAGATTTGTGATTAATAGGTAACTTGAAGGGAAGCCTCAGTCGTGAGGTAGTCAACTGGAGTTAACAGGACAGTTGCTATGTCTTCTCGTGAAGCGATCAGACAATCTGATCATTACTCACATGCAAAAGTGGTTGAGCGTATACATGTGATAATTTGGTCGTGCCTAATTTGAGGTCAATGGCGCAGTGGTCAACAGGGTTGCCTCATAAAAACGTGGCCGGAGTTCCAGTTTTGGCCGCGATAACGATACTCAATACCGATGAAACATAACAAGAATGAAATTCAGCCCAGATGCTTCTTTTCGAAAAAAAATGCCCAGCAGTAGCTGTTTAGGATCAATCCTTAAAATTTTGAATAAGTTACATCATTCAAGTAGAACATAGTTTGTTGCGGGATTTGAATACTGTGGTGGCTACTAGGATAACGGACCTAAGCTCTATTGCACACTTGTGGAACAGGTGTGAGACAGAAATCGAGCACTATCCAGCCTGACCGTTGATCATTAGGACCAATGACAGTCCTCAGTGTTGTTTAATTAGAGGATCTAGAGACTTAAGTCACACACATTATGAGGATTGCGTGAGTGGTGTGGTCGAAATACGTGCCAACCGTTCTTGAGGTTGCAACTTATTCTCAGTCATCAAGAATGTGCAATTTTGACACAGTTTTTTGTATTCATCTCCTTCACAAGGCCCGGGACTCATGGAGCATATTGAAGCACATGTTAGCTTGCACGCCATATAAGTTAGTTTAATCAAGTCAGCTTTGTTTTACATGTTCAAATTTTGTGTAGTTCGGGGGTAGGTTTCCATACTGACCATTGTTAACCACGAAGAAGTTGGTTTGCAGATATAATCGTCATCTAACTTCGGGTTAGGCATTTTGCCCATTGAACACAAACACCTTAAGTTTCAGCTTAAGCAAGTATTTCCGTCAACTATCTCATAGTCCATCCTCTATAGATGAAAAGCAAACTGACTCCCTGAGTTTTGTCTGGTGTACTTAGTCTACGACTGTCTGCATTACCAACTAGCTTAAGAAATTACAGCTTTCTGTCTAAGAGGATCGGTGCGAACTAGAAATGTAATGACAAGGTGTTTGGACAAACAAAACAAACGTAAGTTTTGGTCATGCAACTCAACAGAAAATGTAATCACAAGTCCATCAACTGTCATACGTTTGCATGCGTCTTATTATGCTATCACATCCACTGAGTCAGAGCAATCAGTGTGCTTTGTGTCTACATGCGAAACGAATCGTTTTTATGTGCGTACATACGTCACACCTACTCTACGTCAAAGCGACCAACTGTTTTGCATTTCAGCTAACAGTGAACCGGCGTGACAAAAGTGTATGATCAACCATTCTTTTAATGAAATCATACCTATCAACAAATCTAAAAACAATTTATTACAACAAACGAAAAAGGTACTACAGTGGAAAGCCGTAAACTGGATTTCGTTTGAATAACACTATTCTAAATGAACTATGCACAAAATTAGGAAAACAACTGTCATAAACTTGTACGATCAACCTACGCTGACATGGTGCCTACACGCCGGTTCTTTGGTCCAGTGTTTACTAGCCACGCATACGTCGGGTGTTTTAAGAGCTGGGTGTATGTCATTACTTAGTTGACATTTCGGTTTGTAGACTGCACTGACGTCAGTGGGAGCACAAACTGATATATTACTGGGCCCTGCTTGATTCACTCTTCATTTTGATCTGCCGGCTGCTTTATGACATGAAGATATAAATTGACCAACTTGAAAGAAGGGAGCTTTGAGGTGCCCTGTATGTACATCAATGAGATGTTTAAATTGCCCAAAGACTCTAGAGTTCCAAAAATACTGTTTGGTCTCACCTGAGACGACAATATAACAGAGTGGAGACTTAGCGGAAAGCAGAGACCATTTAGGAATACCATGACTAGCTTCCATTGCAATAAGAAGCGTTTCCGAGTTCACGTGAACATTTTGACTAAATTTCCTTACAAGGACCGTGATGCGAACGCGAAAGAGTGTTCTGTGACTGTTTGTGAGGGATTTCGATTGGTATTCGTTGAACATCACTAATTACTAATCACTACTTTCGCGCTCAACTAGACATTTTACTAAGTGACTGCACATTTAGTACCTCTGATTTCAGTGGAAACTACGTAACCGGTTGGAAGTGTCAAGTAAGTAGTTGTGTACTGTTAGGTATTGCGAGAGCTACTTGATTTACTCGTGCTTCATCGATCAGAGTTACTTGGAGAGGTACTCAGTCTCATTTCGATGCGATCGGATAAAGTGAGAACTACTCATGTCCGAGTGTGGCTGTGTTCAGCATCTTAATTCAGTCATGCCTATTACGAAGTCATTCGCGCAACGACCAACAGGACTGCTTTCACAAAACGTGGCTGGATTCCGAATCCACACTTGTGGAACAAGTGTGAGACAGAAATCGGGCACTATCCAGCCTAACCGTTGATCATTACGACCAATGACAATCCTCAGTGTTGTTTAGTTAAAGGATCTAGAGACACACACTATGAGGATTGCGTGAGTGGTGTGGTCGAAATGCGTGCCAATCGTTCTTGGGGTTGCAACATATCCTTAGTCAGCAAGAATTTGCAATTTTGACGAACACGTAGAAGGAAAATGTTCCTTAATGTCTCTTCTCGAAAACGGCTAAGTGAATATAAAACCTACCGACGGTGGTGAGTGATTTTCAAAATAGAACACTTCACTTCTTGTTTATGTGAAGGCGAGAAAACCAAACCTCAGCTGTAAATTGAGATCATAAATGTCCATCTTCACATTACCCGGAATTGGTACCGAAATAATGTGTCAAAGGGAAATTCCTAAATTGAAAAACGGTTTTTACTCAGGTTCTCTTCGAAAATTCTTTTATTCTGTTCTCATATTTTGCTAACATCTCCACAAACTTTGTCGTATGTCCTTCAGCGCTAAAAGCACAAACTGGTTGTTGATACGTAATAATACAATGTGTACAAACAATCCATCGTTCCCATTATCGACATTATCGGCAACACCATAATAGTCGTACTCGTCTTCATCAAAGACATCAGCATAATGTTCCTCATTTTCAGCAACGTCACTATCAAAGTTAACTGCATAGCTCCCATCACCTAGATCTTTTTCCTTCTCCTTCTCACCATCATCATCATCATCATCATCGTTCTGATTATCCTCACAATCATCAACGCATTTGGGAATGTGTTGCTGTCACAAAAAGATCACTTTGGATCAGGTCGTAAAATTTGGTTTGATGTGTTTTAATAATTACTCATGGAATTGATTAGTGACAGGCAGTGAAACGACTTCCTATTCGAAATTACAGTTGTTTACTTGACTTTCATTTCATACTGAAACTGTTCTGGTACACGATCTTGTGCCTTTGTTTGCAAAGTCTAAACACTTTGATACTGAATGCTAGAATATAAATGTAGCTATTTTTAATAGTTAGGTCCCTTCCCCTCCCCTCCTTTTTCATTCCCTCTTCCTATACAGAGTTTGCTTTTTACTTCATGGTGGTATGGTAGTTAATCATCAATTAGAACCGTTGATGTATTGCCGTTTATGATAATGATGATGATGTTTGCTGGGTTCTATTTGATTAACATAGGCAAACTGTGAACTGACTGTTCCACGAGGAAGCGTTTTAATAACACTCAACCTCCAGCTGCGGTGATCATACTCGGCAAATTGAGTTAATGATTAATAATACTTAGTTATCTGTGAATAAGCTTATCTGCAAGACAGAAGGGAATACAAAATTGAGTTATGTAAATTTTGATATGTATGTACTGCTTCGTTCGTATGATTTATATGTACATTTTTACTTTGACGCAGACTACTTACCTTATAACCGGTGCATTTGAGTTGCAGTCTCGCGGATGAGTCACTTTTAGACAGTCAGAAGTGATAATTGGTTTTGATAGACCCCATAATATAGTACGATTCTCTTTACGTAGTTGTTTTAATCGAGTGGGTTAATTTGCATGTACAATTCTTACGTACTTTTTGTATTTTCACGCGGGTTCGATAGCGGCACAAAATTTAGACAAAAGTAAACTAAGTAACCGCGGCTCAGTCTCGCTGCTATTCAGCCACTAATCAAGACTAGACCGTCAGGAAACTGATGCGAACAAGTATACTTTGTTAAAATGTTGATTACATTACTTGTTAACTACGTGAATTTCACTTTTCGACAGCGAGTTTAATATCATACGTTTATTTGTGGCATACACTGCACTGAGGATAGGAAATCTGATGTGACAAGCAATAAAAGAGGTCGTGAGGGTTAGTCAATGTATCTATATTTTTGTTAGTTTTTTAATTTAATAACAGCCAAATTTGTTGCCTGAGTGAGACTTTAGATGAGACCCAACTTTGAAAAGTCAGGGCTTCGGCTGGATTCGAACCAGCGACAGAAACAAAATGCCTCTACGCTGCATGCGGTCAACAGTGGCGTTGGTGGATTCCAGCGTGAGCTGTTCCAGAAATCCTGCAGGGGAAGTCGATCCCCTGGATCATTTGGTGGATTCCATATGAGACAGTGGGACGGGTGGGTAACCGAGTCCAAATGTGGAATTTCTGAGCTCCTGGCGTGGCTTCGTAGCTCAGCTGGTAAAGCGCTTGCCGCGTATCGGCATGTTGTTTCTGTCGCTGGTTCGAATCCAGTCGAAGACCTGGCTTTTCACAATTGGGTCTCATCTAAAATCCTCAATCTGCCAAACTACTCATGTGTGAGGTTTGCCAGTTTCTCATTTGTGCTCTTATGAACTGTAGAACCTATTTGCTTATGATCAGATACTACTTTTAAATTCCACATAGGTTGGCTTTACATGAAAATTTTTATTGTTATCTCTGATAAATTTGTCTGGAGGTACTGAAACACTTGTACAGTTCCTGCTCTCTATCAGGGATTTAGCATTCACAGCGTTCTGCTATCACTATTTTTTCATCCTGAATTTTTTTTATTACTCATGTCTGCCGCATAAATCCGGCATTTGATTATTTCACTGCTCTTTTAGCACGAAGGAATGCATTTTGTCACAGTGAATGTTTGCCTCAGTTAGGATGCTGGGGCCCCGGAGCAAATATGTGTCTGCACTGTTGCAATTTGCAAGCGGGCACCCATTGCGTTTCTGAGTGCACTGACCAACCCGGTTTCTACGAACTGCCGGATGAGTCAGGAGTCAAACCCAGAGCATTACTGCAAGGCATTGGTGATCTTGGACAACCATTTTGTCGAACATTGCCGATAAATGGTAGCCAGCAGGACCAGCTGAGCGATGCAATGATACGCGTCTCGAAATTACCGGCAAAACAGTGTGGTCATTGTCACGATGAGTGCGCTGAAACCTGTTACGGTCCGGGCGCACATGAATGCAAAGGAAAGTGCAAACATTTTCAGGTATATCTTAAATTTGATTGATTCATGGTGAACGTTCTATATGTTGCCGTTTAACAGCGTTGTTACTTTTCAGACCGTCACTTATACCTATCGTTGACAGTATGTGTAACCTATGTATCCATGGCACAAATGCGTACATAATGCTGAAACAGTCTTACTCAGCGAACATCCGTTTACATGAATACTTTCATACGGAAATAGCGGATTCAGATTGTGGGATACTACAATAAACCAGGACATTTCCCTTACAAAATATTATGCACAATAAAACTATTTTTAACTGTATCAAAACAAGCTACCAAACTTTTCGAAACAAAGCGCTCCATTGCTTCAGTTCATCAACAACTATAGGAAACATGTCACCTGATAACAACATTTCATTTAACCCTATCAGTTGTGAAAGTAAAATGATGGATTTACATAATATGCGGGTAACAACAACGCAAAAGACTTACTTTCGTGTCTTACACTAGATGAGAGGTCGTTATCTGTTCCATGGCAAACAAACTTCTTTAGTCAACGGAATATGCACTCATTAGACTGCGATTATTGATAGGTTTTGTACCAGAAAAGGCGAGCAGTTGTGAATCAATAACACATCAAAATGAGTTGGTCAGATCAACAACATAGCTTGTTTTCATTATATGCCCTGCAATAAATAAGGTCGAGTGTTTTGTTCCGCGCTCTGCTATCATAATTCATTGCGTCATTGAGCGCACCAATCACTTTGGTGTATGTTCAGTCATCCGTTGTTGTCGGCACCAATCTGATCTGCCTACTTTTACGTCGCCGGAACTGCAAGTGAACTGAAAGATTACATAAGAGACAAAACATTTTGGCAAGGTACGAGTGTAAACAAACTGGGAAAAGTAACTGACACAATTCGACACAAGTCACTGTAGACAGCAGTTTACGATTTGCGTCAGTTTGAAAGTCAGATTTCGTAATGGATGCTTCCTTGCAACTGTACAAATATCACGCTTGATAGACCTTCGATTGTAATGCATATCGAAAAACTTCTTCGGGATATGCAGTTGTGACTACAGCCATCTCGGATACTGCTTCCTCTCCCTGTAAACAGTCTTCAGTGTAAATCTACCAGACTTTGTTAAACAGCGTTCGTACGAGATCACATTTGTATGCAATTAGTGCAAACGGCGAAAATTGCCTCTACCAACTACGCCAGTTTATCTTACTGTATACTGAATGTTGTTTTCAACCGTCCTGTTATCTGGTCAGTAAAATGTTTAGACAGAGTGGATCACCGTTCGACTGCTGTTCGACAGAAACGATAACATTTTGATGAACGTCATTTAAAAAGTTACGATGTGGGAAGAGAAAATATTACCGGTAATAATTTCAGTCTCATTCATTATGGCGGTGATAAAAACTTGCACTAACAAAAGGATCGGACAATTCCACCTCAATCATGCCCAAATATATAGTTGTTAACGCTGAGGCTAATGGGCTACCGATCACCGTATCATCATCTTTGGAAGGCAGCCCTTCAAAGTGAAAACGGAAATACTCTGTGCACAAGATTTTAAATTCCCCGAAAATATAAATTCCGACTGGAGATAAATTTACACAAAAAGACAGTTATTTCTGTAAATAGGACGCTTGTAACTAGACTGTCGATAACATAACTGTTGAGAACTCACTACTATGTTCTTCAATAATTTTTTTTTTGCCGAAGGGAATGTTTATATAATGAAGAGTGGAAACCTGGTGAACAGAATTAAGAACGTGCAGCATTCACTTATCATGCTTGTGATACTCTGAGTTGTCCACACATAGAATCGGTCTTGATACCACATCATTCTTTCAGACTTTGTTTGAACTCAGAGTAGTTCGAGGTGAAAGTGAACAAATTTATTTTTGTAAAATGATATTTATTATTTGGCTTTGTGTCCCGAAAACCTGCCCACCTTTAGAAATTGCGGTTAAATTTTTATTACTCCTGGGCTACATTTAGACCACCAAAACGTCTTAAGTGTGACTTTTGTTACAGTTTGAATCGAGATAGGCAGGACGATTACCTTCTCTTACTTAATACTGTTACCGTGCTTTTACTTAAGTTAATTCCAGACTAATGAATAGTCTTTAAACAGTTGCTCTGTAGGTTGAGGTGTGAATAGTTTTCTCGTTAGTACTTGCATCTTTATTGAAAAAAAACATCACGGGTAACTTTTTGGTTAGCTTATCATGACATTCCGCATTACGCAATCATTGCTACCTCATTTGCTCTACCAAAATTATATGGGCGAACTAAACTACTCTGTGACACATTCCAAACAATGTTTTCGATGTTGCCTACATCAGTCGTTGTCAGCATTTGCCTAAACATGAGATATTTTCTCTTACATACAACCTTGCTTGTAATTTGACCAAAATGCATGTTATATGTTATGTTCGAGAAGTGTCAGTACTTTCGAATGTAACAGAAATCTTTCCCGACTATCAGCGTACAGTTTGAGCTGAGAGTTGCCAATCCAAGCCGTTAGACAGTGTTGACTTTGATAACTTATCGGTTTTCGTTACACACCGGTCTGCATCGGTCCGGGCCACTGTTGCACTGGTTCATTCACGTCACTTAAATCTATGGCTAATTGAGACATTTTCTCAAGCTTTTTGACGGAATACGTATGATATCGTTTGGTCACGCAAGCGTAAATGACATTGGACTATTTGTATTCACTTGAAATACGAGGTTAAGTGCATGTTAGGTTGTAACTCGTACGCTTTCAGTTCATTTCTTAGAATTCATGTAACTATTTCCGAGACATCAGTGTGAGTAAAAAAAAAACTGGCGGTGAGCACTAATAGTTTAAGCGTTGTACACCAAAATGGAGAATTTCTATGACAAGAAGTGTGTGTGTGATTTTTGTTTCAGTGCGTGGCAAAAAAATACAAAATAAAACCTTTTATGCTAACTTTCGACTGAATATGATTTTCCACTCAAAAGGAGGTTTATACAAACACAGCAAATCTAGAGCAGTGATAAGTGCTAACTTCAATCCTAAATCAATCTGACAGAACAAACCGTTCAGTCTGTGTACTCTAAATCAAATTCATTTGATTGGGTTTTCAAGTTTTATGTCACCGTCTGATTCTCGTTGGGAAGAAACATGTAGAGAAATAGTCAGCACCCATTTTGTCTAAGTAAGTGCCAGTAATAAATCTGAGTTTCCAATCCACTGGCTGTTCAACAGCGGACTGATTGAACAGTAGACACACAACAGTCAGTCGACTGGGTCTTACATAAACTTGATGCACTGTGCACTCTTATCTGTTGCGAATAAAATATCATCCCAAATAAATCTATAGTTAATGCATAGATTGGATTAAAATAAGGATAGATTTGACTTTGAGATAACAGTAGATATCGGATGCTTTTATTGATACTGATCAAAGGTTTATGTTCGAATTTGACATTCACAAGAACCCCATATACACACACACACACGCACGAGAAGACTGATGCGTTGTGGAGTACACTCAAGGAGAATTTGTTCAGACATCAATGGATGCATTATTCACGTTATCGATAGATAAGATACATTTGGTAAAACGGACTTAACTGATGAAAATATCCTGGGCATTGTGTCAGACAAGAGAGTTAGTATAATCCTTAGTTTCACAGTATACTATTAGATACGAATCTGAGTTTGCATTCTCATGCGTTTAAATAATGAATATCAGAATAACCGCGGGGCTAGATGGAAAAATGACATTACTTTCCGGATGTATCTGAAGGTGTGCAAACAACCGTAGGAATGCAAGTATTCCAGAATGAGTCAGTGTGGACGGAAATCTAAACAACGCTTGTTTAATCTGTCTTAGTTTCTCTACATCTAGGGTAACAAGACTAATGCAGTGGATCTCAAACGATCGTTTCCATTATAGATCAACTGCTATAGACACAACCACGTATCAGGTCAATCTGGACGTTTTCTAAAAATGTGAGTCTTAAGTATGAAGTAGCAAGCAAACGTCAATATCTCTATACTGTTGGCCATGATTGTTCTGGTTTGACTTCACTTGACAATTGAAGCTGTTTGAAATCAGCATTCATTTCAGTGGCAATACGCCGACCTTCGTACTAGTGGTTTCATTCCATTAGTACTTCGTTATTCAGGATGGTGTTGGCTGGCTACACGCATGCGAGCTTCCTGTGGGATTATCATCTGATTTACAAATATGACAGTCTGTGACGAATGGAAGCACATGTCAACGATTCATCCTACACCTAGTTCATGCTTATGAATGACATTGCCTAATGGAGTGTTTCGCCATATTTTGTTGTTTCCTGGGTCAATTTTGGCCAACACTGATGCTTTGATTATAGCTAAAATCAGGCAACTGGCTTCCGACTCGGTAATGACAGTCGCGATAACTGTCTGTCGACTCTAAAACGGAAAAACTCATCAGGCACGATAGGCCAAAACCTCTAATGTAATTTAAATGTAATTTGTAACATAGCTTAACATAATTTTTGTTTGTCATTCCAAACGGTTGAACCGGTAGACTGGAACAATTATCACCGATTCAAACTTGACGAACGCTAGCTTTCGATTAGTAGGTAGACCACATTGTAAAACGTCTTGTGACTGGCACAGCCCTCATTTCGATTTGGTTGTTTTTGTCGACTAGGATGAGTAACCTAACAGTCTGAACAATAAACTACTCAGTTCCACCCAGAATAGATGGAACAGTGTGAAATAATGCCTTATATGGTGACGTCTGGTGCGACCCCCAATTGAAATGGCTAGCCAAAGTTCGTCAAACGTAAACCGGAGTTGTGCACTGAATTCGCTTGAGTGAAGACATGTTCGTATTTGAGGCACCATACCAACTACATTTCCTTTGTAAGAAGTTTACTGGTAATTCTTCTGGCTATGTAAAGCGTCCGTAGAACTGCACTGTAAATGTTTATTAATGTTGAGGACAAAAGTTGAGTGGAAAAGTTTGGTGGAGGAAGTAACTGTTGAATTGCTCCAGTGTTTGCTTGATCTGATCGACGACCGTTCTTATTGATAACACACTTAAGACTTATGACATCTTCTCTCCAATAGTTACATTGATCTGACAAGAAGTTAAATGTATACGCCCTTAGTGATCCAAGATCGATAGCCGACTATTATACCATATTTACCGAGACTCATCGTGATGAGGACATCCAGATAAACTGATATTTCAAATTGAACATCACTCACGTTTGATTGTAACTTTTGACCAGCCTCTATCGAAAAGCCTCTCGAAAGTATACCGGGCTTCATTGTGACTGATGTTCAACTTGGATTTCACCACATCCACGACAAATCCTCAATAAACTGACGTATTTGGAATGAACATTAGCGTTGAACCTGTCGTTCATTGGTAGATTACATGCTCTACTTTTATAGTACAAGACAATCGGTTACAGTTAGAGGACATCCCATGTCTTGACACCGCATAGTTCTCTACAATCTCCTGCTACGGTTGCTCGAAGATTAGTTAGAGACAAGTTATGCAAACTGTCGTTCCCTTGAACACGCTTACAACCTTCTCCGTTTGCCGACGTTGTTGCATGAGTTTTCCGTGGAGTAAACACTCATGATTTGATCAGACTGAGTTGATCACCGTTACCTAAGAATACTATTGCGATTCTACGGATAAACTAGTTCTGATTTTTCACGTTTAGAGTCATTGCTCGCCTTAAGGAGTCTTCACAATGAGTTCTTACTCGTCAGTGTTACTATCATTGCGACCCTGTTGCTCTCTCAACGAGTCACTGTTTCGATCATGCCTTTAATCCCTTCCAACCAGAATAGCAAGAAATTTGCTTCGACGGCCAGCATCAATGTAGTAGGTTATAAGCTGTCATTTCAATTATAAGTCAGTTATTATGTGAACATAGTATGAAGTATGAGGGCAGATTGGACGATTTTTTGAAATGTTAACTTGAAGCTGAAGTGACAGTTGAGTTGATGTGGACAAGAACGCGTTGTATGAGAAAGTTACAGTGTAAGCATCGTGTCAGCGACACGTTATATAGTTCAACTGAGAGATGATTTTGTACCGCTGTATGATTAAGGTAACGTGAGAACATCACTAAACACTTAAAAGAGTGGAAACGGATAACATTTCGCATCCTAATACGAAATGGTATGCTAGACTGATCGTTCACCAGGTATATCCTATTTTATAATATTAGTCAGTTATTTTGCAACATAAAACTGAGCATCAAGGAACTATTCTGTACACTTTCTAAATAAATTTTTTTTTCACATTTTATTTCTACTTATACATTAGTGTTGTTCCAAACTCACTCATCTATGACTTACCCTCAGTTACCTTAGCTTAATCTGTCGTGTTAAACGGAATTGCATCAGAGGGAAAGTGGTTTATTTTAGGAATTTCGAATTTTCTGTCAGAAAACGGGTTAATTTATGGGCTGGCTTCCTGGTTAATCTTTGGTAATGATTGAAACAGATTAAAGGATCTCTTCACAAGTCCTCACAGTTGGCCTGCGTTGGACAACTTGTGGTTCAAATGATCAATCCTTATTTGAGGTGATCTATTGATGTAATGTGATAGCGGGCAGTATTTTGAAAGGTTCATACATTCATGTCCCCCCCCTAACCATTCTATCTGTGAAGTTCACAGTTTGGTATACTATGTATCACAAGCCAGGTTCCGAGTTCTGCTTCAAACGGTGCATCAGATTATCTTGCTATTAACTTTGCTGATTTGTGGATACCTCTCTCTCAGACTAAAGAATAGCATTGCCTAAGAACTCAACGTCTCCAGAAGGATGCAACATTTCTTATTTTCCACTGTCATTTAGGTAACTCGATTAATGCCAGCTAAAAAGGAGGTCGGTTTTAGTTTCAACTTCAAGTATTTTAAATTGTTATTTCACGTCTTGTTGTGAGTAACTGATGCTGTCAATCAGAGAAACGTGATGTTCACCTTTTTGGTCAAAAAACCGATGGCGCTAAGTAGCATACATTGGGGAATTTTTAAATTCATTTCTGACAGTCAGTTAACTAGTGGTCACTTTGTATCATTCATGTCTCATTTTTTCTCTTCCACTATGCACGTGTGCAGCACGGTGACCGGTGTGTGATGGACTGTCCGATCGATACATACGTGGATTCCGAAACTAACCGTTGTCTACCATGTAATAGTTCGTGTATTCCTTTAAAAATAAGACGCTGTTCCGGCCCCGGTGATTATTTTGGTCTCGGCGGTTGCACTGCTTGCTGGACAGTCATTCACGGTGAGTAGAACCCGGTATAACGAATTGTGAACTGGTTGTGAGAATATTTTGTTTTTAATCTGAACTACCTCATATCTGTTAGTGAGAATGAATTAGAAAATATTTCGGTCACTGCTGGTTAAAATATACATTTATATCATACAGCCAAGTAGGCAAAATTTCGAACTAACCAGTTGTTCGTCGTAGCCGTGTTAAATAGGATTCTTTAGAAAGTAATTAACTGAGATCTACTAGCAGAGCTTAAAATGTTGTGACTGCAATCAGATCACTAACGGTTGTGTGCAGCTCTGTAAAGATACCACCTCTAACACATGACTTAAGCGAACACGAATTTTTCAAACGAGATTATTTAACTGACTCGTTGAGGGTTATACAATACGTGACTATGCACAGAACAGCAATTATTCAGTTATCTTGAGGAATGCATGGCTCAGTGGTCACACATTATACTATTGCATGAAGTAACCGATTGATCACGCACCTGCCCACTTAAGAATGAACGTTGCATATGTGATTTGATCTCTTCCTGATGTAGTAAAATCCGAATCATATTTAAACCGGAGTGTGTTTTTACATTGCGGAAAGCTTTGTTAATTACAGCCCGTTGAGAGAGACCAATTTACACGCTGGTTAATTTCAACCAGCTTAAATGTGCGTTTATTTTCCGTAAGATAAAATTGTTTTTCACTTTAGTGCAAAGTTCAGAATTTCGTTTTGGTTGATGTCTTTTAAATCAATGTCACAGAACATGACCTTTGGAAGTACAAATAGGCAATCTGTTCTTTTTTGTAAATTCCTTCTGTGATACATTAGTGGATATTCACTGAAACAAGCATCTATTCCAGTGAAGCGTAATTTTATTTTAACAGATTTATCAACCAACCAATTTCATTGTATTACAAACGACTGTCCGTTCAAACACTACACTGAATCCCACAAAACTCTGGAGTTTGTCCGCAAACAGAACATACTCATCACAGCAGATTCACATACTGCAGCAAGCGTTCAAAGTGAAGGTGGCGGAATGATACGTGTTTGTAAGCCGTGTCATCCGTTCTGTAGTGTGTGCACAGCCAACGGAACACATGAATCGATCTGTCACAGTTGCCTTCACTGGTGGTTCCGTAGTGAGTGTGTCGAAAGCTGTCCTCCAAGTGAGTTTGTTAGCGGTTGATGCAGTTGTGTTCAATACTTCATGTCACATGCTTATCTGGTTTTGGTTCGCTTGGGCTTGACGCCTTAGCCATGAGACAAACGATTAACAAAACGTTGAAAGTTTACCACTCAAATCACAAACTTGAGAAACATGTGGTTTCACTTTAGCAAGAACTGTTGTTGCATTTATGCTGTGGATTTAATCAATGATCGAGGAAACATTGTCTGGTCTTTCTGATTTAGTTAACAAAATATTCGAAAGGCCATATTTTAAAGTGTTCCAGTCTGTGAAGTGGGAACATTAACCATCCGTTTGTTTACATCTGGAACCAGGCCAAACGCACCGAGCTTCTCTTGGTTTATGAAACCGATTTGTTTTTAATCCGTTCTGAAACATGTGGTCTCCGTAGAATCATTTGGCGACAATTAGACTGTCGCCATGATGATTCGCACACTGTTGGTTCATTTGTCTTCCGGGACTGATGAGAGCAATCTTCGAGACGTTAATTTGTCTACTATCTCCCCAGTCAAAAAATATTCATTTTGAAATTCGCGTTGCACTTAGTTGTACTCTGTGGATTGCAACAAGGGTTTGCAATCAGTAAGAATTTAGAATATTCTTTTATTTGACTGAAATCTCTGAAGTGGCCTTTTTGTTTGGTGTGTGCTTTACAAAAAAATTCATTTGCCTAATCAAGTTCGGAGTTTAAACCAGTCTTGAGCGTTTTTAGTGACTACGTGATGTCTCACGTAAACGTAACATTTTAAAACCGCTGTCAGAGCAGTGCTATTTTAAATCTTTAAAAATAGGTTGCCATAATATGACATAACCGACTATAATGGCATACACTGGGTGCTACCTCGAGGTATTAAGTGACAATTGAAGGAAGCATCATCCAAGATCAAACAATCAAACTGTGAAGATGTATAGGTTCAGATGGACTGTCTACGTTACAAAAAATGTTAATTCATCGGTTGCAGCACCATGCACCATTCACTGACCATTCTGTCACTCACAGACGTGACCTACGGTGTGTCCAACTGATCTCCTCCCAATAGAATGCGAACGCCGCCATTAATACGTCAGAGAATTTGTGATTGACCCAAGCATTGTCTAAGGGGGTTTAGATAAACAACGGTTAACTTAGGGAACGGATGTGAAGGTTGCATTGGTCAACTGATTTGTCGGTTAACTAATTATGAGTAATGAGAGTGCTCAGAAGATAGCTGAAAAAGAAAACAAAAGATGCTTTCTGAGTGACAAACTAGTCAGCATAGCTCGGTTAACGCACATTCACGTACAGCCACTGTACTACTGTCACTCGACTAGCAATTGATCCATCACGGCACCAGTGTGAGAAAAGGTGGTGATCACTCAGCTTTAGTATATGTGCATTTGTGTCTGTTGAAATCAATAGACATAATGCTGGGCTGATCGTTAAGGTTCACCCTATTCGGTGTTGAGGAAAAGCAGTCGTATATATCCGAATAGAATTGCGAAAAACAGCCATTTGCAACCCTTACTTTTGAGGTAAAATAGACAGTCGGCTGTTTATAACGATCTTCGTCAAGTAATATGTCACAGCTAAAACTATTTGGAATTCTCGCAACTCAGGTTTAACGAGTACCGGACTAGTCGCATTTGTGAAAGTATTAAATTCATTCAGTCAGTCCACGATGCATGTTCCGCTAGACCGTTTTTCTGATGAATTAATAGTTTTGGCTGCCACGGACATACACGCTTATTGTGAAGTCACTCACCTCAAGTGTAAAATAGTCGGACCAACCAAAACCTGAATCTGAGTCTTCTAACTTGAGTTAACTTGATACATATCAAAAACTGAAAGACGCCACAAATGCCATTTTGTTAGTAAAACGCTGGTCGAATTTCCAAGTTTTATGCTGCTCCGTTAAGTTGACTCTATTGAAATCAGAAGTAAAGTTGTATTATATATCATTTGATACTGCATTGAAGGAAATGTTGTTAATGACAGTGTTACTTTTGGAGTGAAAATATATTACCGATAAGTGAATATACAATCCTGTCAAGGTTGAGCCACAGCTGGACTCAAACAAACGGGCGAAACGGGATGAGTCCCCTATTTACTAGAATCATGAAGCCGGTTTATTGTTTCAAGCCCGGCCGAAGCCCATGTGTTTCACAAGTTGGTCTGTTCATGCGTTATCAGATCTACCAAGCCACTAATAAGTAATACGATTTCGATGCCGAGTGCTGGTGGTTATGGACTTCAAGACCAACTAATTCAGACGTTCAACCAGAACAATCTGTGTTTTGGACGACTGGTTGGGTTTCATTTGACACAGAAGAATGTACGGATAACTGAATCGGCACATGTGATTTGGGAGCACGTGGAGTAGCTTCCAAGCTCAGTTAAAAGAACGTTTGCCGTGCCTAGGAATAGGATTCATGTCACTGCTGTGGGTTCAGCTCAGGCCTACATTCCTTGCAGTTCGGTCTCTTCTGAATTAACCAATCTGCAGAAGTGAGTGTCAATATGAATACTATTTCCTTTGTCCACTTTGACTGTCCTTCGACTGAAAGCTACTGTCAATGATTGGTTAATTTACGAACAATTAGTATCATTTTGTGCAGTTAATTAGTCGGCCATCCTTTCATGCCTATTTGAAAAAAAATTCAATGCGACCCTGACAACAGTTGAGACTCACAATCAACTCGTGATTTTAAACACTATTATCCAATTTGAAGCGGAAACTTACACTGTCACGTCAGAGGATGCTGAACCAGTAAACAGAACCAACATTCCGAGCAACGTCACAGAACCGGACCAGGCAAAGCGATTGCCTGATGATATGCAACCCACAATTAATACGTTATCCCAAACGGACCAAATTCGGAGTCGAACGAAGAACAAATGGTATTTGGCATCGCGGGATCCGAGTCAGCGACGATGCCTGCTTTGTCATACGGAATGCGTGCAAGGTTGCTCTGGTCCTGGGCCGGACAGTTGTGTAAAATGTCGCAACTACAAAATCATGATAAATATTGAAGAAAACAAGGTATGACAATTTAATTATAGTTACGATTTCGTGAGTAGTATTTCACATTTCGTTTTCTCATAATTGGGTGAAAAGAAGCACCCTCTTAGAGTAAACCATCCTACTTAACGCTCGTACAAAATACATTCTATTCATTAGTTTATACAGCACACGTGAGTGTTTGCTGTTTTCACGGTGGTTCGACTTAGTTAGGAAAGGATAGACATACGTATGTTGTGTTAAAATTATCTCTTATTTGCTATGAAAACGTACTATATTATCAATTGATCACATCATACAGCAACCCTTATGGGTTAGCTGGGTTGGACGAATGTAAGGAAAAGTTGACATGCAAAAGAAACACAATAAGCTGGTTGTGAACGCAAACATCCGCTAGGTTTTTTATTATGCCGTAGTGTACACTGAAAACGTACTCTTAAATCATAGTATACGTACGATGAAATGATGAGATATTCTTCTGCATACCATTTTCAATAAATGCACAGTAATTTATATCCTGTCTTCTTGTCTTCCTAGAACATAGAATTTAGTCACTTTATGGAGCAAAGGCTGAAAAGACAATCCCAATATTCAGCCTGTGTTGTGTTTTTACTTGAACACTTCTTGTATAGTATATCTTGTAAACGTAGTCGTACTAGCTGTGCGTCAGCCAACCCTTCGATCAGATGTCAGTAGTCAATACATTATGTACAGAGTGTAATAAATTATATGATTCTGACTTGACCAAGAAATATTTACCGAGAGCTGTTAATTAGTCGACAAAAAATTTATTGAAACTTGGTTTGGTCACCCAATATTGACAACATCTTCTGCACATAGACATCTTTGTCTAAAATGACGGCCCCAGAGCCCTTATCCGGCTTAAGTATCACAGTGTTTTTTGACTTAAGTTCTCTTAACGATTATAGGTGTTGCTTGGTAATAGCACACCGGCCGTTGTTCGGAGTCATGACAAACCCATCAGCTATATCCGTAAATTTAGTTCTTAGCCAGCCTAGATTGTCGGTACTGGTTGGTCGGAGATCACCTAATTGATCGAAAACATTTCCAAATTAGGCTTCAATGGAAATACGACTAGGTTTGCGCGATGGTATTTTATAATCAAGACCTAGAGGCAACGCTTCTAGTTGCAACGAATTCAGTTGTACTGAAGAACAGTTCAATAAGTACATACTGGGATCAATTGTAGTTGGTTCTTCTGCATGCTTCGTACGTGATTTCCGCAAGCCATTGATATAAGTCCTCTTCATCCGGTCGATGACTGTCTAGCAGAATAGTGTGAACACGATACGACTGCACAATGTCAAATTTTCAACGATTGACAACAGACGACAATGCGTTTCACGCAAATCAGCCAGTCGTATTTGTGCAGTTTCTACGTGAGCAGTCGCAATACGTCTAAGGTTACTGTTGGTCACCTTCAGTTTGTTCTTCCTCAAAAGCCGGAGGAATTGATATGGGTATTGACCTTGTTGTTTGCATTCAGTGAGGAAAGAAATTTTCACAAGTTCACGAGCAATCTTGCATTTCAAGCTGGATACACGTCGCAGTGATTTGCAAGTCTCAACGGGAAATCGTCGCTTTAGAAATTTGAAACAGTTAGTTCCCTTCAGGAGTTTGAACAAAACAGTCAGAACACGAAAACTGGTAGATGCAAACATTTCGTACTGACTCATCAGTACCAAATTTACAATAACATGGACCGGTTTTTTTATAGCAAACAATTCAGGGGGTTGATAATCGATAAGCGGGTTAAGATAAGTCACTAGGTCAAGGGAAGGGTCAAGTTCACAAACAGTTTTTTCTGAATACACAGAGCTGGTTTGAGGCAATTGATTGCTACAGCTTCAGCAAATCTCAGAAATCTTGAATTGGAGTGACGCAACAGAACTCTGAATGCACAAGCTGGATCGATAGCATGACCAGTGGTCAGGACGTGTCTAGCGACTGATGAAACTGGCTGTTTACGTGTTTCAGCAGCATTGCCGTTCTCCGGTAACACGGACTTTTGCATCCATTTAGGCAAGTGTTCCTTCATTCTGGAGATCAGACATCTTTCGGTTCTGCCTATGTAACTTTCACCGCAGTTGCGTGTAAATTGGTAAACACAATGTGTGGTGGCACCGATAGGCTGGTCTCCTTTGATTGAAGGCACTGGTAACTTTTGGGTCCGAGAGAGTACACGGAGTTCAGCCACGTTAAATGTTCGCTTAAGTGAACTTCTCAGTGGTTGTGTTGTTTGCCGCATGACATGGTCACCCTTGAAGGGCAACCCTATGTAAACCCTCTTTTTCTCTACAGTGATTACTTCTTCGGACGGTGCTTTTTGTCTGCTGTGCCTTTCTATGAACTTTTTAGGGTAACCGTTAGATTGTAAGACAGAATTGATCAAGTCTAGTTCCTGCGCAAAACTGTCTTGAGTACTTATTCGTCTTGCCCGTGTGAACAGTGTATTTATTAGTGCTCGTTCGTGTTGGATCGGTGTGAAACTGTTGAAGTTTAAGTACTGACCGGACCATGTGGGTTTCCTATAGACAGTTCTTCTAATCGAGCCATCTTCTCGGCGACATATGAGTATGTCTAGAAATGGCAGACAATTGTTGGCCTCAAATTCACACGTAACCTTCAGGTTAGAGTGACAACTATTTAGGCGTTGCACCAAGTTATCTACTACTTGTTTGGATTGACTGAATATCAGTGTATCGTCGACGTAACGCTTGTAGTATGACAAACCTGCTATCTCGGTAGCTAGCTCCTGCTCAATTCTTAACATGAAGAAGTCTGCTAAGATGGGACCAAGCGGGCTTCCCATGGTCACGCCATCTATTTGGCGGTAGGATTGTTCGAGAAAACTGAAACTGACATTCTCAGTGCAGAGCAGCAAACTTTCACTCAGTACATCGGTTGACGTCTGCATTCGAAGTTAATGGACAAACCAAACATATTAATCAAAGGCAGTTGTGACCAAGCGCTTAGGTCTAACCATTAGATCGCTGTGATTATGCAGATTCAATGTTAACTAATGAAGTCATGGCGACAGAAGGGTATCTCTCTGATGTTTAAAGGTCGCGTATATCAGACAACAGTGAAGGCCGTGTTATCTTACGGCAGCGAAACATAACCAGTCAGCGTAGAAAACGTAAACCGTCTTCAGGTATTTGACCACCAATGTTTGCGTTCAATCGCTATTATCGGGTAGCACCAGCGAGTAAACAACAAGGAGATTAGGAAGCGGGTGTTTGGTATTGATTGTCAAACGAGTTCCTTCGTTCAATCCTCACACTTGCACAGACTGATACGGTTAGGGCGTATACTGAGGATGCCGGCTAGTCATCTGTCACACCGAGCACTGTTCGCCGAGGTTGCGATCGACTGGCGTAAGGTGCGGCATGGTGGACAGATGATGGCCTGGCGTAGACAAGTGAAATCGTTTAGGAAGGATTTGGCCACTGTAGATCAGGTTCGTTTCCCAGTCTGGGTCCCTCACGACTCACAAAGTTGGTGGCTGGAGATGTTAAGTGAGATGTCGGCTAACCGAGCTCAGTGGCATGAATGTTGTCGTTGTTTGACCGAGTTGTTTGTGCAGTGAGTACATTTGATAACACAGTGTAGTGAAAGTTTTGGGAAATCTGTCTTGCTGATGACGAATTGATTTTATTTACAGTTCGGTTGTTTGTTTTCCAGATGTAGGCGATTTGATATTTTATGTTTGAATATAGACGTTGATATTTTGGGTAGTTTGGTCTCCTTCTCTGTTCCCCTCTTTCTTCTCCTCTCATTCAATACAGGATTTGTTTTTTCCGTCGTGGTTGTTTGACAGTTAAGCGTCACTGTGAACCACTGATGTATTGTTGTGTATGATTGACTGATTGATGAAAAATCAGTTGTTGGTTGATTAAAACGGTTGATTCAAGTGAAGGTAATCCGGAGCTCAATTCCTGGTCGCTTCAATCATATACACCACTGTGGTTACTTACTGAATGCGAAACTCTAGTCTAACGTGTCTTTTTGACAAGGATCGGCTGATAATTCTCTCAAAATTATTGTGGGCTGATGTTCAGATTATATTTACTAAATGGTCACTCTAACACACAACTCATATATCATTTGAGTAGTCATTATTTTCATAAGGAATACAAACAAAACACATGAAAACCAGGTAAAATGGAATGCCTCATCGATACTTCTTTCTAAGAGCAACGTTAATGTTCACCTATCTATTTCCAATAAAACCCAGGTTATTTGAATAGGTCTCGTGGCCAACTTTCATCGCTATTCGCTGTGTTGCTTTACAAGATGTATTCCTCTTTCTCTTTTTGTTCGCAGTCTGTATGACGCTCATATCACATCGTTATCACGTTCTTTTGCTTCTCTATGCAGAGGAGATTATGGTAACCGACAGACAAATATATTTCCATCGCCTGCCTTATTGGACTGTCTATCCCGTCGCCGGTCCGGCACTTTCTTGTCATACTTGAGTGTTTTAGTAGGGTGCTTTCGTTTATGATAGGTGATCATTATAAGACATGTAAACAGTTGACCTTCACTTCAACGTGCGGTGCTTATTATTGGTAACAGTATGATGTGGTTATTTCATATCATCGGCTTGCTGACCGCAGTCAGAGGGTTCTTCTTCTCTGTCACAGACCTACAATACTTTTCCATCTCGCAACAAAAAAATTATTCGTTTTATTATATTTGTTTACTTAATTAATGCCGCATTCCAGTTTGACGCTGTTGCAACGATAAGTTGGTCACCTGATTCCTACACAGACAGCTCGAATGAACATCAGGCTTACAATCGAAACTGTGGATAAAATCGACCACCTACAGCCTCCAACACGATCAAGACTAATATTTGTTTACTCCCCCTCCAAACAAAAAGTGTACCAGATGGTCGTGATGCTCTAAAGTAGCAGAATGTTAATAGCATTATCATGTAAGGCTTACCAGACTTTTTATACTTTTCTACGATTGATACTAGTGAACCAGCGATTACCGACCATCGGACCTCCATTCCGATTGTTCTGGGCAATATCATGTGATCTGTGCCATGCTGCTACGCTATCAGCTGACGTTGTAGCATTTACTCAGTATGAGAATGTTCTGCTGAGTACATTGCAAGTGTGCAATTGGAATTTGTTTGTGAAGAAACGTTTTAAAAGTGTGAAACGTCTATGGCTAAAATTCTGTCCGATGTAGCTCATCCTCTTAACTTAAATCTCTCCAATTGTATTTTAACATACACTGCTTAATCCGGTTAGATTGTGTTCTAACATTCACCAGGTCTTACACCTCAGTTTTTTACCAGCCAACAGTTTTCATTCCCGAGCAAGTTTCATATTTGAATGATCAGCTGTTTTTGATCGATACTAATTGTGGTCAATAGATCCTGATCTATAGGAGTGTGCTGCTACATCATCTGTCCTCATTTGTGTAGCAAACACTTCAGTGAGATTCTTTTTAATACATTTTGATAGCTTACGTTTTGATAAATATCTCTGAAAGATATAGCTTGATTTTGACCACAATTGGCCTGATTCCAAACATCTACTTATTCATAGACTGCATATCCAAAAGAAAGTTGGCTGAAGCTGGCTTCGACAGTTTTCCAACTACTGGTATGCATATACCTGAGTTACGATTAGTATATGCTCAGGTGGGGAATAGACAAACAAGGGGTAATCACACTGAAGGCAATGAACATCGCTGCGGTTGTACATAGGCAATGGGTAGTTTAAACTGAGAATAATTTGAAATAGAATTCTGCTAAACCGTACGTAGTGGTAATACAGATCAGGAAGACGTGTTGGCCACATAGACTAAATCAATATATGTTCTGTGAGCGGTTTGCAAATAAAAATTCAAAATTTAAAAGATAATGTTTACTTGGTTTGAATGATCGGGAAGGAAAACAAGTTGGTCATACTGTGTATTTTAAAACAAAAAATAAAGTATAATTGATTCAAGAGAATAAATAGGAGGGCATCGTTTCAGACGATGTCCATAGATCCAGGGTCCCAAACGAAAACTGTGCCTTGACTTCATGACCGTCAGTACTGTTCGCAGTCAGGACTATATTTGTCACCAACTGTGGTTTTGTTGTTCTTCTCCTGCCTTTCTCAGGATATCGTCCTCAGAACAACATTAACAACAGTCCTGGAATAGCATTGCAGACTCAAAACCTACTCCGTTACATGAACTCAACCCAACGAACACGCTACCTATCTTTGTACTTTTAAGCTGTGAACTGAGTACAGTTTAACACAACAATTTGATATGATGCTTTTTCAAGTCTGTCCTAAACTAGATGGACACAATCCACATCAGGAAGCCAGTTTACACTGCTTGAATCCTGGAACACAGCATATTGCTCAACTTCAAACTGTCACTCTACAACTACCATGGTTTTTGATTAGTCAGAGCAGGTAGTGATAGTTTGACCTTGTTTAGTGAACGTGGTCATCGTGTTAATAACTAGGATCATTATTTTTGGTGCAGACTGTTACCTCGAAGAGTACCGTGCCCATTCATTATAACGGAGTGGAAACAAGTTGCACATCAATTATATTTATCTTTCCGTCATTAACTACCCTGTTAGAAATAGTGATCGAGCTCACGGTAGCTTACGGCTCGTATCGTCAGGGTTATTTGATGGAAACACATTCATATTCTGTCTGCCTGATGGATCTGAACACAAACTACATTTTGTTGAGCACAGGTTTAAAGATGATGATTATTGATTATTATAGTTATTGTTCTCATATGGTAACACTACTCGGTGAACGATCGTTAATTTATTAACGAAATTTGCAGGTAGCATACACTCACTTATCCTCTGTAAAGCAACAAGCTGCTAAATATTACTTATCCTCTGTAAAGCAACAAGCTGCTAAATATTACTTATCCTCTGTAAAGCAACAAGCTGCTAAATATTACTTATCCTCTGTAAAGCAACGAGCTGCTAAATATTACTTATCCTCTGTAAAGCAACAAGCTGTTAAATATTACGTTCTTCTGATTGCCAACTTTAGTCTCCCTGACTGATACGGTGTGTTGATGAACCAGTTAGGTTTATCATTTCATTGTCTGTCAGTTATATCTGTTCAAAATTATTAGTATGTAAGTTATTTCGATGAACACGTCAATTTATCGATTGGCCATGAAAGCAAAAACTGATAAACGTCTGATTAGTTAAAAGCGAGAATGGTTAAACATACACGATTTCCGCCAAGTGGAACGTTGTATATAACAAGTAGAATATCATTCAGCATGTTGGTTTGGAGGCCATAGCACACGGAAAGCCCTTGTGATTTGCACCATCATTCGCATTGAGTGTTAACTTTCGTTCATTTCCTCTCATCTCTGCACTTGAACCTATATATCATAGCCATCCAGATTGAAACCAATGACAGAATGACCTTTTGAATATTCAAAAACATTGAGGCAAATGTCAGACACTGATCGTTAGCTGACATGATCTGCACAAAACGGAAAAACGTGGTCAAATTAATTACCCATTAGCGTGGTCTATTCGTTTAGTCATTTGGACTTTAAGCTGTCCTGTAAATGTTTAGCTGTGGTAACTAAACGACGCCATTCAAGGATTATCAACGGAAGTGAATTAACACCACTTTTCCACAAACCTAATTACCATCAAACTGCGCACAGTATACCCAACTTTATCAGAGTTAAGTTTCGTTTGAATCTTTACAATCTCCTCCTTTAAACCATGGTTTTTTCCTGTATTTTTACATCAGTTAGGCAACATTGAAAACTGCTAATAGTTGGCCGTCAGTATTGATTATTTGATGCTATTATTTCCCACACAGACCTTTAGCAAGACAGTGATTGGACGTGGAATATGAGCTGGTCTGTGAAGTAATAGCTCGTGAATTCGAACCATACATGGCCATGTTACTTATCTAAAACACCGAACGAGGTTCAGAATAGCATACCATATGGCTCACGGGAATACACAAACAGATAGACGTGAGCGTAATAAGCAAAGGAATAATGACTATAATGATTGTCATGGCTTCAACGTAAATTATTTCTGCACACACGTGGGCAGTGTTCGCTAATCTGATGCACCTATGACGACAGAGAGGTATCCATCTGATGTTTAGAGATCGCGTATATTAGACAACGGTGAAACCTGTATTACCTTACGGCAGCGAAACATGATCACTCAGCGTAGAAAACGTGAACCGTCTTCAGGTATTTGACCACCAACGTTTGCGTTCAATTGATCGTATCGGGTAGCACCAGCAAGTGAACAACGAGGAGGTTGTGAGGCGAATATTTGACATTGATTGTCAAACGAGTTTTTTGTTCAATCCTCACACTTGCACAGACTGATACGGTTAGGTCATATGCTCAGGATGCCAGCTAGTCATCTGTCACACCGAGCACTGTTCGCCGAGGTTGCGGCCGACCGGCGTAAGGTGCGGCATGGTGGACAGATGATGACCTGGCGCAGACAAGTGAAATCGTTCATGAAGGAGTTGGCCACTGTAGATCAGGTTCGTTCTCCAGACTGTGTCTCTCACGACTCACAGAGTTGGTGACTGGAGATGTTAGGCGAGATGGCGGCTAGCCGAGCTCAGTGACATGAACGTTGTTGTTGTTTGACCGAGTTGTTTGTGCAGTGAGTACATTTGATGACACAGTGTAGTGAAAGTCTTGGGGAATCTATCTTGCTGATGACGAATTGATTTTATTTACAGTTCGGTTGTTTGTTTTCCAGATGTAGGCGATTTGATATTTTATGTTTGAATGTAGACGTCGATATTTTTAGTAGTTCGGTCTTCTTCCCTGTTCCCCCGTGTTTTCTCCTCTCTTTCTATACAGGATTTGTTTTTTCCGTCGTGTTTGTGTGGCAGTTAGGCGTCACTGTGAAACATTGATGTAGTGTTGTCTGTGATGATGATGACGATGACTATGGGAATTATGGAGTTTAATACCTAAAGTCATGGGTGACTGAAATATTCGCTTTCCTTTTCTCTGAAAAAATCGCATAGAACGCTTTGTAAACTCCGATACTTTGTCCAGTTTATTCAAATGACTCGCTATTGATGCGGCTGGGGGGCGTCCGCTAGCCTATATGTACACTTCTTTGGGTGGTTTTAGACCTTGCCGAGCATAAACCTTGATATGAGCAGGTAGTTTTCGTTTTTTTTCACCTCACCTGACTCAATGGTGCTAGTTACACCTTCTTCTAAGCAGTGAGACCCAAATGCCTTTGTTGTAATATAGTATGACTGGGAAGGCTCTGATTCTCTGCACTATATATTATTTCGATGCATTATGTTGTCTAAGTACGGTGATCGTTAGATTACTGGTTGTTAATTTTGACAGCCACTGTCTGTATTTCTCAATTGATAGTGTTGCAGTATCTCCTGGTGTACTGCAGGTGTAACCGTTATCTAGTAGTATATGCCTTATTGTGAGCAACTCGAACGATCTACCGCTTGCATTACCTCTGTGTGAAGTTCTTCCCATTGTTTAGCCCATTAAGCTGTGTCTGGCGCTTCATGGAACTTTGTGTCAAGCTATTGAATAGGTGAACCACTTTTGTGTAATTTTGATTTACAAAATGTTATTCATGCTTTGCATCTCCTTATCGTTCTATTCAAAAGTTTGTAACAATCTTTTACCGTATCCATCGTAATCGTTATTCGAAAGTAGTCACACAAACGGAGCTTATCACATGTTACTCTAGTAGATCTGACAGCGGTAGCATTTAAGCATGTGTACCCGAACGGATACATCATATCATCAATGTATCAGCTCTTTCCAGTGCCCTTCAACAACACCCGATAAATATGTATAACTACTGATAAGTATTAAGGAATTCTAGTTTACTTCAGTTGAGCATCAGTCAGTTTATCCTACCTTTTGCTTTCCCCTAACATTTTCAGCCGGTGTTTCTGATAATGAGGTATTTCCTTCGAGGTTCGCTCCTGTTAGAGTTAACCGTCAGTATATATCCTCGTTAAAGCTGAGGTGTGATCACGGACCATGCTTTTATGAGCAGTCATGTTGACAATTACGATATTGAACTCACGCGATTGGATACTCTTATGAAAATGCTTTAGCTTATGGGCAATACCCAGATAGGAGACTTACTGACCGTCGTGTTAACTCCAAATTCATAACTTCAAATGAACACTTCTCTGTTTATGTTGAAATCGGAAAACTCCGTACAGTTGTTGATCACTACTTCAATTACCAGTGGTTGGTATGGGTTTTCAGTTCATATAAGCTGAACGTCACTCATTTGAGTCTGGATATATAACGCAGGCGTGACCAGAATTCAATTCTCGGCCACCGAAAGACCGTGTCCTACTAACAAAATATAACATAGATATGTTTTCAGAAGGGCCTGATGAGAAAAGCCTACTAGAGCACTAATGTTGAGATCAGCCCAATCTTATTTTTATGTTGATTGTATATATATATATATATATGTATATTTGTTGGATAAAACATATTCCATTATACCAAAGACCTGAGAAAATTGGTTTTATTGATCCTCAAGACGACGGGACTACTAGTCTGTCTATCATTTCAGATATTATCTCCCCCTTTGTTCTCCAGAAATTGCTCATCATTGTTGGCATGGGTACTTAACTCATTTACTACGCTGTTATTATCCAAATTGATTTTATGCACCTCCTCTTATTTTGAGACTCGGTTGACGGACTAATATATCACTTACCTCCAACGTGGAATATTTCAAAAAAGTTTGGTCGTAGTTCCTATTTGTCAAGCACTCCTTCGCCGACACCTGAGTCTATAGAATTACTTAACTGCAATATACACCGAAACAATATTGATTTTAGGCTAAAATGCTTCTTGTGTGACTTAGCAGTTATTCGCATTATTCTCCATACATTTTCCGTTCGTGTCAACGGTCAAGCGATCCATTTTGTATCTGTAAATGTAGTCTACACATATACCCTATATCAGTCGGTTCATCTGTTTATCAAGCGACCAACGGAATCGTTAGAATGTTTTTCATAGGTAAATTCCACAGTCGTTTAAAGCAATCAACTGTGTTTAAACTCCGGAGCAGCTGGTTGTGTTCCCTCGTTTGACTATTATCGATATCTAGACCACCTTGACGTGAACGAAGTGATAAATTGAGACATTACATATGATTGATGTGCAACATTCGTTTTGCGAAAAGTTACCACCGTCTAACTGCACGCAATGCAAAAGTGGAATTGTATGTGCTTAAAAGTTACTGTCCTTGAGGGTGTGTTAATTATTCACTTCCGTTTTCTGATGCCTTGACGGCTATTCAACACGCACACTAGACGAACCTAAATAAAATGCTCACGTACAGTGGAAAAACGTTTGTCGCAGTTGATTGGTTCAAACATGGAAATCAACTCGGTTATCTGTTCATTTCGTAAATTTTCCGATGTCCTACGTTCTCTTTCATCAAAAGCTGTTGCTTAGTTCACCTTTTCATGCAAATTTTCGAAACGGGTATTTTTAGCCCTTAGTACGTATTATTGTACTGCGCCACAGCATTGCATGCAATGCAATTTTTGGTTCATTAGATGATTTTCTTACGAAGATATTCGCAACTACTCGTTGGTCAATGGATTGGTTGTCTCAAACCGATAGAAATTTATGTGATGTTTCATTTTCCCCCTTTTGTTTTAATGCTAAACAAACTTGAATTTACAGTCTAAAGGTATAATCATAATTCGAAGATCATGTCTATATGAGAGGTATGAAAATGGTTGTTACTGAGTTCCTATCGAGTCGGTTTTTCAAAATTTGGAGACAGAGACTTCTTCTATTTAGCAATCCTATGAGAAGGTGTGAATGAAAACTTTCTGTAAAATATCAAAGCGTTACAACTCTGTATGGATGACTTAACGTACATGTTAACGTGAAACGCATTACAAAATCAGAAGGGGAACACATCTACCAGATTCAAAGAAGCACTTTCAATGATAATTGCCAAAGAAAAAAAGAGAAACGGGCAAATATTTCTTGCACAAGTAAAGTTTGATGATTGCAGGCTACAAATGCATCGATAGTTAGAATCACAACTTTGTCTTGGGCTCGATCCAAAAACAGATTCATGTGTGAGTTCCTGACCTCATTTGTGCACCATCATATTTGAATGTGACCAGATTTGTAAATCAAAAGTAATGGAGGTAATGTAAAAATTTTGTTTGATTTGAAAATATAATTACTTTTTTGCACATGTAATTAGGAAACACTCTCATGAGAAAAGATCAAGATGGTTTTTTTTTTAAAAATCAATGATCCAAATTGAGCTGCGTTTGTGAGATATGGGACAAACCTGGAACTAAACATAATCAGGAATGATGATAATGGACTTACGGCTGAAGGAAACGATGACCGACATAAGCGAGCTATGAGATAATTTATTTGACAGACGTATTTTTAAAATGCATTTGGAAGAATGACATTTCCTTCTAAGACCGTACTGATGTACTCCTAAGGCTAGATACATATTACGATATGCGGTAAACAAAAGTGTGATTATAAAGAGCAGTGGTAGAGTTGGAAGCAAGTAGACGGTTGAATGCACGATCATAATTGTTCTAATGAAGAACATAGTCTGGTTCATTTATCAACTTGGGAGAAATCGAATTCACTAAAATATAGCGGAAAACAGATGCTGCCAAGTTGCAGATCTGATATCGTAAGAAATGTTTGCCAGTTCAAACAAATTCTGGCCGACAAATCGATTTCTAAACATCATCAGTAGTGGTCGAGCAGGAGACCAGAAGGATAAATTAGTGTCCAGTTATTGAACATTACTTGTAATCGATCGCAGCTGTCACATTTCCATAGACTTTCCAGTCGGGCGATTTCCATAAGAAGCACTAGACTCAAGTTTTGCTCGTGTTAGAGCTCGTCAGTAGTGCATATTCTTCCCACCACCAGGATTAGAACTCCGGTCACGCTTTCTTGAGGCAACCATGTTGACCATTACGGTAACACAAGGCACGACCGAATCATCATACATGAACGCTTAACCACATTCACCGATGAGTAGTGTTCTGAATACCGAATCATCTCGAGAGGAGATACATTAACCGTCCTATTAACTCCTGTTATACATTAGTAACAAAAATATCGCTCAACCTGCACAGAAGTCCTAGTCAAGGGGTTAACAGGACAGGAGTTAACAGGGCAGTTACTGTGTCGTCTCTCGAGGCGATCGGATGCATTCAATTGTTGATTGGACGACCACAAAAAAATTCACATACCAATCATTCTACTTCCGCCTGTATCCTATCATACCAAAAAACACATACACATCGCTGAGTCGGCCTATGGATATGAGCATGAAATGACTCACTGTTCGTTCTGTGCCACCGTGACATAAGCAGTCCAAACTGGGACATACCCGCGAGTGGACTTTGGTTTATACACAAGATTTTGTAATTTTAAACGCAGATAATGTTTATGCTTCTCGTCGTCATCATACCTCTGTTACATGTACTTGTCCCAAGTGTTGTATTGTTTGTGTTTCTTTATCGCCTACTTTTAATGAAGTAGCATTAGAAGTGGTGTTTTGCACGGTCATTTTGCATAAAACAAACGATCACAGCGAAAACGAAACGATCGGATCGCTGACTAAGAGATTGAGCACCTGAAGTCTACTTTTAAACCTTCTCTTCAATACATGTTTTACTTATGAAATCATCAGGAGAAATCTACTGAAACGGAATCTCCCTGAACTGGTTAATTAATATTAGGATGGTTGTATGGATTCATACTCGAAAAAGCCATAAAAAAGGTAATTTTGTGTATAGGTGGTGTTTCATTCCTGTCAAACTGTTACCAGTTTTGATTTAAGCGTTATTTCACGCAGATGGACAAAAAGTCATCCGTTTTGTATCAAATGACTTAGATATGGTCTTTGTTTTTCAAAAATGGAATGGCGTTTCAAACCAGTGTAGTTGAAAAGCTTAACACTCGTGTAGAAAGTTACCAGTTACATACACTACTCCTAGATATCGTTCATCTAATTTGTCTGAAAAATGTTTTGATATTTGGACAGAGATTTTGATGGTAGACAAGTACACACAGCCGCAAAAGCTGACCGATTTCATGGAGGAAACATTGGACAGAGAAGTGTTCTAATTTTCCCTGTTCTAGTGCATGCATGTGGAAATACGAGCCGTGACTCTGATTGTAAATTTTTGGTGAATCACATATTTCACGCGAAACTTGCTATTAAGTCTGAAAAGAAAACATAGACGAACAACTGTTTTCGATAACCTGAAGCAAAAACGAAACATCATCTGCTGCCTGACCGGCAACGCAATGCAAATCTGTTCTGCACGCACAATAAACAAAGAACTGGGGACGGTCGCGAAGGTGTTACGAGGAAAAAACTATCCAGAGCGTTTTTTTATTGTGAAACGTGGTTGAAACTAAGTCGTGAGATCCGATTATCACGGTGAGTAAGAAACCCATATTCATCTGTCTTCCAATTAAGAGTGGCATTATAACAGGACACTCAACCGTCGACTTTATGAGACAAAATCCTGGCGGCAGCGTCATACTGCTGGTTCACTATACACACTCTGTTGACTTTGAGGCTGAAGGACAAACTCCCTGTCTTCATTTAATCCATGAATGTGTACTAATTGCCTTGCTGTTGTGCAACATAATACATGGGTTGCGCGACAAGGCGTCCGCCCAATCAAACCAAAAAACTTCATTCAGCGTGTCTTGGGACGGGTTCAGTGAAGTCTATCAACAGTGTAATCGTCGTATGCGTAGCCGATTCTGATCACTGGGTTGACTTCACCCAGGTATTCCGCGCAATCGACACAATTCCGATAAACCACACCCAAATCGGTCAGCCAACGAATCCTGGTTACTGCTGAATCGACTGCTATTCGATTACGTCATCCGATTTTCTATTCGTACAGAAAATTCATGTAAGCCTTACGGTTGCCGTGACCAAGGATCACACCATCGGCGTGTATGTTCATCCAGTCTTTAATCGATTGATCTGTGACATGATGGCCGCTACCTTATAGATCGGAAGGAATAGCTTCCTGTTGTTCTCACATAAAAAGGTTCGTTTCGTCACTTTCGACTGTTCTATCAAGTGGTGCTCACGGTCTTTGCGCAAGCCTACGATCAGCTTGCGTTTGGGTTCTCGATGGTCGTCATCATATTCAGATCCAACTGGGATCGAGCGACGCTTGTTCATGAGGTTTATCGACGTAATGGAAATCCAATTCTGTCGAAACTGAACAGCTCCATCGGAACATACCTATTCACTTGTTTTCATGGCTGCGACGATTTGTTCCCAGTGTTCGTTAGGATCACTCACCTGACTCGCACTGTGCAAATTGTTCACCAACACCTCCTGGTAAGCGTTCTTTGCACTCTCTTCGCTCGAATGCCAGTTAGGTACCTTGCATTCAAAAGCGGAGTTCGTCTGAGCAAGTGACAAGACAGAATGGGCACGCACAACAGCATGGTCCGAGTCCAGGTGGTTGCTCCCAAAGGCACGACAGTCCTTAACAGAGTGACGCCACCTGTAACTGACTGCTATATGATCCAACTATGTCCATGGTTGGGAAGCACACAGAGGTCTCCAAGCAACACAATGCTTTTTCCTGTGTTGGAATGCGGTGCTAGAAATATACAGACCTTTGGATGAGCACAGCTGCAGTAGTCTTTCATCATTATCAGTGTGTTATGCCCGGATATCAAACATACCTCCTAGCCGCTTCTCATCCAGAGAAAGACGACCGAGCTCAGCATTGAAGTCGCCCGCTAGTATGATGATGTCCGAGTGTTTAGGGTACCTCAGAAGGTAAATGAGGGTGTCATAGAACACATCCTTGGTAGCATCCGAACAGCTGTCCGTCGGAGCGTACGCCGATATAACGAATATACAACGCCTTCCTGATTTGCATCGACAGACTTTCACCGATGAACCGAGTCTGACAGCGCACAAGCGACTATTCACTGGGATCCAGTCGAGCAAGCATTGCTCTGCTATGGGACTCAGTGCGATTCCCACTCCAGCTTGACTGCGAGATTCAGCTACAGCGTCGTCGGAAACTCTGAAACGAAAGCGCTTGGATCGACAGCTATCTACAGGTGAGCTCAAATGGATAACCGTTCTGTAGGCGTAGACTCGCGTCTCCGACACACAGCACACATCAAGCTCCAGACTTGAGCGAGTACTAGCCAGAGCAGCTTGCTGACCGACTTGTCAGAGAGTGCGGCCATTGAAAGCGTCAACGTTTACCAGTTATCTTGACCTCAGAAAGAAGTTATCACCCGAAGGCACATGGAAAGCAGAAGACATGGGTGGTAAAATAGTAGGAGATAACCGTGCTTAATGAATGGTATAACTGTCAGGAGAAAGATATCCTCTGGCACTTTTCGATCGTTTATGTCATAGAAGGGGGTTGACTTTAGGGACCCTATCCCAAGTTTGTGATTCAAAAGTTTGACCTGCGAGACAACAGGATACGTGGTTTTCTTGGGGGAATCTACCTGGAACCAATGACTCAATAGTCCGACTCACTTGGCGGTGAGGGTGTTGCCTAGCATTTTAACTGATACTGGGTGTTTCCCGACATCATTGGATAATACGCCGGCAGTCACGGTCAACCGCTAGACGGTCGTAATGGTATTTGTTTATGGTCACTTTCCCTAACAGCCTTTCTGATACAGAGGACAACAGTGCCGCAGCTATAAAGAAAAAGATGCTGTATGCCCATAGGATAGTGCTTTGCTATCTAAGCACTTCTACATGATCACTAGTGTGGAAAACAAGTACAGATGTTTCAGTTACCATCAACTAATCGCGCTGACTTGACTAGTGACTGAACATTTTGAGGAACAGTTCAGCTGGCTTTAACCAGACCATTTGGTCGACGGGGAACGATTGGTCAGTTATTGCGTTCCAAATGACCCTCCTTCAGAAGCAAAAATGGTCCTGGAGCTTCAGTTACTGAGGTATAGCAAGGCTCCTGGACCGGATCTCCTCTCTTCTTCTTCAAGGATATTCCGTGTCAGTTTTGAGGCGAGCGGTGGTCCGAACCATAGTATTTTCTAACCAAACTCATGGTAGTTTTGATGATGACGATCAAGACCCCATCAGTGTTTTCTCGGTTTCCGATCGCATCCGACTGTGAATCCTTGAACATTGACAGCAGCGTACTGTACAAACAATCTTGATACGTAACAAATCCTATTGTTTGAGAATATGGCAATTTTGCTCACTTCTTTCTATTAGCTTTGTTTTTGTGCACGAATTTTCCGGAAATGTAAAGATTTTAGAAATCGACTAAACTTTTAAACAAATATAAACAGTGCATTGGACGGTTTAGAAAGCAAACTGGGTGACTTATTTACAGTCGCTTCAATGGAAAAAAATACAGAAGCCATATCAGCAAAACTGTGAAGGTAAGATAAAATACTTCGTCAAAATAACAAATCAGTTATGGTCGAGGAACTATATCGTGGGCAAATTTCAGGGTGCTGTAACTCGCTCAGGGGTAGTTTTACTTTACGACGGTGATCCTGACGATTTTGTTATTAGAACACACAAAGCGGCAGTTAGAGTGTGTGTGTTGAGGCTTAATTTGAACCTTACTAAAATGTATTTATTAGGAGACATTATGTCACGACGTCCGTAATAAGAACATACATGCCGAACATATACTGGCTATAAGTAAACCGGTCCATTTGACCTCATTGCTTTCACGTGTAGGGTGATGTATTTTGATAGGCAAAAACAGGTGCTGCAACCACTATTGCGAATCTCAAATAACCCAGTATCAGAAATTGGTCTTGGTTGCGTTGGGAAGCAGTCTACCGAAAGCTGACCTAGTTTAATTGGCTTTTCTGAACAGAGTAATGAACAGAGTATTATGACTGTTTTTTCCCTTCCTCACTTTAATCATTCCGATGTTTTGTTTGCTTCTCCATGAAGGTACATTAGTGAGTGATGAGTTTGATCGAAATATTTCTGAACGACGCGTCCCAAACATTTCAGTCAGCAGTCCGAATATCAGGTTGTCTACGTATACAACTGACATCTGTTTTGAAGTACAGAGGGTCTGTCCATAGAACAAAGCTTTACAGGTTCCAGACACAGTTTCTGTCCAACGTACTAAGCCTGAGCGACAGAGGTACGATACCATAGATTTGTCCGTTTTAAACAAAAATCACTATTGCGGAGTACAGCTCTACAGAACATCCGATTTCATCCAGTGTTTTCTACTTAGCGTTACAGGGTCAACTGTACGCATGCGTTCATTATAACCAGTATATGGCACTACCAGTGGTTTGCGAAACCAATTACCAAAATGGATTACAGCGTTAATAGCGCAGAACTTCGTAACAGACCGCAATACACCTATACCACCGACCAGAGTTTATATCACTGACATCAACAGTGGACAGAACTCAACGGAGTTCATCTTTGAATCACCGAAATAAAGCTAATTTTATTTCATATTTAAGCAACTCCATATGTAAGTTGTGGTTGATCGATTCGGTTAGGTGAACTAGCGAAACCAAGGAAGATACCAATGTCTGATTTGTCTTCAGCATGGTATATCGTTCAGTGTTCTTTAGTAGATTGGTTGGTATAGCAAATAAGATGAGATGAGATACCCACATGAATTCTGACAGCAATCTCACTTGAGAACACATGCGCACCCCACAAATGGACAATCAAGTTGTTCTCAAGATGTCACGTGTTGATTTGGTTTTAATTTCGTGCGTAAGCACATTCGTCGACTGGTCACAATAAACCATCCTTCCCCATTTTTTTACTCAACTAGTTTATCTGTAATTCGTCTTGTCCCGACAATCAACCGCGTGTATTCCATGGGATGTGCACCACTGAGGCCCAGTATGCAGAACTCTCGGGTCGATCAGCGAGAGACTTTCGCGATCGAATTCTAATTGGTATCTCGGCGGCCATTATAATTGTCATCGTCTTGGTCACAATTATCATGGCTCTCTGCTTAAAGCGAAAGGCTGAGACGGAGAAAATTCGAGAAAAACTGTTCTCTGCTTATACAAACTTACTGGAACCGGACAAGGTACAGTGCACTAGTATAAATGATTGATTTTTCTATTCAGATACTTAATACTATTCTTGTGATACACATTACGTTCTAAATTTCCAGTTGTTAACAGTTTACTTTTTTGTACGGTCACGGTTTGCTTGTTTGAAAAACATACACATGCTTTTACATTAGTATGAGTTGGTTTTACTTCGTAAAAATATCTAACGAAGTTCACTACTGTTCCAAAATTTTATTTTCAAATGCAACTTTATTTTTTGGGTCAGTCAGTCACAACTTTCAGTGTTGTTGTTGGTAGTCACTGCATAGATTAACTGGCCAAGTAATTTCCTTACCTCGTAATTCACATTGAGCTATTTCAGCCATGGCAAACAGCCTTCAGTCATAAAACCAGTTGTACTTATATCAACAAACATTATTTCTTTGAATGAGAACATTTTAAGTTTGGTAAACTATTGCAAACCGACTGAAACTGACAGAACAAAATCTTGTCTTAACTGTCAGTACCATGAGCATTTCTTCATTAACTAAACGGCACGTTGCGTTATGTAAAAATCAACTATAAATTGGTTAGAATTATTTAACTTATGTGTTAAAAAATAATTCTATCTTGCCGAGTCCCCGTCGATATAAAACACTGATGGAATCAATTTCACATAGCCGTCGCCGCTGTACATGTAATACTGTTGTGTATAATTACACAGTGATACAACTAGTGTATTATTTTGAATAATACCACATCGGTTACCGTTGAGACACGTGGGATTAGTTATCGTGCCTGCTAGCGCTATCAATGTACGTGATAATGAACAAAAATTCTATGGTCATGTTTTCAGGGTCCGCTTAAGAAAACGGAGTGAATCTAAAGTACAACAGCAAAGTTCACTTACAACACTAATTCCTCACTCCGCAAGCACCAGCCTGATACACCCGGCAGCTGCTTATACGACAAGATGGCCGACCGCAGTCTTAAGTGATCGTCAAAAACCAGCCTGGTTAAATTATCTTAAATCTACTTGCATGCACGTACTAAACTTGTTCAGTTACATCCGTCGAAGTGAAATAATAGTTGGTTCCAAACCCGTCAGCCTTACTGAACAGACCAATTGGGTTTTATTGTTCGCAATATTGATTTTCTAACCTACCCGCCGCTCAGCGAAACGATTACAGCCTTCAGTAATAGTGTTGTATACAACACAAGGTCTACCGGTGTACTAAATTGGTACAGCCTAATGGTCACTCAAACTTAGATAACAAAAATAATAACAGAACACTCGAACTCAATTGGACAGACCACGTATACCTGGTCAAAATATAAACAAAGCAAACGAACACGAATGTCGAATCGTGTCACGTCAGTAGGGGCCAGTCACGTTGATCAGCGTCTGTGCTTTTCTGGGGAGGCACATGGTTAGAGCCCGAACATGCCTTTACGATTGGAAGGTACGTAGGTCGTTGTAAGTGTTCAATTAGTAGATGGATGCCAAAGGTGCATTTTATTTTTTTAATCCGTGAGTTCTGTTTCGTGAATTTCCCGCAACATGCCTTTCTAAAATGACCTCTTGGTGGTGCAGTGATTGCAGGTCACGTGATCAGCAGTTCATTATTGCCTGCATTTTTCTCGCAAACGCACCCAACTAAAAATCCCAATAACAGAACGGATAATCATCGTGTGTTGTAGTTTCCACATGACCGTCACTACTGATAACCTCTAAAAAGTACATCAACTATGTATCCGGTTCCAATGCATAAGCTGACGTGACGCTAACGTAATACGGGTAACTCAACTAAAACACCACCAAGTCATCATCGAATTGTACTCTGAGAACATATCAGAGCTTATAGTGAGATGTCAGGAAATCATAATTTTTTTTCATTCATTCTATAACTTGGCTTGTGTTCCTCATCACACATTACATTCTGACCTAATTGTCAACATGGAGAAGCTTCACTGTTTGAAATATGCTTATTTCCGAAACACACCATCATATACTGGTGACACGTGTTAGATGAACACGTGATTCACACAGTGTGATGTTTTTTTAGTCACCTACCTTCTTAAAACTGCGCTTACATTTCTACACGTAAAGCTTACCATAATATTCCGTCGAAACTGTGAACTTATTCACTCGAATCCTTAATGTTTTCTAGTGTAATTATTTCAAGGTGTATATCAAACTCATGCACATTAAATACATATTAATGTTGAGCTGTTTCTTATATGTTGATATACTAACAATGTATTGAAACGATTTCGTTCTGACAATCTCAGTCAGAATTGTGTCTGAGCTCAGTAAAACTCTATCATTTAATTTACGCATGACTTACAACAGATAACAAATCCAGTCATGTTCAGTATACGGTTTATGCAGAAATACTTGTGAACATGTGAATTTTAAATACCATCTGGTCATCTTCTCATAATTCTGTCATACTCACAGATGGAAGGATATCATGGGGCTCTCATGGTTTCCTTTCAAGAAACGCAGATTGCCGTCAGGTGATTATTGAATATTCCTAAAAAGAAACCATTTCATCTGGTTCAATTTCTATCCTCGACACCTGTACACAAAACCACCCAAAATGTTGGGTATTTTGTAGAACGAATTTTACAAACAATCAATTTTTATGCGTTAAAACGAGCAATGTAGAGAATATTGTAACCGAACTTCCGTAGGCCACCGAACCTCATTTACTACACTTCACTAACGTGACCCATTATATTCGTGAATGACAAATCACCGGATAACAATACATCATTTTTCTACACTTTTCTCGCAAGCACATAGGGACGTTAATATTTAGTACGAACTATGCATATTACGAAGCGTTGGTTACATTTTTGTCAATTGGCAGCATTCAGATGAATATCGCATTAGATATTAGTTTCATGATCAATATTGTCAACACACACGATCAAGACCAAAACTATACAGACTAATAATGTTGTTCATTTAACAAACAGTCAAATGGTACTAACATCCATGATTGGGATGAAATTTCGTACTTTGTCGAGTTCAATCAGATTATTTCCATATTCTATCAGAATACCGAATGTATCCGAAATGTAAACTATTCGAACATCAAACCAGATCTCAGTTTGTCATATGCACCTCAGGTAAAGAATATTTTAAATAAATTTGCCAAATTTAGAGTTTTATATCTAACCTAAGGAGTTATTTTTATAGTCTGTAACTTCAAGGATTTTGAGAGCGCCCCCCCCCCGATTTTCCCCCAACTGGTCGCACAATCTCCTGTTCAATTTTCTCAGTTGGTCAGCCATATACTTACCTCTGGATTTATGCAGGATTTATTTAGTTATAGTGGCTACACTCGTTCTAATTTCATTGAGATCATTTCTTCTAAAATTTACGGTTTCCAACCCGATTGCCTTTAAGCTATTGTCTGATCCCATTAGTTTTTCCAAATGTACATTCACATTCTAAACTATACTCAGGTATATATGTATATATTGCTCATCACATCTCATACGGTACTAATAACAAAACGGAATTTCTCAGTAGTCACCGATTTTTCTTACATGATTCCAATGTAAATCTCATTCAGTAGCTCTCCATTTTTTGTTTCATGACGATATGGTCATCTAAGTGCTGAACTTTCACCTCTTGAAGTAAAAAACCAACCGACTTCTCAAACTGAACTGGCTTGCATAAAATTACGTCATTTCCGCTGGTGTAAATTAATCATAATTATTTTACTAATAAATGTAAAAACCTAAGTTTATCAATGGATTGATTAAAATATGAAGATTCACCTACATTGTCCTGCTTCATTTCACGCAAACACTCATTTTAATAACTCGACAATTTATGGTAGTTACTGAACAGCTTTTGTACACTTCTCACTTGTCATAAAGATGGGCAACATTTCCTATGTCACCATATATGAAGTGCTAATCTGTACATGTGTACTAAGACCCTCATTTGGTTAACCACATTCAGTTAAATAAGAAACTTCACTTCCACAGCTTCTACAGTTGAATTTGAATTGTTGTAAATATCTGTGTTTAAAAAACGTTTGCCTAAATGAAACGAAGGAGCATGCAAACAAGGCTGTGCCTAACTTCTCATTCCAAGCATGTAGCGGTTCAGCATAACAGTAATCAGGACATCTTTATCGGTCAGGGTAGAAACCGATTTTATTCAAATATCACGTTGAGATAACTTCACACCACACTACAAACGAGAATGAAGATATGGTATCAACATTCCATAAATTCGTTATTAACACAAATATGATGGTTCTTTTTCATTGTGAAACAGGAGTCGGTAATGAAAAATCAGTCTGGTATACGAGAACCGAATATGGGGAGACTTGAAATGATCAGTACTAGCGATCTGGACGTGGACTATAAAGCCACTCCGTTGGGCACTGGCGCGTTCGGTGTTGTCTATCGAGGAGTGTGGCGACCATCTAAGGCAGCTCTTTTGAAACATGGATGCTATGGTGCACATCATTTCGATGTGGCTGTCAAAGTGATCCAAAACGATTATCCAATCACTCCAAGCGTACTCAATGCGGAGACACCAACAGTAAACGATACTCCTAAGGATCCTGAAGAAGAGGCACGCAGAGCCATCGCTCGTACCAATATGGAAGAGCTACTACAAGAAGCCAAAGTGAGCTCCTACACTTGTGTGTTTGATTATCTTGCAGGGAAACGATGAGAAGAGGGATTTGTCCACGTGCAAAAAGACTGACAGAAATATTTACTGGTTGATTTTAGCAGTTTTAATGTGAATAACGGCAGTAAACTGATGACGGAAGTTCATTTTTGCAACAGAGAAACTGGTTAGGTAGCTTGGGCAATGTACAGTTTAATGGTTGTTTCTACTCGGCGGATATGTGTACCCCATTAAATCCAATCACATACTCTACTGTGGGAACTGTAGATGGTGAAAACTGTAGTTACTGACTCATTTGCGAGTTAGTTGGGCCATTTACCACAGACTCAGTGAAGTTTACGGATCACTGTGGACGGTAGAAACGTTAACTGGAGCTGTGCAGAAACTCATTCTGTTTCAAGTTCCTGTGTGGCGTTATAGCTTCGTAAACTCACTTGACATACACCAATGTTTAGTAGCCAAAAATTACCAGAAACGTGACTGGTTTATTGTCTATAATTTAGAAATGGAGGCTGGTAAATTGGTCTCCAAATAATTTTATATCATAACAGTAAGTACACGTTAGGTGAGACAAGTTGATTTCAACATGCGGCAAAAAAGCAGTTAACTTCTTCAGTGAGTTCAGTTAGCAGCGGTTTTTCTGTTTCCGTTCTAACAAAACATTTACGATAGGCGAGATTGAAGAAAATGCATTCATATCGTCAATTATGTTCAAATGTGCTGTATTCACCACTAAGATGGCTTCGACAGCTTGTCACCATTAGTATACTATGACTGACATGTATGATCTGCAGGTTGGAGAGATGATAATCCAAACGAGTTCAACAACTCTATTTGACTACTTATGACACTATATGACAATACGATGCTATCCAATCACAACCGGTTCACTGGTTTTTGTTTGCTTGGACGCATTCACAAAAATCCGACAATACAATCCATTTTAAATTCGTCTAGGTAAACAGCATAAGGTGATGTCATAAGTTTTGAATTAAACCTTGAGTTTGAGAAGAAAAGATATGAGGAACACATGCTTTTGGCTATTCTTCTTCAGACCAGTACACTCACTGGGGATGTTGACTACGTATTCACAAAGAAATATAAATTGAAAAAACGGTACTGACTGGTCACAAGTGTTAGGACTACAAGTTCCGAACACTAGAGGCCGTGTCATTACAGAGCAGTCTGAATTCTATTCACCCACTACGCCATCCAATTTGCGTGACCCAGCATGTGACGTGAAAGATCCGACCATGAACTACAAACTGCTCGTGAATTTCTTTTGGCTACACGGAACTGAATGGTATGACCGGATAGCGTTAGTCCTGCTGTGGTTAGTATGTGCTGTAGGGCTGGTCTTGCCTGTTCTGATGAGACCACGTAGATAGCTTGAAGTGCAGTGTCTTTATACCCTTAATGCAGTTTACTGGATGTAATTTTTTCTAACGTCTCTGTTGAGCTTAGATGAATGGCACATTTTCGCTGGTTCAAATAAGCACGTCTTCGCATGTCAACGACAAGAATAAAAGTAAACAACCATTGATTAGTCATGAAAATGTCCTTGTCTTTCAGGTTCTTGTTCGGCACTATTTCAGTATTAATCCAACTACGTAACATGGCTACCGGAAATTTTTTTCTGAAGGAGTGGGTAGGGCAGCATTTAACTTATTCAACTACTAAGCATTTCGGAATGAGAGTTACTGAAACGATGGTTTCCCTAGATACCGCTGACTCGCTGAATTAGCCTTAATGAACCTCATTTTGAAGTGATCCGTATATCCTTTTTCTCTAGGCACTTCAGTGGTTAACTGTAGCTCACCTCTCTAGGGCTTGACGGAGCATATTCTTCTTGCTGTGTTCTGTAGATCAGAATGTGAAAATATATGTATTGACCTGTCTAGGTTGGTTTCCGGTAACCACGCGTTCCACTCGAATCGGCTCTGCGTTTTGCCAGCACCATATCTAAGAGGTGAGAAAATTCACCGACTTTCTTCTCTGATGAAAAAGACAGAGATGAATGAGGGTCAGTAAACACACCCATACGTTATAGAATGCATGGCAAAGCCGTCATCCATATATCTGCGGCATCTGGTTATTTATTCTGTTCTGCAATTGTATGCTGTAGTTCTCTGTAAGGATGTCTGCTGGGAGTGCATCCAGAGAAGACACCATCGCTACTCTGCCATTTTATTTGTAAGTCTCACCACTAAACAAACTGAATGTTCGAAGCGTAACTCTAAATAAGCCCTCTAGTGTGAATGTTGGCACAGACATAATCTCACATTCATTTTCCATGTAACCACACATGTATTGGACAGATTTCAATAATATGGCATTGGTGAACACAATTGTCTTTTGCTGTTTTTTGTATTAGTAAAACAAACGAAGGCGAAAGTGTCACACAGACCATGAAGTTTGAGCTGCCGATAGATGAGTTTCTCTATCCAGATCGGACAACGTATTGTTGCACGCTTGGAAGACTTGCACTTATCAAAAATGGAATTTTCACACACTTTTTCTTTTAAAATTTAATCAAAAGTTGTGTCTAAGAAAATACTTCGCATGCATTTCTGCTGACTAAGTAATTAGTGATTCGCACTCTATGGACTACCATTTTGTGGTCGCCTACTGTTTTATCATTTGTTCACAGGTCGTACGTTCGATTTCCCTGGTGCTAGTGAGACCTAGCACGGTTGCAGTAGTTATCCCTCAATTTGCTAATGGTCACTTGGATCGACTGTTTGCAGAAAACCTCCCTAACTTCTTCTTTTCCGTGGTAGACGTTTGCTAGTTTGCACGCTAATCACATAAGGGATGAGCAGTTTCTGTTTTTGGGAGAAAGATTTACGCCAGTTTAGGAAAGTGAGCAACTAATGTAGTAATAAACACCAGACATTCACAGCAGTGTTCGCATATGAGTCTCAACCAAAGGCGCTCTCGTTATCCTCCTACCTGAGAGTTGTTCATGGTCATCCTTTTTATTTTTCGGATCCGCGTCTTATACAATTCAGTAGGTTATCATTACCAACATATCCCAACATAATTAGACGGAGAGTGTATCCAGTTATTGGTTGGTGAACACAAGTCTTGTCTGAACCGGCAAAAACTTACGTGAAATTAGGGTGAATGTCATCACCATCAAAAACAGTTATTGTTGTGAATTATCCATATGTTTAATAGCCATGCACCCGAGAAAAGACGCAAATATCAATCGTAAATTGATAGAAGTGTTTTGAGAAAAGATTGCTGCATTATCAACCCGAACGGTAACTCGAAACGTGAATATCATTGTGCCCACATCATGCAAATTGTACACCTGTTTGCGAGAAATACGTTATCAGTAAGATGACTTTCTTCTCGCTTCCATTGCTTCCTCTCCTTAAGTGTACTAACCTTGATGACACGTGAAACAAATAACAATTACATTCACTACAAAGCATCTAGTTAGCCAGAGACGTTTATTCACCAGATCTGAGTGAAGTTTACTTGATTGCATGCAGAAGTCTGTTGTCATGAAGCATCAGTTTCACTGAACCCTGCAACAAGCGGCATTCTCAATCGGTATACGCATTCTGTTCAGTAGTCACGCTATGGACGGAGCGCGCTTAATGAGAATGATATTGCGACATTATTTGGACAAAATGTTGGGAATACTCACTAATTTAATATCGTTAGATCATATAACGGCCAACTTGTGATCCTGGTATTCACTTACTCGACGCGTCAGTTTATGTTTTTTATGAGAAGACTACCTCAAAATGTGAACACAAGCAAACGGAACAGCCTTTGCATGATGGGATAAGACCGCCGTCTTGACGGGTCGATATGCTAGATGTAGATGAACAGTCATCTTAATCTAAACTGGAAGTGAGCAGTGAAAGTGAATCGTAGTTATCCCAATTCTGTTTTAAGGAGTTACCTATGGGTTAATATCAGCCACAATTGTTCGAAGCTTCCCCTATAGGTAGCCATAAATAAATCATATTTCACTAAATAATCAAATGCTCCTGGACACATTTGAGACCACCAAATGATTTCGCATACTATGTTGTGATTCCTGAAAAGTATACTTTCACACGTGTAACTGCTACGTGCAACCCGATGAGTAGGAGCTCTTAACTAGCTTCAGTTACGCTTTACTTGACTGTCTTCTTTGTTGAATACTGTCCCCGGTGCCTTGCTTGTTTTTCCCTTTTCACGCTCCGCGATATCCAGTCCAGCTTCGGAGATTCCCACTAGTGTTTTGTAACACACCGTCGGTATTTTTGGGTGTGGTCAGTTAAACCGTGCGAATACCGACTGTTTATCTATCCGTTCCGTTTCCCAAATTTTGAAGGTTTGCATTCGAGAATCTTCGTTGGCTAGTTTACGATTTTTTCACTGATTACGTTTTTTCGCTGATAACCCTTGGTTCGGAATGTCCTTTACATCCGTGACACTTCACCAGTTTTCAGGTGGGGCTTCAGATACGTTCTCATTATAATGGTCTTTCGGATACTATTGAAATGTTTGCAAGTGACCTGGTGCCTTTCTATAGGCCCATATAGGTTTATCTCGCGGGTCGCTTAAATACTCTATAACTCAGAACTACAGTTATTTGGTAACTTACAACCAGAAATATCGAGGAACAACCCCAAATTTGTGTTGGTTCACAAAAAAAGTTGTGGTTGGTGAGTCTGTGTATATGTCGCATTGCTTGAACGTTTTCCCAACGATCATATTCTGCACTATTTTCAGATTACTGAGTGTCATGTGTCCCCATGTCCGAATCTCGACAGTACATAAGCACTAGCATTGGCCATGGTAAAATTGGGACAAAAGTGACAATGAAGGAAAGGCCACAGATTTTTCAAATTATATATATAATTTAGTGCTGGCATTGCTTGAAATTTAATTTGTCTTCTTCATAATCGTACGAAATCCCAACCCAAACTATATCCAGGTACATTTAGCATGTTTGAGGAATCACACCTTACAGTACTTTAAGCATTCGGCGTTAGAATTTCGGCAGTGAATGTGAAAGTTCCGTGAGTTTAACTTGTATTTCATTCAGTCCCGAAAGTACTGTGAAGACGATTTCAAACCGATCGCCCTTTCCATCGTTCTGCCGCCAAACTATCTGATACCCAACGTGACTTGGCCTAGTGCAGCAAAGAGGTCTTCGAATATCTACAGTGGAAAAGCATTCTTTTTTCTCTGTTGACGACTCTTGTCATAGAAGGCGCATAACCAAGGTTTCACCTCTTCGTTTCTACCATTGTGAATTTCGAAAGTATCTTAGGCATAGTTCTGTTCAGCAATTTACCAAGGTTTCCAGTACACCCTACTGACCGGTTTCGTCCTTGAACTGCCTCTTGGCTTGAAAAGCTGAGAGTAGTTCGTCTGAGATAAGAGGGAATGTAGCAAGCGCCACAGTTTCCCGGTTGTTCTAGTCAACACCAGAATGTTAAACGTTTTGGTTTTGACTGCACTGCCGAGTTGTTATGGAGCCCCGGCAGGAGGTTACGGGGGTAAGTCTGTGATTATTCTACCAACAAGAAGTGGTAGCCTCCGTTAGTGAATTTTTCGGAAGGCGGGGTTTGGAACTTGAACTTCTGCTGAGATGATGTTGATTGACACTTTGGCCTTTATGAGTATGGGTGTGACAGTGTTGAACCTGAACGTTGAATGAACCAGGAAGTCGTGAGTCCCTTTCAGGCGATTTATTGGTGGATTTTGACACTTAAGATGACCACCAATTTGTAAAACCTAGTCCAAAGATGAGAGAGAAGTTGTATTCAATAGTACATAAGATAATATCAAAGTATTAAGTTGATTGAAAGTGTGACAAAACAGGAATAAGACGACGTTATTTCTGATTATCATCATCACCATAATCATAGAAGCCGTGAGTCTGACCAAAAGGTATTGTGGCTCGAGCAGCTGCTCACCACAACAGTAACGTAGAATATCCTGGAAGGAAACGCTACCAATGAGTTTGAAAATCAATGACAGACTAAGCGGAAGAACTATAAATGGTATGGATGCAGGAAAACCACTGACTACGACACACCACCATTTCGGATAGCGTCTCCAGCCCACGATTGGAGTGATCACGGGACCCCATCCGAGCAGGCGACACCTACCCACTTTGCTCAGTGGAGTAGTCAGGGTCTTCATAATTCGTGACTAGGTCCATGACAAAATTAAACAGGTAGGGAGAAATTGGACACCCCTGACGAACACCACTAGAAGTTATGAACGCCGGAGACAGTTGTCCATAAACTCTCACCCTGCTTGCAGAGTGAGCATACAGTGATCTCAATAGATTCATATATTTTCCTGGTACCCCCTCGCGGAGAAGACAGCTCCAGAGAACGTTACGAGCAGCTGAATCGAAAGCAGCCTTTAGGTTCAAAAAACCACTACTGTTGGCTTTCTGTAAGAGTGCCGATGTTCCAAGATACGTCGTAAGGTGAACATTTGTTCAACGTCACTTCTGAACGCAATAAACTAATTTGTTCAGCTGACCGTTTGTTTATCTAAGACTTTTGCAATTATGTATAAGAGCCAGTTCAGATTCAATCCATCCGAGCTTAACAAACTTTCTCTACGTCCTAATTAACTAAATAGATCTTCGGATCTGAGTTAAAATCGATGTTTTCCTTGGATACCTTGAAAATAATCATAAGAAAGCAACTAAAAAAGTATTCTCCATCAACTTACCACATTCGGCTTTGTATGAGTTCATCGTTATAGACAGCAATGCATCAGTGGTTCACACTTATAATCAACCGCCACACAATCATGAAGATGAAAATAATGCAAACCCTGTATAGGAGGAGAAAAAGAAAAGAAGGGGACAAGAAAAAAAACTAAATGCTAAAAAGGCAAAAAATGAAAAGGTAGAATATATCGTATATTCAATACCTATATATTGCAAACAACCGAGCTGTAAGTGAAATTAGGGCGTCATCAGCAGGAAAGCTACCTCACAGCTTCCACTATCCCACGTCATTATGTGCACTCACTTCACAGACGATTCGACTAAACAACGACAACATTCACGCCACTGAGCTCGGTTAGCCGCCATCTCATCTAACCTCTCCAGCCACCAACTCTGTGAGTCGCGAGGGACCTATCCTGAAAGAGACGAACTCAATCTACAGTGGTCAAATACCTGAAGATGGTTGACCTCTTCTACCCTGGTGGGCCAGGTTTCGTTGCCGTAAAGTAATACAGCTCTCACTGTCACTTTATATACGCGACCTCCAAACATCAGAGAGATACCCCTCTGTCGCCATAGGTTCTTCAGATTAGCGAACATCGCCCTAACCTTAGAGATACGCGCTTCTATTTCATTCCCTGCACCTCCAATGACGCCGTTGATGTAGCTTCTTAATTAAGCAAACCGATCAACGTCCTCCATGTCTTCATTATCTAACATTTATCAGTGTATTCACAACAATCTTGCAAAAAGCATTTTGCATTTTGTGGCTGCAAAGCGCATTTCGAAGTATTTAGCTAAAAGCGAAATAGCGTCTAGCATTGTTCATTTTGTTTGGAAAGTGTCAAACAGCATCACCCTCTCCTCAGCATAATCAAGATCGGTCAGTCGTCTGCCAGATAAGAGGTCTTTGGCAGCATCTTGTGAATGTCGGGAACAGTCATTCATCATTTCCTCCACGATAAAATTAAACAGAAATGGTGGACAGCCTTGATGTGCGCCGTTTCTAGTGTTTAAACTGTCATACAGTTCACCGTGAACCCTAAACTTGGTTGAAGTATGTGAATAAAGTGCTGACAGTACATTCACATACTTGGTTGATACAGCCCTACGTTTAAGCGACTTTGAAACTGTAGATCGATCCATGGAATCGAACGCACCATTATGGTCGAGAAATAAGACAGTTTTTGGCCGGCGGTATACATGAAGTTGGGAAGAGTAAAAATTTGTTCCCTACATCTTCGCCCGGGGTGGAACCTTGCCTGCTCTTCCCTGATGTTTGCTTCCGACTAATTTCCTGTAGTTAGCTGTATCCATTGCGCAACCTTCAGAATAGTTACCAGAAATGTGGGTCGAGAGGGGCCTCAGAGCTAGATTTAATAGGACAGTGGTGGAGGGATCAGCAATAGCATGTCTTTGCCTATCCACCCTGCTGTATGCAGCAAATAGAGCGATTCGGTTTATGCTGCGAAACGACCGATGCAGTATGGAATAATTCTTGTTCTGTGTGAACTGAGATACTGCCAGGACATCTAGACCTAGACGGGAGAACGATTAGTATTCTCAACCAAAACCTTCGGCTGAAAAGCCTGTATCCCAAGGCAGCGGTTGGATGGCAGTGTGCCAGAACTGGTACTTTTTCCGGGAAAAGATGCCAACCATCTTGAAAACACCAACTTAGAAGACCAACAGACTGTGGTTTGTCAGACCTCTGCCTATTGGCTTTCCTGGTATGAGTGACCCTGTCGGTGTGGTCACCACACCATCCAGTTTAGTCCAATAGGTCATCGGGATTCGCAGTCCGTCACTCCCCGTCAAGGTTCAGTCTCATTTTCACGGAAAGTGTGAGTTAGGGAAAGAGGAAATTTTCATGAGCACTGCAGTAGACGGGTAGAACATATTTTGTTGGATGGCTGTGGTGAAGGGATATTGGAACGACCAACAAAATGATTTATTGTTTCCCAAAATTACTAATGGGAGTTGACCACAAATGGTTTGGGGCACGTTTCAGGTGCGCTTGTAAATAAATGTGCTGTTCTTATATCAACGTAATGGGCAACTTTGTTCACCGTTTACCACAAAAATTAATCAGAGGGATCAGACGAAAGAATGTTTTGGTCTGCATGAGACAGGTCACAAAAACTTCCGTTTTTAAATGGTAAATGTACTGTGCCGACCAGCCCCAAATACTAATTCAACTGAGATTGAGAATCACTGTGGACATATTCAGTCCTTAAGTATACAATTATTCGGTAATAGATTGCAGGAATGTCCTAAGATGAGTAAGGGCTATACTGTTATTAACCCATGCTAAACGAAGCGGTACGTTATCTAGTGGAAAACGACAACCACATAGTATCAACCGTCTTCATTAGTCCACTTGTAATAGAAGTGTGCAAACAGTTAGTCGCAACTTCTGTAGTTTATTAAAATTCGGCCAGTTTTAACATATTTCTCATTATTCTCCTTTTTGCTAGCGTCGGTTAGTTACGCACAAAATATGAACATTGCGCGGGGCATTCTATGGAAATTACCTAACTGGTATCGTGTGGCCATACAGTTTTGTCGTACATTGTAACTGTATTTTATTGAAAATAGTTTACTTCATGACCACCGCCGGATCAAATGTTGTCGTTTCAGCTCGCCACAGGACAGCGCATAGAATAGTTATGGTCTTATCGGATTTTCTGACAGTGTCATATCGGTTATCTGTAATTGATAATGGAGAAATTGGGTTATCACCAGTGCAGATAATTGTTGATTACCGCACACAAAATAGACGTTTATCTAACTTCGCTATAGCTGAGAAATACGATCCATCTTTGTGATTGTGTGTATATGTGGCCTTTCATTGGCTTTTATATCACCTAACTTAGCTATAGGCATGATAATGTTTCGACCGTTTTTCAAGGTTAACGAAAACATTATTTTAGTGGAAAACTTCACTTAAAAGTACTCTGTCACCAGTAAATTTACAACAGCAATTTCACCTCGTAATATTTATCAAAGCATTATTTTGATCCGTCAGTCAATAATCACTGAACAGATTCAACTGTATGACTCAATTGAATAAAACCTCCGAGTTATAGAGTGGTTAAAAGTCCTTCATTTCCTTGTGTCAAGCCAAAAACTTCGAACCTGCGTTAGTTAGCAGTAGGTTTTTCTGCAGGTAACCTGGTTGTCATGATGGGCTTCCACACGAATCTGTCTAGTGAAGATTTCGCTCTTCTCTGCTGTGGGTTGAACTGCGATAACAGTACTTTATGCCTATGTCACAATTTTCACAGATTTTACTCTTAGAAACGCTAATATCGTCACTTTTTTGCTAACTCAGTCAGTTTTGTCACTCCTAATATGACCCATCCTAACAACATGCTATTAGCATTGTGATAACGAGAAATGTACAGTAATGACCCATTAGTGAGAAACCGACAGCTGTTTGTATACACACTGCCTTGTCTAACACATTGTCAGTCAACCAGCTGTGCTATTTGTTTTGTGGTCCACAAAGGAGTGGTAGATACTTTTCGAGCTCACTAAAGAAATCGATCAATACTGCTCATACTCAACCTTAATCATTTTGTTATTTGGCTATTTTGCCAATTCATCCAACCGTTTCCAAATGCGTTAAGTCAAAAGGTGGCACGCATCAGTCGGATTACTCTTCGAGGTGTGATGGAAAGCTTTTATCAATTCAGTACCACCAACGATGATACTGTGTGGGCAGTTGCAATTAAAACCCAGAAAAGTAAACGACTTTTTCATAGGCGGCTTGCCTGGATGTGCCTACTGCCTACGAATTCCTGACTATTTCATTCGACGTGCCTGCGTAAGTTTTATGGGAAACAGGATCCCGAATACTAGATGATCAGTAATGAGAAGGGTTCTGAAACGTGACCAAAGTATACTGCATGTTTGTGTTCCACATTAGGATTTATCACAGGTTACTTGCTTGGCGTAGATTCGAATATGTAATGACTATCGATCAACTGTCTTCTCTAAGGATCCCGGCTGAAACCAGGTTTCCCTGCTTGTTTGTTCTTTACGCATGATTTTGTGTGTGCTTTCTACAAGAGACCTGATGTGAACTCCATGCCACTTCATCTAGTCATGCAACCAATTACACTCAGCGAATGCTTGCCCTTTTCCCAACAACTCATCTATTATTCCACTCTTCAGAGTCGTTTAACCCGAACCTTTTCGAGTGTTGTTTAACGTACTCGAAAGTCCTACGCACCTTTCGTTTGGCGCGCTTTTGAGTGCCGTCGAGTGGGCTTTATCTCATCTCGTGGTTCTTTTATTTATTCTCTTGGTCGTTGCCGTTGGTCCTAGACTAGGCCAGAGCTAACTACTTACCATATTTCCAAACATTGCTGGAAATGTGCGGTTTGTTTTCAAACCCCATCGTGTTTTTTAGTTCGATGCCTGCTGGGACTACGTTCTGATTGCTCCTCAGGAAAGGCCTATCAAAATGTTACTGGACGAGGGTGTAGCACATACTCTAATATCCGTTATCTTTTTTTCTCGACTTCACCATTTAAAAGGGCAATCTACAATTTCTCCAAGCAAACCGTTTTTCATGGTCTCTAACGTTAGTTATTGATTCTATAATGTGTTGTAGTTGTTGTCGATCAGCTCGTGATCTCAAGAATATGTATCAATAAAGAGGGTAGTGCAGGAAGCAGAACCACATCTCGTTAACATGAGCGTCGTGGATAGAATAAAGGCGACTTCATTTAAACTTGAAATTATTTTACGTCCATGAATCGTAGGCGTCGAATGTTTGGGATCCTAAATATAACGAGGTATTTCTTTAATTATAGTTGCTTCAGTCGCAGGCTTCAGATGGTATGATTTGTTAAGTGAAGAGATGGTCCAAATTTGGATCTTGATAGAGAGGATAGGACGCGTTCGCTGATCGGATCCCTTGCACTCCATATACTTGAATGGTTATGTTGTATTTTAGAAATGAAACTCATTCTTCCACGAGATACTGTACATTGTCGAATGTGATTGGCTACCATAGTACAGCAAAGCCGCTGGTCGTGCTCAAACCTCCAGCGTGAGCCTCGTTATCCACACAACCCCTTGCTGAAGACGCTAAGAACACTTCAGTAATGGCGTTAACTGCCTGGGTTAACAACCGATGAGGCCACAAAAGATGTACGTTTCCGACGCAGTGTTACTTAAGATTGTACCCCGGCCGTTTGTTTACTGAGATAACGGCTTATGGAATAACACCCGCCCTTCTCTCCTCTTTTTGTCTCAAACTAAGCCTCCATGTACGTCAGTCGAATATCACTAACAGCCACGGAAATTTTGATATTGGCTACAGTAATGGTTCAGTCAGACGTGGACTTACGACAATCCACGGGGGTTTTGCTGTGTCACGCCTCATGAAAAAGGCTTGGTGATTATCCAGTCGTTGCACGTCTGGAAAACTGACATGTTGAACTTGCTTGTTTGAAGTCAAGATGAACTTGAACGATCTGCGTGGAAGATGTCTCACAACACCATCGTCACTTCCCGCACAAATCCATGCTACCTAACTGAGTAAATGAATCTCACTCAACAACAGACAATAGGTTTTATTACGTTTGACAGTGAAATGTGTACTTCAGGTGAAGAACGACTATGACAATGATTTTTAAATGAGTACTAGAAGTTTGTATGCCAGTCGTAGCACCTTAACGATTGGTAACGAAATGTTTCATCTTATCATCAAAAGAAATCTGTAAATCTGTCTGTTATTAACCTTATGTCTGGCAGTGTAACACTAGAGAGTCTGAATAGATTTCAGCTGCCAAAACTGTGATTAAATCAGTCCAATTGTCTAAAGACGATTGAATCAACTTACTGTACGAATTGCCCGATGTTACGTTTCATTACACAAACCTTATAACCAAATACTTCAAACCGAATAAGGTGTTGGCCTCACAAATCCATCCTGCCTCTTTTACTTCACTGGATAGAATGCAACAGTTTTCTTGCATTGTCCTTACCCTCTTCTGTAGTCTTTTATCTTACGTTGAAAAGGTACCGTTCCAGAGGAATTATCAGTCAATCTTTTACTAAAGGGTCAAACATTTTTCGAAACGACAGACGCCATGGTATTCACATGTTTTGTGCTGTGAACGTATGAGAATTGCTGTCCGTTTTATCTAGAAAATCACATGACGGCAATAATTAAAAAATCAGCGTGCGGTCGTATTGGTGAAAATTCATGCGTACGTTTCGACAATTCTCATTAAAGTCGGTCACATGCACGAACTTCATGGCATATGTGAAAATGAGACAAAACCATTTCAATCGGAAGTCACGTACCCTTTTGCAAAAGAGTATGAAAAACTCCAAGTACTGAGAAAGTAGCCTCTCAATCAAAACGATTCAGTTTATTGACTTCAATTCATATTACATTCATCTATTCAAAAATAGCTGTGCAAAACACAATATCGAAAACATCAGGAGACGTTCGATTTTTAGGTTGGAATGATATTTAGATGGAGCAAAAGGTCAGTTACATATCGATGTTGAGAAAAATGATATTTTCATTTCCAACTTTTCGGTTACCACAGGTAACCTTTGTGAAGTTGGCTTCTAAAAAATCATTTAAATATCACCACATGATGCACTGTGTATTCAATTTCATGAGAATCATCTTTGGTTCACATGTTCTAAACTTACGCAGAATTCGGTTACCGGAAAACGGCAATTTCAGTTAACCCCACGATAACCGACGTTCATCGTCACTTTATATGTTCTAACAACTAGCTACGTTTCCGACTTACGTTGTATATTCAAAATTCTGTTGCATCACTCACGGCAGAGAGTGGCACGATTTGCTGGAGCTATATCAATCGACCGACAGGTTATTACTACTGTAATAGATGACAAAGTTGGGAGCGGGAGTATGCCAATATCTGGTGGACTATCGCGAGGAGGTGTAGATATATGATCAAAACCCACAGCAGGTAAATTGCGGACTACACTAGTGACCACATGTGTCATCACTTAACGAAATCGGGCCAACAGGAGAGAAATCGCAGGCAAAAGTCCATGACAGAATGCATCATCCATAAGCAAAAAACCTGCAGATGCTAACACGCCGCTTAAGTGAAAATTGTCGCTATATGGTGAACTGGAATTTAATTTCCTAAGCGCGAGTATACGCGTGGTGTAGGAACGTGATTGGTCGGGTTGGACAATAATGATCACGCTTTATTGAACAACTTTTCCGTTACATTATATGTTCCCAAACTGTTGATAATATAACTGAGGAGTTATTTGCTTACTTTTTTGTTCTTTGAAATGACTCGTATTGTGTAAACTTACTACTTATGCGAACAAGGTGTTCCAAATTTTTACTACAAAAATTGCTTACAGATAACAGCAAGGGACTACTCTGTTTTATCTTGAGGCTGTCAAGTAACCTAAACATTTTCGTCTGTGAAGTATGTCGAAATAGGTTTCGGTTATGTGAGGTAGGCATACAGTTTAGGGTGGTTTTCATGATCGCCTGATAAACACAGAGGCCAAAATTCAATCGGAGGTCCAGGCAAAGATATCAAGTGTTGGCAAAAGTCTAACTCTTGTCGGTGATTATCCTGTTCAGGGTGGATCAGTTTGCAAATGTTTTACAAATAATGAATTCCCTAATCAGATGTGGTAATCAGTTAACTGCAAACATTCGTTGGGGAAAAATATATACGCTACATTTATTACGACTGCAGTCTAGAACAAACAAAGGTAATTGTTTTTGAATCCGAATTCTTTTTCACATATGTGAGTCAACCATATTTAATAACTAATGTTTCGCGTTCAGTAGCGAGCATGTCTAAACTAGGTCACTGGATGATGGATGATCATGTTCAGTCATGTTGAATCTAGGCCATCATTTGTTATTTCAGATCTGCGTGTTTGCATACGTCAGTGTGCGCTACATTAAATGGGTGTAAGCAGGAGCCAAACAACTACTGGATCGATTGCATACAGTCAGAATGCTGCACATATACACGGGTTTAGCGGAGAAATGGAATATTTTGTGAGCGCTGCAATAGTCTACTGTGATCAACAAAAACATGAAGTACTTACGTCTGAGCAACACACAACAACTGCAACCTAGTGAAAAAGGAATACTCATTAATAAAAAGCACCTGTGTTCGTATCTCCGCTTGTCAGTGAACCGCACCCATTTGGGTTCTGACTAACCCGTTTATATGCTGTGAATGAGATTTAAGTAAGTCAGTTAGTTCGAATTACCATTCCATAAAAGTCAAACCCGACAAGCAGTCCATCACCCTTCTAGTTGATAGGCGCTGGTTGACCTGAGTTGTGCTTTGTGTTGGGACTCTGATTAGCCGCAAGTTTTTCAACACAGACGCTGCTGTAATCCAAACCCGTTGAATTTATTCGATTAGGCTGTCTGAAATTATTTAGATTACGGACAGTTGTAAACAGCCTGGGCTTCGGCCGGATTTGAACTAGTCACTATGCAGATGAACAAATTTTCACCTCAGAAGTCCCATAGTTGAACTGAGCCACTCATCGCATTGTGTCACACTGAAAGCTTCAGGAAAGTGAGTACCACAGCGAGCTTATGTTGACAGTTATCGTTGAGATAACAGTTGATATCATGACATTAGCTAATTCAACCGTCAGTCAATGTTTGGAAGTTTCACATCAAATGTTAGTGTATTTAGAGAAAACGTTTTTGAAGAAACCTATTGCTGAGAAACGGAAATGGTTAATATTATCACCTAAGTTTAGTTCGATGGAACTTTCTATCCACATAACCCTCTTAGCCCGTAGTAGGTTCTGACATTTTTGATTATTCTTTTGAATAAATGAGAAGAATCTATTAACTGAAAATTACGTTTATTCCACTGCTATCCTGAGAAGTACTGTGTGTCCCCATCTACTTTGCCGTTTAAGAAATGCGAAACTGGACTGTTCACCAAACCCAATGCGGAATAGTCGCACATAGTCGTCTAATTCAAGCGTATTAACGTACATCCTCAAGTGTATATGAATATCTCAATTAATGGCGTCGTTCTGCCAGAAACGATGAGTTATGCTGTTGTTCATCATCTGTTGTATTTTTGTAGTCAGTAGCAGCTCTGCTCACATACTGATTATGCAACATGAGTGCGTCCAGCCAACTGTGGTCTACATGTGTACATCCATCTGGTCGATGAAGTTGTCATGGACTAAGACCTACTTGAATGAAGTTGCGCAATGGAAATGAGTACTTTAATTTTACTTGTTCAGTTATGTTCATCCGGGTGGAGTATTTCGTCCTCTGTAGTTATCAGCAAATATGCTATGAATAACCCTAATGAGTGAACCAACCGCTCATATTTTGTGTACCTTCATCCTCCTATTTGGACCCGATTGCACTGGCTCCTTTTTGCTGAGATTAACGGTAAAGCTTTTTCTTCCTACTTATTCATTTGTTTTGTATGTGATGGTCTGTGTCTATCACTTTGGCTCTGATGGAACTGAAATCGGATTAGATGGTAATGTTGTAAAATGATTTCGAAGTGTGGTATCCAGATGCGTCACTAGAAAATACAATTGACCACTGACCATACAGTAATATAAATATAGTGGATCTCCTTTAACTGAATTACTCTCATTTTGCTGCTGCATGCTACATATGCTAATACATACACTACATATGCTGCATACTATATGTCAGTTGGTTCGGCTTTGTACCTCCTTTTCTCAAGCACTGAAAGTAATTACACATTTGTAGTTGACCTGAAACCTGGAAGAGCATACACTATGACCAGAGATAGGATTGAGAAAGCGTTTTATGAGCAGTGATCAACAGCGAAGTGGTTGACAGTTACATCGCACAGTTAAGTCTCTTGAGACCACAACTTCACAATCTGGGTCAGCAAATAAGACTAAACATTTATTCATCACGCCACTGGATCACAAACCCATTGGGTTGCATTTTAATGAACTATTTCAGACAGTTAGCCGGAAAAGAAGCCTAACGCAACAACGGTATAATTATCCGTGACTTTTCTGTCCTATAAATAGAAACTCCATTCGTGCTATTCATTCAATCAGTCGGTTCGTCTGGATCGGAAGTCTTTTTAACCGGATACAGTCTTGTGTGTTTTGAATGCATTGGCTAGCGCAGGAAAACGTATCTATAGAGAAGGTTTTATTGACAGTCTGTAGGTGTTGTCTTAAAGGGAACAATGAAACACGATAACAGTTTTATTCATTTGTATTACACACCACAAGGTACTCGAACAGTTCATGTCTCGTTTTATGTCCATGCACAACAGCTGATCACTGTCCACCTCGAACTATTTAAACAGTTTTTCGTTCTCATGTTTTGGAACTCTATGTTTACACGTCCGTATCGCATTTACAAAAACAGTACCTTCATTCATAGACCTATTCTCTTCCGTCTATCATAGTTAATTCATCGCACGCCACTTTCGGCTTCCAACAGATCGAAATCTGTCAACGACTTTTCAACTTTGACCTAACGCAAGTTTCCGCACAGTTTAACTAACCAAATAGAATTACACGGCACCTTAGTATGTTGGGTTATAATAAACATGGACGCTCATTGCTTTCGGTAATTTTTACTGATTGGTGAATTGTTTTTCGAAAGACTTTAATATTTCCTCAAATATTCCTCTTCTTCTTAGGTTATGGCTTCTGTGGAACACAAACACTGTCTACCTCTGATCGGTGTGTGCTTGACACGTGAACGGCACTGTCTAGTCTCAATGTTCCTTGAACTGGGCAGTTTGGACCGATATGTGAAGGAATACCGCGATGAATTGAACAGCTTAACGCTACTCTCCTGGGCGGAACAGATTGCGGATGGAATGAGTTATTTGGAACTGCGAGGTATCATTCACCGGTACGTCTTTGCTTGTATCAACGCAGTAAGAGAATCACATCTCAAGATGTCTTATTGACATACTCTGGTTGAATCACTGTTCTGATAGCCTGCAGCCTTTCACCTTTATAGATTCCAATAATGACCACAGAAAACGGAATCGACGAAGCTGTATTACCCGTTATCGTGGACTCGTTATTTTCTGGCAGATGAATAACAAACATTATTACTCTGACACATATATAATGGAGGGTTTTCCACCTCAATTTCTGTTTTTATCTGGCATCGTATCTATTGATTGCCGTTCTTCAGTTGGTTCCGACAATTTTATCCAGCATTGGCTACTGAAAACGCTTACACACAACACTAACATAACATTATGTGTTAAACCAACTGGCTGATGAGTTTGCGTCGAGAACAATGCGTTTGTGTTTCCGTATAGAACCTTAATACACATGTCAAAGTGATGTCGTTTTCAACATAACTGTCTTTATACGTATCGTGATGGCTATAAGCGATTAGCCTTTACAACAACCTATGGGTCGAGATAGATGTCATACTCAAGGTCACTGATAAAATCTTCGACTACTGGGTAGCTGCTGTTCATCAACAGTTTAACTTGGCCTAACTACGTGTGCACTCTTAAAGCAGTAGACGCAAGCTGGGCAACGTTTCGTCTCTTGACTTCACAAAGCAATTGTATGGCTTTTTATCTAGTTGCTCATAAGTGCAAGTTGGTTTAGCAATCTCTTGCGGTCTGAGAACAGTCGAATTTCGAACAGTACCATCTTCTTGCTTCCGAAAAAGTGTTTTCCGAAGTAGGGCTTCGTTTATTTCAGTGTTTTCAATCCTAATGAATCAACGAATACACTTGTAAAAATCTTAGTGGTTTTTGCGTAGGCTGCACGACATGCTGTTTGAAATGTAGTCATTGAGCAGTATCCTTCATTCTACCTTGTTGTAGATATACAGTATATCCATTCCGCAGTTACGACTGCGCTCGTTCTGATGACTGATCACACTTCTCTCATTGGATCACAAACGTGTCATCTGTGGAAGTTTTGATGATTTCCTGTAATCACAGTCGTTTCCAGACTTTCTGACCGTCATTCCTGTTAATGTGACCAGTGCTTATGTGGGTCATGCGACAGAACAGGTCTCTTCCTGCTTGATAACCGAAATTGTAGCAATATAATGCAGTGACCGGTGAGCATTCCGAAGAGATTGTGGATGCCAAACAAGCGGCTACTGTTAGACTTAGATTGATCGTTGTAAAGTAGAACGATGCAGCAAACATATTCCAGTACTGAACCCGGGAAGTCATTCCTGGGGAATGATCATTTATTACTAGGATAGCTACATAAAGCTTTAACTGTGGCACACAAGAACCGTGGAGTATCTTTTACTAATGATAGACTGTACAACAAATGAAACTGTTGGTTGCATTAACGTTTTGAACTTATGCTCGCAAAATTTATTCAAGTTCATTATGTCGCATAGAAACTGATGATGATGATGATGATGATGATGTTGTTGTTGTTGTTGCAACCGATGGCAACAGTTCAAGTTTTTCTTCCACGGTTCCAACGTCTCAACGTTCTACGATTACTAAAATTGCTCTTTGTATCACATGTACGTTTTTCTTCATTAGCTGTTGGAGTGTCTGCTGAATCATATGACTAACAGAATTAGGCAGTCTTCAGGGCTTCACACGAAAAACAATCATCATGGACATTTTCGAGTAAACAGAGAGTACTTATGTGCGGTGTTACGAACCGAACATCATACTAGTTTGTTTTCTACTTTCGCATTGGAATTTCCTGTTTGCCCAGCCCAACTCGAAAAGATATAATTCATTGAAATTTCGTCTTTTTTAGACGTCACCAGTAAAACATATTACTTTGCATCCGTAATTGTGGAGCAAGTGTGATAACCCCTAATCTGCTAACTTCACAATAGATGGAACTGAATCCTTGTATCTGATAATTATCGTGACAGTATCATGTTTAATTTGTCTTATCAGTGTTTCTTAATGTGTAGTTTGTTGCCAAATTTTGATAATGTCTAAATTGTAACAACGAAGTATCAGTCAACATTGGGTGTATTCGACCTTTCCGGAACATGTTTTCTAGGGATTGACGTTCAAAGTCTGTGTGTAAACATACAAGGTTTTCTGAAAAAGCTTAAGCAATGAAGCTGACAACACTTTATTCTATTACTTGTAGTCATGTGAAACGACGTTTGTAAACTTTGTTACACTTTGTAATCAGTCTGTATGTGTGTGTTTGCGCGTGGTTTGAAGTCCAGAACATTCTACAGCCGATAAGTTATCGATTACTTTTACAACCGTGTTATTGGCCTTGGGCTTACGTAAACATTAAACCTACAGAGGATTGAATGGTTCACACCGTTTGATAACAACTCAACATACACGGCACTGGAGATAGTGTTAATAAACACTGGTAACAAATTTAAACCGTTTTGTGAATGCCCAATAAAACCAACCAAATTTGCTAAATCGTGGGTGGAAAGATCGGAAACACTTAGTTCCCCTGTAAAAAAAAATAAGCTTACAATTTGTTTGAAAAAAGACTGTTTTAATGCCTGATCGTGGAAACCTCAAGGTCAAAAGGGTGCCCACTATGTTTCTCACGTAGATGGCTGCATATGTTACCGACAGTAGTGGAGTGGACCGTCAAACATCGCAAATGTTCAGAATGGTTCATTCATATCAAACGTTCAAGTCCATTTGCTGACAGGATTTGGGATGCATTTTGCTGTTGATTACTCTACACAGGGATAAAGTGAACCAACGTTCCTTAAGTCACCAGAGAATTCTAAAATATGTAAGATATTGAGAATGTCTCCCGGCAAAATAGACAGGACGAAGCCTTTGCCAATATACCTGATAGTATTCCCCCAAGACGAGTGGTAACGACAAGCTTTTCAGACCTTCAAGTTTGCTCTGCTTACAATTAACCGAGACAGTAGCACTCTGGATGTGGCCGACAGTGCATCATCTTCAAGGTAGCCATGTTAGCGAGATCTTACGTATCGTTAAGACCAGCTGGACCCTTTGGAAACCGGGGCGCATCTGTCACCAACTCTTGGCCACGGTCCAGGGGATATTTTGTACCAGTGAGAAATCCAGGCTCCCCTATCGAGAAGGTTTGCTGCTGGCAATCATCTTCTCCACAACATTCCTCGTGTGCAGTAGCGAAACCAAGTGGTGAGGTGCAAAGTTTTATGCGGTATTTCAGAAACCGTTTATGCCAAGCAGTTTCACCACATCGGTTGAGTTGGCACGGTCACGTGACGCGTTTAGTTACTGTCTGCTGGGTGCGTGTCATGTCACGCTGTTCGCGTGTTTTGAATTTGGCTGAATAGAACGTCATATAACATGCCGTACAAGTATAGAGAACTTGACGTCAATTTTGACCTCTGTTGACTCTATTCGGTTTCCCGCCTTCAACTGAATGTTGAAGGTAGTAGTGGGTATGTTGTTGTTGTGCTGTTCCTTTTGTAGCTGTTGTTGTGGTATGTTTCCTCGTGATTTGTATATGGACGACTGAGGTTTATGCAAATTTGTGTGTACTGACGAAGCAAACTCAATATAAGCTGACATACATGTAGTTTTGAGGCCAGCACACTGTCAGCCGTAGCCAGAAAAGTCAAAGTTCGAATGATTGAAAAGAAACGAAAGGAGACAAAGCAGAATCGACAGCTCTACTGACGGATAGTCTTAAAGATGAACTGGACTTGGTAATGTACTTTAAGATTTTCGCCTCGATTCATAAGACTCCATCTGAAGTGTTAGTTTAATTATTTGTGTAAAGTGGACGAACTTCGTAGAAGATGAACGGTCAGAGTTTGCTTGCCATTCTGGCAGAACCCAGTTATTTTCGGAACATAGCACACAGTAGAATGAACGTTCCCTGTCTGATTCAAAGGGTGTGACTGAGTATTTGCCACCCACTGTTTGCCTGAGTCCGAGATTGGTAAACTAAAAGGTGCTGATGAGATTTACGTTCGACGGCATATTTTAAACTAGCTGTGACATTCACATGTGCGCGCCACTAAAAGTAAGTCACATGAATTAGAGCAAACTGAGAAACCCGCAACATGTGATGCAACGTGTGAGCCGCTAAAGCGGCGGCTTTATTTCCCTTCTTTATATTTGCTGGGTTATGAAAAGAGTGATCACAAGACGTTCGGAAGTATCAATGGACTGATCGAATTTGATCTGTATCAGACATGTTCTACGTAGTATGTAGAATTATTTTATGTAGGGTCTTCCAGTCGTCTTAACAGAATGGGGTTTTCCATCGGCAGGTTCTGGAAAGTTCTGACTGTTGACAAGGGCAGAAGCTGAAAATTCCCATAACTTTTGCGGAGTCGGTTCGTCGGATGCTATACTAAATACTGTAATCCATGTGATCGATTGGTCTTCTTCAATACTAATAATTTTCTTGCACCCACTTTGGAAGTTCTTTGGTTTACTTATATACTTTTCAACCCTGTTTGATACAGGCATGTACAGCTTTTCTACCAGTTTTCATTACTTTTGAGATTCACTTTGTGAATCAGTTGAGTTTCCGCATCATGGCAGCTAACTGGAGCTGATCAAATTTAGCCGTAACCAAGCAACTGTTATAGGATCACAGGAACTGACACATGGTCTGCCCGTTTATGTAACTCAGCTGGTCTCAACAATTCAGTTTGTCATAGTTCTTCATGAAACTCAGCTATGTTTTAAAAACGGCTTGTAACGGTATTCTCAACACATCTTCTCATACGGTAATCAAAAGCATGGTATGGAAAATAAGGCAGTCGTTAAATATATCCAGTGATAATTGGGGGCAATGAAATTTATAAGTTTCTCACAAGCTGACAGATGTTGCTAACTTTGACACTTGGTTATGGGGATAGCCATTCTATACTTTATTTGTACATAAATGATAGAATTCGAATACTGATCAGTGTATATGTGAGTTTAACTAGAGCATGATGCTCTCAGCTGTAGTAATCAACCGTAAAATGTTGGCGAATGGTTGTTTTTTGACCACTGTTTGTTGGAATCAACATACCCACCGGTTCTTGCCTAATGATGAAGGTGGATGTGTAAGTATTGCTGACAATTCCTTCAGTGCAAATCAAATGCATTACAGAATCCAGCCATCTCTGTGTATTTTTTAATATTTCTTCCCTTGTCTTGTCCAGTGATTTGGCCGCCCGAAATGTATTGGTTCAGCGTCGAGACTTGGTACAAATCACAGACTTTGGTCTGGCAAAAATGTTGGAACGTCCAGATGAACACAGTGTCGTCGTCCGTGCCGGTCGTGTGCCTATACGGTGGTTAGCGATCGAGACTTTGCAGGACAGCATATACTCGCACAAAACGGATGTGTGGACTTATGGTAAGTTGGAAATAGTGGCGTTTATGGAAATAAAATAGACATAGATATCCGGTTCAGTGGGATAGTAGGGATGTAGTAGCGTTCAGGTTATCCGTGAACTCACAATGTTATAAAAGGACTCACTAGTAAAATATGGTCACTGCTCACTTTCAACTAATTGGAACGTGATATCGCGGTTCCCATCGACTGTATTATGAACTCAGCTGGATTTGAAACTTTGAATAGTGTAATTAACCATTATGACAGAAACGTTGTCTAGGCTTTCCCGTGTTATATGTAATATAGCTACATGTAATCAGCAGGTTTAATGTACATAACAATCGATTTACGCTTCTGATCGTTCAGCATGTTCTTACAGGTTAGCAATATGCTGTTCTATAGGAATGTAGAAGTCAATTCGGGTGCATTGTCTGTTTGCTGTCGTTTTTTTGGATGTTGTTCTGACAACCATAATGTAAACGATCGCTATCGTGTTAACCGTACTATCTGGGGGTTGGAAGCTTAGAAGCATCCAGTCTAATCGGACAGTACGCCGCTCCCCGCATTTCTCATTCGAAATGATCTGACGAGTGATACGCATGTACATATCCATTTACGTTCGGGAACACACATTTCGAACATATGGACACAAACACATGGTGTTAGGACTGGTTACGAGTACCCAATTGCGATGTGAACTGAGGCAAAAGGCCAAATTAAATATGTCAGTTACTACATCCAGATGGATCACGTGACCCTTCTAGGTAAGCTCGAGGCGCCACTCGTTTAGATCATCAGAGGACGAATAGTAAACGAACACTTCCGGTTATTTATGTTTCGGACCCATGATTACGTGCATGAATGTGGGTGAACCTCACTTTGATGTCAGCGCAAACAATACAATGGCGAGCGATCATACATAAGTCAGTTGTTTTGGTACAAGTAACGTTTGCATCTCTTGGAATTTTCACGGAATCAGTAAAAGAAACTGAACCCGCTCATCTTAGTTTAAAGCTAATTTTCTGCAAATTTTTACATTTCTTGTAAACCAGGTGTTTCATAGTTTATCGTAAACAGTCTGATTGCACGTGTCTGCAACCGCAATGTTTTTATCCAGTCACTGGAGTTCCTGGATTGTGTGCTGGCTATGCGAAATCTGATGTTTGTGTTATGCATACAACATCAATTTCATAAGTATCAAGCAGGCAAGCCTATTTGCAACGTATGTGCAGAACCCAATTGGCTTGGTTCTGAGATTGCAGTAAACCTGACAGGCAAAAATTGAACCTAATCAGATTTGGCCACTGTGTTCGTATTCAGATTTATGCTTCCTTTTGCTAGTGCTGTTGATCATTTGTTTCTCTAAAACGCATGAAATGTTGAACACTTTTGTGATAGAATTATGCCTTTCACCAGCCTCCAACAATTTTTTTTCTAAACATCCACTTATTTTATTCATTGACAGTAGTGTGCCCATTTCTCCTTGAAAATATGATTATCTTCCTTGGCATTAGACAAATACACTTTGTGTGAATCGAAAGAGTCACTCAAAGACTGGGTGTGAGTGACATCCGGATTTCGTTTGGATCCATATGAATTCTGTGACGTACTACGAATGTACATTCATGCAAATTATCGAACTAACTTGTCATGAGAAATAGCCAGCTTTTGCTTCCTAGGATGGTGATCGTGAATGGACTAATTCCAAACAATAGTCGCAGTGTGATACAGGTTTATCACAAATTCGGCTTGTGCGTTGTTCATGTCAACTCTACTCATTCCGATGTCTCGTGATGGACCTAAAGTGCTTATGCCTTCGGGTTGCTCGTCATTACAGTCGGGTCAGTGTTTATTGTGCTTGGACGGCTGATAGTGTCCGGTTGTTGAATAGTTGACAACAACATGGAAATAAGCCCGAACCAATATTACGGGCTTCATTTCTGAGAGAACCCTCATTGTTCTTTCGTTTATGAACTACATCCAAACTTGCACATTCATGCGCGGTGGTTCAGCCTCTACAGTTTTTATTTTTGCACATAGGCCCGGTTGACATCGTGGAATCAGAGACGAGGTATTGCGAGTCTGAATTAGACCCGAGTGTTAAGGCGATACCCCGTCGCATATGACACACATTCTCTACCATTATCAGCAATACTATTCACGAGTCAACCAGGAATGAGGTACTGTCAGTTGACATGGTGCTTATTGCTGCGAAGTCTCAAAGATGAGTTGAAAAGTGTATTATGTCACAGATTAACCACATTTCTTTGACACTTCAAGCCATTTTTGTCTTCGAAGAAGCGGAGTAATTGTGAAAAATCGAGATCTTACATGTATTCTTGTATGTTACTAGACAGAATCCTCAAATTGTCTACGGCTGCTGACGGCACCAAAGTTATATATTGTCCATTTGGCTGGGTAATTAATCTTCGAGGACAGTTTGCTGCATCCAATGGTCGAAAAATTATATTCTTTTGGTAAATATTCATCCAAACACGCTTCTGTGATTGAGCTCACAAAATGTATCATTCTTTCTTACGTACAAAGGACAAATGACTGGGCAAGGATAATCAACGACGATTAAACCCGTTGACTAACCAGGTTGGGATCACAATCATGGCAACTTACACTCTACATATGCAGTACAACGTAGCATGAAGGCCAACCGAAAAATTTCTAAGCGTCGTGTAAATTCATTGGAGAAGAAGTTGTAGATAATTGCCATCTTCCGAATGAGTTTACATCCGAATTTGTTATTAGTGCACCTTTTAGGACAATTGGTGATTGCCTTCAGATTAATCGAGGCCCAAACGACAAGTTACGTTTATGCACTGGACAGCCGCGGAATTTGAAATTATTTGCACTGCTCTATGGAAAATCGGTTCTTTGAGGCCACCTGACAGTCACACCTACTTAAAACAAAAATAACCATGTGTTAACAACAAACATTCATACAGCAATTTTTCTGTTGCAATATCTATCGGGAGAAAATCTCCCGAAAAAAAACTTATCCGTCAAGGCAAGAGTTTGACTTGATGTTATCGTTTTGCATTGAGTAGCCCTGTTGAAGATACATCCCTTCAAGACCCATGCCGGAAGAAATTTTGAGTCTGAAATTCATTGGGGTCAACTTGGACTAGGCCCAAATTGATCACACATTGATCTCAAGACAGATTACTCAACTGTCTTAGACTTCTCGTAAACAGTCTTCAAATCCCTCTAATGCTTTATCTAAACCAGAATAAAGAGCCAAGAATATGATTCATTCAGTCATGGTGTTACTCTCTAAATCATATCAAACACTCTATACACTTCCACAGAAATGCACAAACAATTATTTTCAGGCGTAACTCTGTAACTGTGGGTGTGCAGGGGATGGCAGAGGCTTCGTTTTGGAATCCGAGTGCTTTTAATTATTGACTTGAGTGACCGTTAAAAAATGAACTAAAGGCCTATGTAAAAGGAATCAAAAAAGAGTACGCTTTACTTGACCAACTCTTTGGCTGTTCTGTCAGCAGTAGACAACAGAATGGCACCCCCGCGCAGATACTCTTCTTTCCCAGTTATCCATCTCAATTTATCTTTCATCCAAATTAAACAGTCGAGGTGATATGGTTTTGAAACTGCTAGTTTCCTTCGGAACTTTGAAAACTCCATTAGGACATGACGATTGGTGGATATGTGTAATTCGTATCGTTTCATCAGCACACATAGCTATGGAGTGAGTTGAATAGTCTATCGGTGAACTAGGATTAGTCACTAAGCCCGGAGCGGGGTTACGTTCACAAACAGAGCCGGCTCCAATTAACTAATTGCACTGATCTCAACAAACCGCGGAAATTTTGAGTTTAAATTACTTATCAGGAATCCGAACGAACAAGTCAGTGAATATGGCACGAATACTGATTAAGAACACAGATTGTTTCCATGCTTCATCCATATTGTGCTGCAATCCTGACTTTTGCACTTGTTCGGGCTAGAGTTCCTTCATTTGAAGACTAAACATCTTGATTCTCTCAGTGTAACTTATACTGTAGTTGCATCTAAATTAGTGGACGCAGTGTAGTTTAGAAACTATCTGTATCCTCTTTTGCAACTAGTTCTTCTATGATACGTATTTTCTCGTTATGTCCTGATACACTCATTGTTTTTTAAATAGATGCTGGACGTTTTGACGGTTACAGGGTTTGCAGTTGATAATTCACATAATTCAAATATTTTAAAGTCTGTTGGTAACCGACAGAACATGGTTAAACCACCGTTACTATGTGACTGAGAAACAATATATGACGTTTGTGTAATCTTCATCGACGATTCGCCTACTTGGGTTCAATACAGCTTCGTTGAACTTACAAACTTTTCGGAATACATAGTGCCGAATTACGTAGCCTGAGAGCGATTGCGACATTGTTAGATTAAACTCCCTTGGCTTTCAGGTTCATGATGACAAATGCGGAACAAGCACACGTGGCTCTCTTGGCTTAGCTTTGATGCAATCGATCATCAGTATGATTGATCCAGTCCACGATGAAGCCAGATGATGTTCGTTCGTTCGCTATGACAACAGTTTAGTCTTACATTCAGTGCGAACAAACGTATTGTTTTGAAGTGGACAGCGACACCGTCTTTCGGCTAGAGTGGTACAGATAGTGATAACATGTAATCAGACTGTTTTTTAGCTATTGGGAGCGTCCAGTTTATTGTATATCCCAACCGTCTGTGGAGCAATCGAACTATGTGGTCACCTTGAAAATTAGGTTTATAAATTTAAACTTCCTTCGCCGTGAAATACCAGTGCATCTTGTCCAACCGATATCCAGAGAAGGAGAACCATTATCTCCTTGCATACTACATCAAAAATGTTATTCATAGGTCGGCGGTAGAAATATATGCTTTCTACTGGTAATCAAAACTCTATACTTTCGGTTTGTTTCTGAATACATCAGCTGGTGGCCATCCTAATTCGAACTCTGATGATACCATCAGATTTTCCGTATGGTTCTTCATTGAACTCAAACGGTGCATTCATCTCGTAAAGCAGGAGTTTCTCAAACTGAACGATTTGGTTGAGAACAGTCCCAACAGAATTGTAAATGTAACTTCAAAGGTGGTTTGCTGATTCAGTTACGGAAACATTAAGAAAAATTGGTGAGCACGTGCATTGACACACATGTGAAAACCAACATGACACACTGAAGGACATCACGAAGATTATACTGTGTGGTGTATTGTTTCCTGGAGTCACTGCAAGTTGTTAACATGGGGAATTTTTTTACGTCAACCGGTGACTTCACAGGATGGTTCTGTCTGTATACTTTGAATAGTCCATATGAACGGAACGTTTACTACCCTATGGTTCAGTTTGATTCAACATTGTACGGTGTATTGTCGCCTGTTCTTTCGGATGTTTACAACTGCGCCTCACTTCTTTGTCCGTACGATCGGTTTTATTCTGTTTACCTCCGATTTTTCTAAATTTGTATTCATGCGGAACGATTGGAATTGATCCCTTTGTTTATTCATTTCCGTCCGAAAAAAAGGATGGTTGCATCATTCTGTGGCTTTGTTGTGAGAATATCGTCCATACGTCTCAGAACTTTCAACACCTCCGTCGTTGTTTAGGGGCTGGTTGATCCCACTTCTGTTGTCACACCATATGAGCATCAGATAGAATTCACTTTTCAGTGAATTGTGGACTGTTCTATCTGAGGGCTGCATCTCTCCTGGGATTCAACAAACGCAGATTCCATCGCAAACTTGATGTTATAACTTAGCCACCGATGAACTTCCGTGATGAATCTCTACATTAACATATTCATTTGAAAAGTCCGTTCATTTATCAGCCACAAGTCAACGGCGATTGGTTACCAATCGACGTGAAAATATTCTACCTCTTATCTGACTTATTGACTGCAAAACCATTTATCTTTTAGCAAAGTTATGCCAGAAATGTCCCGAAAACATTTTTCAGACCATATCCAATTTTTATTGGGTTGATGGCAGTGCGCTCATAGTATGATAAGTATTTCCATCAAATTAACAGACACTGTTTGTTCAGGGAAGCTTCGGAAAAAAATTCACAATCCAGGAACCAACAATATGAAAAAACGAACAGTTACAGCATGATAATGATTGATTAGTTAGACCGTACTATTCTAGGTGGCTGTTTACAAAATCATGAAGCAACAGACTAGATGTATTGGGGTTGTTTTGAATGATGTGGTTAGTAGATTCAGGCTATGGTAAGATGTATGCATATGTTACTGTATACCCGTTTAGTATTGTACTCAGTAACTGACGTGTGATTGCTGTATGTTTTAGGAACGAGTTGTGTCGAGCTAACATTTGCTGGTTGATCGGAGCGTTGTAAACTAAATCCATTAGCGCAGAAAGAAGATGCCAGTTTCGAGACTTATGATGACCCTATTGGATATAGTATGCCTTGCTTTCGTTCTTTCTGGAAATTTTTTGGTCATCCCGTTATACATGCATAAGGCTGCATGCTGGCGTGAATTGAAGCGTGAATTTTGAGCACAGCATCCAGAATGGAGTCATTTTTGGTCAGGTCTACCGAAAACGACCAATACCAAGCCAAGGCATCGCACCATCTTATGAAGCGATCAAAAAGGGCGGTATTCATCTGAATAACTGTCTCTTCGACTACTGTTTACTGGAAATTCCTAACAGGATCTGTTGACAAACCAAACAGGGTTTTTGTTGTATTCAAAATTTCGTTACTTTGTTATACCTTCTCTGTCTCGCTGCATGCAGACACTCTGTAACCTTCTCATATTTTTTGTTCAAAATTTATGTTCCCTTCTTGTCACTCGCACATGTAGTGGTCAGATGATTCAGTTTATGTTTTCTGCTAAATGTTAAGTCTGTACAAGTGATAAGTTCACATTGGGTCTGACTTCCTCCATGTAACCATTGTTCTGGCCTACCCGAATAAGTTCATCACGCCTGTTAATAACTAGCAGAGATGATACTTCGGACAGCACCACCAGCCTGTCGGCGATCTGTGCATTTGCAAAAAGGTTATTGTGGTATCTACACACGAGGACTTGAAAGATACTCCAGCATGTCGAACGAATAAAGTGCATATGTGGTTCATATTGCAATGTGGTCTCCGTTAAATTTCATCATAATATAGCTGATGACACAAACCTCTAAGAAAGACTAGTATAGTAATGTTAGTGTATTTATTGCTAAACACAAAATCTTCTCAAGCTTTTCTTCGGTAGGGTGCGAAATGTGCAAGTATTTACAAACCTAATCATTTTATCTTGTACCTGCCTCTCACGTACCATTAATTTTTGTCTATGTTCACGATCAAATTGATGAATGTTATTAGATTTGATGAAACCACTCTCATACTCACTCAGTTGCCTACACGAAGTAACTTAGTACCTGCGCCTTAGCACATATTATGATAATACTTCAGTTACATGTGAGTTAGTTACCATCCCAGATATATAAATTCAAGTTTATTTTCATACTTTACATGTTCCCTTGACCTCTCCTTTGAAGAGTTCAAGTCAACAAAGACATTTTCGATGGGATTTATTTAAAAGCGGAAGTTAGAGGTATTTAATGCTATAGGTCTGTAATCCAGCGGCTTCCTATGACTGACTGGACGATTGGTCACATCAACCACAATGCAAACCATGAATGACAGGTGGACTTCTACCTCAATGGCAATAACTACATTTTTCCTCTTTAACTGATAACTCCGAACGTTCATCCGATTTACTCATTAGTGAAAATATGTTGATATAGTAACCTTTTTTTAGAAAACTATACGAGACGGTTAGTATAGTAGTTAACAAAGGGGATCTTACTGTTGGTTAGTTAGAACCAGTTGCGATTGCGTTATTGCTTGCTTAAACCTGTAATTGTTTATTCTCTATGCTACAGTTTCTGCGAGTAGTTTTTGAGTGTTTCTTTGTATCTTTAACTGTAATATATACATATATGTATATATATATATATATATATAACGATATGAGTCGTGCTTTTTTCCAACAAATTAGCTCAGATAATTTCATTCTGTAGCGTGAATAAGGCAGATAACGATGTGTATATTCAACTCGGCCTTGTGTGATCGAGCTGGCCACTAACCCAGCTGTGTGGGAATCAGTGGGCGAAATACCATGCTGTGTCCACTCTCTGTAGACTCATTCCTTCCAGCCAAACGCAACTGAACCATGTCTGAATAGAATTGTACATGAGGCATAAAAGCTGTGTGTAAAGGCATGAATGCATCAGTACCTTTTGACTTCGGTAAATGATACACCCTGATACATGTCTGGCATCTGACAGATATTGAGTGCTGTTTTGATTGACTATACCATGTTTCTTTTCTTCCCTTAGGCGTCACGTTGTGGGAAATATTTACTTACGGTCGTAGACCTTATGAAGATGTCGAGACGAAAGACATCAAAGATCATGTAATGAAAGGAGGTCGACTGACGCAACCGGAAATATGCACACTCGATGTGTACATGGTGATGGTTAAATGTACGGATATGTTTCATTGTGTTTATTTTTATATTTGAAATATGACATTAGAAGAAACGAAAATTGCTCCAATTTTTTAACAGTTAACCCACGATCATGTTAGACGTCTGGTTTTGTACATGCTTTAAACAAATTGAATACCATACACGACTAATTGACATTCTGATAGACTGGTCGTTTTTAAAATAAGCGCTGCATTTAAGTTTCAGTCTTGTTCGGTGCCATCAAGTGTGCCTTTTCTTGTTCTGACCGGTAGATGAACTCCTGTTCCTGTGAGCATACAGTTACACTTTCGACCGTTATGTTACTGACTCTAGGTTAGTTATAATTTATTATAGTCATTTACCGTTTCCCACAAATTAGCATGGTGAGCGCACATTTTTATTTCTTCATGACGACCATCAGCTTCAACGGAGGATATCGAACCTGAAGTCATCGTTCAGTGCAACAGTGACGGAAAACATCCGATAATTGGGTTTTGTCTTTCTGATCTTAATGGGTGTGCGTTGATGTAACTAGTCACAGATCACAACCTTTGGGTGATTATTGATCACATTCTCGCAGTATAAATTTCAGTATTGTGTGTGAATTTTACTGTGTAATGGACACAAAATGTTGTGTAAAAGCGACCTTCTGTATCCTGGTTACGGCTACTTCAGTCTGGTTACCAGCAGGCCAATCTGACCCCTGAGGTCATTATGGAGTGAGTAAGTTGAAGTGCTCGAAACGAGCCTGTTTGACTTTCATGTTGGTTGCCAAACATTCCCTAGCATTGAACGTGTACAAAGTTATACGCCTGAATTAACTGATACACGGTCACCTCCGATCGTATGCCAATTGAACTGTGGTGTTATAGTTCCATGTTTGCAATAATTGTCTCATTTAACTTGTCATGCATGTATATACCTGTTAAGCGGACGGTACGTGATATGATTGCATCATCATTTCCGTATTGACTAGCTGGGGAAGCTTTTAGTTCAGACGATCTCTTATCTGTTCGTCTACAGACTTAACACAATCGGGATGCAATCATCTTTTCGTGTGTGTCTGTTCAACGCAAATAGCACAGGTCAGTGTTCAACGATGCGTGTACATGGGCGCAGCGTGTACAATCTAATTCTGGCTATCGGCGTGTTCATTCTGAGAACTATGGTTGACTTTCATTCTCGGTTGCTGGTAGTGTTCTAGATGCCCAACTGTGTCAAAATACATCTCAGAAACCACTTTTCTGCCGGTGGTCGATAAACCTTAGTCAAAGCCACATAGTTATGATGAAGTGAGCAACTTCATCAAACTAACTGCTAACTGACAGTCTGGAATGTAGACTGCTAAAAATCGATTTCCATTGGTATTTGCTCGCACATGTATGTATATGTCCTTTTTAGGTTGGATGGAAGATTATGAGTCAAGGCCGACATTTGCGGAACTCAAGCGTACTTTCGCCAACTTCTGCAAAACGCCTGGACGTTATCTGTATATTCAGGTAGGTCTTTGATTGTCCACACACTGCAACCCCAGAGGTTGAGCACAGTTGAGACCATTTCCAATACTCAGTGCTTCACATCATTATCACCAGTTCTAATGAATTCTGCCAATGTCGCACATACCATTAACAAAGACAGTATCAACAGGCTGAGAGAATTCGTCACTCTCATCGATAGTGGTTGATACAGAGGCTCAGTTCCATGACGTCGTAATCGAGAAATATCTCACTTTGATGGTGAAATGAATTAGAAAAATGAACCAGTACACAAACTCTACTTGCACTTAAACACTTGATAACCAGCTGATTACATCCTGTAAACAAACGCCCGATATTCGTTGAAGATGCTTGCAGGACGGTTTGCTTGCAGCTTTCACTGCCGTGCCTCACTGTTTACTCCTGCATCAAATGATATTTGGCTAAACAGCTGTGATATTCACGCCAGTGAACGCAGTAAATGGTCCCCTTCTTTTGTCTTCAGTCACAGCTTCTGTGAGCTGCAGTGGTCTGAACCCTGGAGCTGAGCGCGGTCTATATTGCCTAACCCATAATTATGTCTACCTAACGTTCCTTATGACGATGGTTCTCGCGTTACCAACACATTTCCGGAACGACCGCCGACCTGTTGGCATCTTCAGTTTATGACAGCTAAATTAATAAATAAATGCCCAAAGAAAAGGAAAATAAACTCGCTTGGGAGATTTTCGAAAATATCCCCTACAGTTGCTTATAGGTTGTGGTCCTGGAATCGCACTAAGTTTATGACAGCTTTCTGATTAAATTGTGCTACATTTTGGAAGACTTGATATCTTGAAACCGTCACATATAACGAATAGTCCATGTATCTAGTAAGCGTTTGAAAGCGGGTAAAACTGGTGGACTTTTTGCCCGTGGTGTCTGCTAATGGTTGCGCAAGTAAAACAGAAGCTTTCATCATTTCCTCGTAAATTCAGTTTGCTCAAACCCTTGTATTCTTGATTACAGCTACTCATACATCTTATAGCCTGATGACACGTCTTCTCTGAGAAAAAATCAACGTCAATGTCTCTAAGAATTACGTAGCGTAGCCAAAACAAAATGTATTGCCGTACTGGTCTCCAAATGTTTGGGTTAGTGCTGATCAACCAAACGGAGTGCCAACTGAAAATTGGTTTTTGTAAACACATACCATGCTGGGTCAGGTGCCAAATCACATGGTCAGTCGGTACACTTGCAATTATCGGCAATTTCAACCCAGACTTGTAAGCAAACTACGGTAACTAATGCACAGCACATATCGACAGAGCAATACAAATCCTATACGCGTTTTCATCCGTTTAGGTACACGACAGTCAAACTACCGTCAATCTGTGTAACTAATGGTGTGATTGTCGTCCAGTGATACACGCCCAATACACGCATTTAAGAAGGGTGTTCGTCACTGTCTTGTTGCCTTGACGGTTGTAGGCAGTTACCCACATCCAGGTACTTTGCTGCATATAGTGATTTTCATCGCCTTACGCATTGACACCTAATTGCGTATAATGTGCACAAACTGCCGTCTTCATTTTGCAGGTTTATGTGTTTCGAAAAAGAAACCAGTTATCTGTTTAGTTTATCTTACACTCACTAGGGACTCATAACTCACATTAGATCACTAAACAGAATTGTGAAACGTCGATTTCTCAGTACATACCTGTGTACTATCAATGGTTATGCGTAAGACTTACGAAAAAATGTTTTTAACATCGCGTCCCAGTGGCATGCTTAGTAAACTTGGGATGCTCAGTTGATCAGCAGCTTTTAACTCAGAACTTTTGTTCCTTGTTTATTCTGCTGTTTTGCTCAACAGGGTGATGAATATGCTATTCATTACCATACCAGCAATTACCTGGGGTCAACGAACCAATCGAGTGAGAACCACGAACTGCATCCTCTTCTCTCCGGTCGTGGTGCGCCTGATGGGAGTGCTAGCCCAAACGCTAATGGCAGTCTGTTTCATGGTCAACGTGGTGGTGATTTGGGTGCAAACACTATAGGCTACAGAAATCGCCATCCTTGCAGTTTCCCCACAAGTTCGGACTTGGATTATAATCAACAATCACTAAATAGTGATGCACGACATGAATCACTTGACGTGGGACCGGAACCACATGAGTCTCATTCTCTGCTTCCTGTTCGTGCAGTGGGACATTCAATTTGGCCGTCGCGAAATAGGCCTTCAGCTGCACATGGTGGTCATCCAACATTGCCGCTTATCGACACTTCCAGTGATTCTGGTCATTCACGGCCGAGTAAGCTGATTCCCTTAGTAGCCAGTAGTGAATGAGTTCATGACTATTACTTGTATCATAATATCGTGTATTTAATAGGGGAAACGACATACTGAGTTGCTTGATAGTGTCAAGGAAAATAATTCGCCAGTATACTTGACATCTCGCTATTCCCTCATCCAAGTTTTCCCATGTACTAAACTACTGCTCAGTCTTTCATTTAAGAATCGCATTTCATACGATATATTTGCTATTTTTGAACCATGTAAAATAGTACGCAATATACATTTTAGATGAAAATATACCTGGCTTCCCATAGGTTCATTTAACATCCACCTAGCTCTTCAACTGCAGTTGTCCTAGGTGGCTGCGGACGATTATAGGGAAAAGCAGTGGTGTGATCTCTCCCTCTCTGATTAGAGTCTTTAATTCAGTGGTCCAATGAACTTTTTCGGTGATCGATTAAAACAAGGGTATCTTTTAGAAACGATAGACGATTGCGAACTCTGTCGTTTTGTTAACGTTTGTGATTAATTACACTTGAAACTGGCACTGATCATGGCCTTTGTGGTCTGGCAGAAATACTTATTTCGAAGCTAATCCGTTCGCAACCGTTGAACCGACCTTCTTAGGTTGGTGGCATATTGCGCTTTTTGTTTGCAGTTTATGTTGTTCTATTAGCTAATAGTCTTGAGGTCAAACTAGACGTTGGGTTCAACACATGGATTAGTTGGTTAAATTGTTATCGCCCTCACTGATACTTGCTTTTATATCTGTTTGCCACAGTGGCAAACACACCGCTGAGGCAGCAAAGCTCACGTGTATTACCGCTTCAATATTAGTACACCTGCTACCCCATGTGAATCCTTCAGGTTGTAAATCTTGGTACCTATGAATTGTGTATGTGTGTGTGTGTGTGTGTGTGCAAGATAGCCATTGTCTCCCTGTCAGTGAAGTGGCCGTGGTTTTTACCATTTCACAACACTACAGTATGGAAGAAGTGGCCGCCTGTTCAACCAGGTTACTTAAGGTCATCCACTGTCAAGGACAACACAATCTAGCTGATTGCACACCGCATTGCACACATTACAAATTATGGTTGTTTGTTTTTAACCGTTAATCTGCTTGTTAGAGGTACATGTATTTGCAAACCTTGATACAACTGGAACTACTAACAGTGTATCTTTACAAGTTATCCTAAGTAATCAATCTGTGTTCTCCATTTTTTCTCCGTCTGTCAAATTTATGTGTAGGTTCATGTAGTGTTGGCGACACCACTGAACTCAAATTATCCTTCAGACTGAAGCAGTCTGTAAGTTTGACAGTTGGTAACCGGGAAAAATGGCTTACAAGAGGTTCATACTAGACGTTTCGAGAGCTACTAACATTTCCAATTTATCTTATCAGTCGTTTACGAACTATGCAATCCGGTCATGTACACCAGCGAGTAGAACAACAAAGATGAGTGGAGGAAATCGTGGTAGATTATGAGGTCATGAACAGGTGAATTTAGTATGGATTATCATAACAAGCAACACTAACTATCTTTGCTCGATCAACAGCGTTTCAGTGGTAACCTGGGGTTTGAATTCGGTGTTATGTAACGGCACATCGAAGAAGTTGATTGAGTCTGAAAAGCCACTTGTTACCGAAATATGTTTCGCAATGAATGTCCTTGAGTTTCCCGCAAAAACCGTTGTTCACCCATTTGTGAACCAATGAAATGAGCGTATACTTCCAATGATGTGTCATGAGATCAACAAATTTACGGAAGATTTGATGTTGGAAACTTGCGCTGCGTAACTAGTCTAAGATGCGAGAACACGCGTAATCCTGTGAAGATACTGTTCCTCACTATGCTGGCAGGACAGTGCCAATATCTCTATCACTTCCTCCGACTTTTAAGGAATAATAAACTAAAGCTGACCAACAATAACCTTAAATGTATTTTGAATGCCAATATAGAAACTACACACAACTGCTACTGATTGGCTCACATCAAAAATATGACTATCTCTTGTTCATCATTTAAGACTTGACATTGTGTTGTCGTAACGTATTTAAAATATTTCGTAAAACGGTACGAAATGGATTCATGGTAATCATTCGCGGAGATCACGTATCAGGCATGATGAAGAACCAAGTTCACGGATCCCAGTAAGTTCGTATCGAACTGTTCTTCTGTACAGTTGATCTCGCTGTAACCAAAGGCGTTAGCCTTAGATGTTAGTTATAAAATACTACCTCGCAAATCCAGTAGTATTAATAGAAATCTCCTTGATCGTTTGTGTGATCTTCGGTCAACTAACGCTGACAACTTAGGCAGGGTAGAAAGTAGGATTACTTACCTAGCTTGTTTGCTTATCTTGTACTGATCAACTGCCGGTGTGGTATCACGGAGCAGTGCGTGCACTAATCAACAGAACTCAGTTCAAAATCTGCAGTGATTCGTAAACCGGATAAGGACTTTGCGGCTACGCCATGTTAGACAGAGATATGTATGTACAAAAGATGTTGTCAGCATTGGATGACCAACTGATGTTCCGTCAAGTAGACACTGAACGTTGTCTGTGATAGAAAGCCACTTAGGACAAGATTTTCATGTGCTGTACTTAAGTATAATTGATGGGATGATGCGTGAGGCTTTCAAATTCTGCGGTTTATTTATACTCGAACCTTACGGCCTGCCGAAGACTGACATGTCTGTGGTGCGTCTTAAGCCAATCCTGGCAGTGACAAATTTCCCATACGATAAGTTGACACCCTCGCTGGTCGTTATCCCTGCTGCACTAAAACGAAAATTTTAGATATCCCCCATTAAAGATCCGTTCGAATTGGCCAGCAACTTAGAATCAATCGGGCTACTGAAAGTGATGTACGTTGTGGAAGTTCAGTCAACGTTCACATATGTTTCGCTTCATGAAGCAATTGGTTATATTTACTAGCTGTGGAGATAGCAAGTTACTCACATTATGTCTATGGAACATTGATATTCAGTTGATTTAAACAGGTCATAGCTAATCTGGTGCAGGTTCGGAATAGTCGTCATTTCGACCTGAAATTTACTTATGAACTTGAGGCTACCAACTACCAGTCATTTCTACATATACTCATAAGTCGCTCAAGAGGTGGCTGGATTAGAAGAACGTTTGGTGCACAACTGCATAGGAACAAACAAATGAGCCTGGATTTGTACGCGTCATGACGTTTGTTTTTCATATTGTAAGTGATGTTATTAACCAGCTATGTAACATTACTGCTGAGAGTGTACTCCCGAGTGTTTAGTAGAACAGACTAAACTTGGGCTGCGGTGTTACTTTTTAAATGCAAACAGTTGGTGATTACCACCTTTTCCGAGACTTCCAACTAAGCTTTTGTCTTGCGTTATAAAACGCTCAGGATAACCATTTTTTCACAGCACATTTGTGGTAAAGGCTAACTTCTGGTCTGGCATGTTTACACAATCAATTCTTCCTACTCTGTTAGTAAAACAGTAGACTGAATCTGCTTGAGCAACACACAGCTGTACAATTTATTGTACACGCCGATTCACAATGTTTTACGTTACACATAACACTGTTAAGTACCAGCATTTTATCGCAGTAAGCTAATATTTAGAAACTCAAAGTGCGTTATCCGTTTGTACTTCTGAATTAAACATGGTATTCATATACTCTAAACTAAAAAACGTGATCACGTTCAATAACACACCGATTGAGTTCAGGACGACGAAATTGTAGCGTTGACGAAAATATATATTCTCAATTGTAAACCTCAGTGTTTTGCTCTTCTACTTTGCTCACGAATATTTGAACTAACAGTGAGGCTAATAAGAAATCCATTGCAATCATGTCAGTTTATCGATACTATTAACCAATAAATTTGAATTGTCCATTGAGCACGGAGTGTAAGTAACACTGTTTAGCCATACGTTTTGTTTGGGACATCAAATTGCGCAAACTACTTCCAGCGTCCTCTAACTAATAGGTGGTTGTGAACAATACTGTGACGTCCACGGATCGTCATCATCACCATCTTCGTAGACAGCAATATATCAGTGGTTCATACTGATGTTTCACTGCCACACAACCATGAAAGAGTAAAAAATCCTATATAGAAAGAGAGGGAAAAAAAGAAGGGGACAGGATAGGACCTAACTACTAAAAATAGCTACGTCTATATTCAAACATACAACATCAAGGCGCCTACACCTTGCAAATAAACAACCGAGCCGTGAATGAAAGTAGGGCTTCATCAACAAAATAGCTTATTTACGGTTTGCACTGCCCCACGTCACTGAATGCATCCAATTCACAGACAACTCGGTCAAACAACGACAACATTCACGCCACTGAGTTCAATTAGCCGCCATCTCACCTAACACCTCAAGCCACCGTCCACGGATGGAACACATACCGGCCCCTCACATTAACTCTACTCTCAGTAACCGTATAGCTAAAGCAGTCACGTAGGATGTACTAAAACACAGGTTCTAATGGCTGGATTCCGTTTTCTGGAAAAATGACATCTTGTGCCCTATTGTTAGTAACCAACCTGAAAACTGATATCGGTTTCCAAACATTTTATATCTGGCAATGAATTATCAAGAATAAGTTCATATCGTTTTCTCTAAAACCTTGTGCTCCTCGTCCGTCTGCTGCTCGGCTGCTTGTGAACAGCATCGAGTGAATCAGTCACTTACGGCAGTGTTCGACTGTCCACTAACGCAAATGTCGATCTGTTTACCATCAACTCCTTCACAATAGTGACGTCATGCAACATGAACCCCACAAACTCTATGATCAACAACATCAGTCTTATATATACAAAACGCAATAAAGAATGCTATCGATTTAATTCAGTCACAACCTTTCGATTCATCTCTGCGTTCCCTCACTCATTTAGTGATTGCTGTCATGTTTACTGAATCTACGGTCAGCTTGTTATTCTAGTGAGCAGCAAAATAGAACGGGTAGGAATGCGCACATGCCACAATACACTTCTTTTTTTTGTTCTATCGAAATGAGTGGAGAAAACCTGAAACTGTAAATTGTACTCAGTTGGCAATTACCTAAACCTTCGCAATGTTCCCTAGTTCATAAAATCGTCCCTCCAGAGCACGGGTTTTGTTTGCAGATTTGCTGGTAGACGATAGACACTAATTGCCGGTTATAACAAGATCGATAACTCGGCCGATGATCATTCTAATGTTCAACTAGTTAAGTTGGTTATCGTCCGTTTCATAAACTGTATATAAGCTGTGCATAGACTATATTAAAAGTAGGGTCAAATAGTTTGGACGCGGTTAACTCCCAAACTCGTAGTAGATCGTCTTGGGTTGACCAACGTTGTTCATAGGTTGCTGTCATCATATCAAACAGAAGTCGTATGGTTCTCTTCCTCACCCGATCAACCTTTGCAGGCTCCCCATTCTCATGTGCAACGAAAGTTCCAAGGTCAGCCAGGTGCTGATGGCAAAGTTTGTCACATTTTTAGGAACTTTTCGGTGATCTCCTGCACGAACACTTATTACCGTAGAGTGCCAAAAAAACCCGGTGATGACTCACCCATCGGTTGCAATAGCATCCCATTTACTCGACTTGGTTTGAGTTGGGAAACGGTATAAGAAATAGTGCTACGTCCAATCAATTTTGCTAGTTGCAGCGATTACCTCCCAGGCCTCAGTTATAGAATCGACAAATAATGACGTGTCTATAGTCACCAATCACGGAGTGATCTTGCTTTTCAAAGGCTTTAAGTGGATCAATCTGTTGTTTCGTTTACGGCGCTGGACAGATTCCATGTCAGTTATATGTTGAATTCCCTTGTCACATGTAACATATGATCTAGCTAGGTTAGGGCTTCAGGTTACCCGCCTCAGCAGAAACCTATCTGGATTGTAAGGGTTTTGCCCATGACAAGTTTTCAACAAAATGAAACTATAGTTTTGTTGCCTTTACCTAACTTCCCAACAAAAATACTCTCGGGAATCCTTAGGAATTGTCATCAATCAAAGTATAGCTTTTTTTCTTGATTATCTATTCTGTCACTTCAGTCTAGCTTTGCCGAATGTTATCTTGCGTTCTGTCTTCGTTTCAACAACCAGCAGCCGTTGGAGCTTCCAGTAACAAGGCACCGATAGCAGCCCGTGAAGATTCCTGGCTTTCGGAAGTCCCCGGCTCTCCACCCTGGAGAACGGCTAGATCTCCGGGTGTAACAGCTCCTCTGCCGAATGCCACAATGCCCAGCGACACTTCAGGCCGATTACCAAACTCTACTGAAGTAAGGCAACCACCTTCATCAAGAGCAGAGCCTACTAGAAAACCAGGTCAATTTTCGGACGTCTCGGACTATCAACTACCTCCACCACGCTCACCACCAAGTGCAGGTTTGGATGGCTACTTAGAACCAAAGTCGGGCCTGTTGCCGCCAGCGCCAAGACAAGTCGCCACTACTCCGATAGCTGTAAGACCGATATTGGAAGGTATGTAATAATGAACGAACATTTTCATCTCTCTGTCTGTCTATTGTCTGTTCACTGTTGAAGTTGGAAGAGTTTCTCAACAAATTAGCACTACAAACAAATCACCTCAAATGGTTATCTCGATTGCACAAGGTAACTGTACAAGTTGGCAATACTCGGTCACATTTCGGTGCTAACTGTCTTACAAGCAACAAACTGATCATTTGGATATGAGAACACATGTGACTGCCTAGTCAGAGGAACCTTGTCGCTACAAACACACCATTTGGCTGTTGAACGATTATCCGTCTCATCCCCTGTTCTAACTTGAGAAGACGTGGGCAGACTACAGATTTTTCCAGTGGGTTTATGGTTGTGCCAAGTAATCACGAACCATATTTGTCATACTCTTCAAAGCTTTGCGTGTAACGCATACAGAATGCAACCAAAGCGTCCAATATTTATTTACAGTGAGGTTGTGACTGTCACGGTTTTGATCAATTAACCTCCATTCTCCTCTCAGAAGATATGAATAAAACAGTTTGAACACGAAAAATGGTCAGTTCAAGCATTTCATATTGCGTCACAAACACCAAATTTACAGTAAACAAATGGTTGACCCTATAGAAACGAGCATAAGAGTTGATAATCGAACACCGGGTTAGGATAGTTCACTAAGTCCAGGACAGGGTCAAATTCACGAACACTTGTTTGTGAACTCACAAGACCGGCTTCAGTCGATTGATTGCGACCGCCTCAGCAAGCCTCAAGAATCATGGATTGGGATGACGAAATAGGATGATGAATGCACAAACTGAATCGATAACGTGACCAGTGATCAGGATGTGTCTTGCGACTGCGGACACTGGTTGTGTGCCGGTCTCAACGACATTGTCGTTCTTCGGTAACGCGAACTTCTATGCCCATTTGGGCAAATGTTTTTTCATTCTGAAGACCACGCATTCCTCGGTTCTACCTAGGTAACCTTATTTGCTGTTGCATCCAAACTGGTAAATACAATATGAGTTGATACTGATAGGCTGGTTCTGTTTGATTGAAGATACAGGCAATTTCAGTGTCTGAGCTAATACACAAACTTTGGCTGCGTCAAATGTCCATTTAATCGGACTTGGTGGTCTTCGTATTGTTTGATGCATACTGTAATCGCCATTAGAAAGCACTTATATCTAATGCCTCCCTTTTCTCACAGTGATCACTTGTTCGGTCGGTAATTTCGGTCTATTATGCCTTTCTATGGACCATTTTGGATAGCCAGTAGATTATACCTAAGACGTGATCAAGTTTAATTCCTCCGCAAAACTGTCCAATGTATAGATTTGTACTGCTGTAGTGCGCGTTTATGACGGATCGGTTTGAAACTCATGAACTTCAGGTACTGACCTGGTCATGTGGGTTTCCTACAGTTGGGCTTTTGTAGCTGAGAAGGGTGCGCGAAGTGATATCGTCCGAAATGTTCAGTCTTTTCATTCGTTTCTGTTTAAATCAACGGACCTACTTGCATCTATCAACTCTAGAGAAGCTTTTCTAAAAGCAAATTCTAGCATCTTTGCAGACTCATAATGGACAGATTACGAATGACAGTGGAATTTGAAAAATACTCATATTTATAACAAAAGTTTTCGATATTAAAATATTTACACTCTGGAATTTTAAATTACTTAAATTACCATTCCGTTAAAATGCTGTCTAATGAATGCTGGCTATCTTATCCTTAAGTAGCGATGCATTAATTAACAAAAATCTGTTAGCTTGAAACCACGGGAGTCTGAGGTTACGGTCTTATTAGATATACTGCCTAATTGTTTGTTATTCGAACTCAATTATATTTATAGTACAGATTGACTGTTACATTCTTGTGATTGCACACTACTCATATTTGTTCCCTATTTTCATATTTTCACAAACTTTTCTTCCAGTCCGTTTTGAGAGCAACATTAACCTGTCCGCCTTTCGCTTTAGTTCGTGTTAATTAGTGGAATAACGTAGCATTGCTTCGATCAAGAACCTAACTCTCGTTTGCTTGTTTGCGGAACAACTTTCCTGACAAGTTTGATGTTACCATGCACCTTGAACAGAACAATATTTTCGCGTCTCACCTGAATTGTGTTCTATTATGCCAGATCATCTTGACGCTATACGCGTTCGAGGGTTCTGTTGACCATAGTTCGTACCTTCTAGACCACGATATCTCAGTAAGACTGAAATTATGAATTATACTTCCAACCTTAAACAGCACTCTGGGTAACTGGGGACGTTGATTCAACTCAAATAAGGAATTACTGGAATGTCTGTCTGAGTGGACAAGCTGCGACCAACTGTGAATAGTACTCAGTCGTTTATAGAAGGTTTTACGCGTCCTTATAATGACATTCGAGGTTACCATTCCTTTCCATGTTTTCTTACTCTGATAGATTATCTCCTGCCAAAATCCCGCCAACCTCCAATGAATCACTTAAATTCCAAAGACTTTGGAATCAGTAACATGGAGTATTTCCTGCAACCGTACATGACAACTGATACACTTTCCACTGGTTCCGCTACAACGGAGAAGAAAGATCAAACCAACAGAACTGTTAATTGATTTTTATATGCTATCAGCGCGCATCTCTTCGACACACAGCGTCTCTCATCATTATTTGTGTAGCTGTATAAGAAATTTCCAACCAAAGTGTTCATTGGATACTATCTGGATGGGCACGCATGCCTGTTCAGGATTCACTTTGTCCGGTTGGTTTTACTTTATGAACGATGTGACTTGTTCTAGGTAACGACCTCATGGTTTTACTTCCCCCTCTCCATTCTGTTGAACTTATATTACTTCCTTACACGCCCACACACACATACACGCAGCGATCCGTATTCTGTACATTTCAACTGAACTCTCGTAAGAGTCAGACACTGTGAACAAGGCAAAAGAAGTGTAATCATGCTTAGCATGATCCGCTTAACAAAAACATGTGTACACTTGAGAAACATTGGCGGTTGCGTGTCTACAATACACTTCATAAACGACCGCCCCGCGATACCGATGTCCGTTGGTATTTTCCGTGCATTTATCAGACTCATCAGTCAACGCGTTGCTACATTTTTGATGACTTTCAAACAACTATGGGACCATAGGTGTGCACAAACGTGGTCAAACGATGTACATACGAATTGACTATATCAAAACTGTGTACCTTCGTGTGTTGTGTGTATGTGTATAAATGTGAGCGCCCATTTTTATTGAAGAAAAAAGAATGTATTTTCGTGATCATGGCTACTGTGTAATGCGGAAAAGTGAGTTCTCTGCATCCATAATCGTTCAGCATTCACCGCTGTCAATTTAATGTGGACCGGACAAACCGACATGCTTTCTCGCGCCGATTTATTTATTGTTTGCTTCAATGTTTGTTTGTGTACCATCATAAAAAAACAACTCCAGACCATGTAATCGAGTTGACAGGGTTCCGGCGGACGTGTGCACATACTTCTAATTCATTTCATAATACAGATTGCTTTGATTTGTCATTATATTTTCACAATAAACCTGTTGCATGAAATTTTATCAATACTTTCAAAGTTTGGGTCAAACCCATATACCGGATTCACTTATGTCTGGTCCTCTATCAGACTGAAATTCATGGGCAGTGTGACTGTTTTAGGTCTTCAGATCGTACACCAGTGCTGAATAGACAGATTATGGATCTTAGAAAAGCGCGGCTCAAGCTGCACCGACATCACTGTGATTAAAGATCACAGCGTAGGTTAGTAGTCTTTGGATAAACCATCTGAACTACTGTAAATTTTAAAGTAGCACAAAATTGTCTTTCGCGACTATCAGTTTAAGTTACGCACAACCGCAAGCAAATAAGCAGCTAACCACTGATTGTCATAAAGTGAGCACCATCCACATATGATCGCTGTCGCCACATTTGAAGAAACCTTTTGGGTGACCTATTATTTTGAAGACGGTAGGTGGTGTTCAATTTGTAATTACATAAACGTTGGTAACGGTCTAGACGAACAGCCGTCGGTTGGATTTAATTTCACTCATTCTGGCATCCGCTACTATTATCCAAAGGATTCATAAATCCTAGTTCCATTTTTTGCTGATTAACTTCAAGGGAAAATTTATACCAGTCCAAGCTAGACTTACTAACAACGTTCTTCTGGCGGTTTGTCACACGTTTTTTTCACATAATTCATGCTTCACAACGTCTTGTAACACCAACAGTGGAGCATGTCTGTTTCCGTTCCACCTGAATTCGTTGGTGATTGAGTCGGACTAGTGGATTTTGCCTAATCAGTGGTTTGATCTGAGTAGTCTGGTGTGCTGCTGTTTTTCGGTGAAGAAACCCCACCTCTCGTAATTCAATCGACTACTTGAATTAATTTCAGTGCATTTCAGTCGTACGTGAAACATCACTTGAAAGTTAGACTTCGCGCAGTAATTAACCAACAGCAAAAGAAATTAATCTCTCTCATTTTATGTCACGCGTCTAGACTGGATATGCATTTCGTGTGAGATATAGCCCGTTAGTTCAACATTTTAATGTATACACATTTGCGGTACTGTGGAAAGTAAATACCGGGGGATAATGAACCTTAATGGAACACCCAGTTCTGCAAATCAACTTTTGTCTCGATAATTTAAACTGATATTCATTAGCGAAGGTGTGTGCTGGTCAGTATCGTTAACAATGTCACTACGTTCGTTAGCAGAATACGATTGATTGTTTAAACAGTAGCCCGTATTCTGCTTGACATTCATAATGAAACTTATCAACAAACTAACTCATAGTGATGAAGTAGGACTACAAAGTGAAGAACAAGAGAAGGCGAAGAAGGAAATCAAGGAGCTGATAATCGATGCACCAGTACCCATATACTCTGATCCATATTAACCTCTCTAACTATGTGACACGGCAACCAGCACAGTTTAGGCGTGATTCTGATTTGATAGAGGAAGGCGCTCGAATTTCGGAGCATTGTATTGACAAACGCAGAGTGACAATAAGTGAAAATCGGAAAATAAACTTTGTTTATCATCAATGCAATAATCACATTTTCTGACAGAAGACCATGATATTTACGGAACACGAACCATTGTACATAAGTTACTGTATGTAGTTTTCTGATGTCCGCGGCGAATATTTATCCATCTTTAGAAATACGAAGTGAAAGTCATTTGCTAATCTGGATCGAAAATATAAATCAATGACAGTTTTGGCCTGTAGGCCAGAACCGGAAGCCAACGAAACTGGCGCCTAGTTTGCTTTTCGAGACGGAAGAACCAACCATAATAGGCTTTGATTGTTACGTCTGTAAAGAAATAGCTGTTTACGACTTGAAGCTATCGTCGATGAGTTTTTATTCCATACCATTCTTTATTCTGTACTTCTGGTCCCATGTGCGTTACAACAATTTCTGTGTTTTCCAAATCTTCGAAATCTATCGCCTTCTCACTCGTGCATTTCTTTATCCTGTGTACACCAAACACATCCTATGTATGCACATTTATGCAGCTCTCTCTTAATTCCCCTCTCATCTGGGATATATATTTAATATCTTCATTCTTGATGGTTATATCTGAGTTGAATTAGGACAGGTTTACGGTACACACATTAGGCTGTTCGTTTTTTCATCTTGACCATTGGAACACATGGCCTGAGAGATCAAACCACACCAACCCGTGGTAATGCTTACACTCTCAAGTCCCGATCATCTGAGAAATTTGTTTACATGCCCTGCAGTGTGAGCCGCCGAGACTTCACGTAACTCCTGCATAGCCAGAGGATAAAATTTGTGGAAGATCAGTTGAGCACACCTTATCCGTAATGTGGATGTCACTGCCTGGTTATCTAGTATGATTATCTGTTGGTGCCAAATACAAACAAGAATATGTCTACCCCATTTAAGAGACCATTCTATCTTGAATAAATCCGACACTAACTTTCCTTGTTCGCTTCACGGTGCAAGTTGTAGGTTGCTGGACTGAAAGCCCACTATGCACTTATCTACCCCGTGGGTTCCTTCGAGTTCATCTACACCATAGTTTCATCAACAACTCATGTAACAGGAAGTGTAACTCGGAAAAACTTGCCTGCCTTCCAAATTCTTAACACTCTTGGTCTACCCTAGGCGACGACAATGGCTCCTTTCGTAATGGCTCTGATGTGATCTTCAGCGGAAGTAAACGAAGAAAAGCCCAATACATTCAACTGGCAGCACTGGTTCCAGACAGCAGTACGAGAGCTATCACATAGTGGTAAAAATAATCATTATGGAACGTGCGTGATTATTTGGTTACCATCCAGACCAGTCCAGTTTTCAACAAGAATCATCGAAATAGTGAATCAGTGTGTTGTGGGTTGGGCCTGTGTAATGAGTCTTTGTTGAACTACGTGATTTAATCAAAGATACATATGCCTTATCAGTATATCTGTGATGATATCCAACACAACTTACAGTCTTTTTTTCAAATTGATTAACACCATCTACATCCGATCAGCTCCTTTACCTCTCGCTGCCACTGTTTCGGGTAGCCTAATTTTGTTGGAACCTAAGCACGTCCTCATAACACACCATCTTTGCTACTGCATACCCCGGGAACGTCTGTTGATTAAAGAAGAGTGTCTTGCATAAAACCGGTACCTGCCATCTCTCCACGTTTAAGATCAATCTCTCTAAAAGGAAATGACTTATGAACAGTGGATGCAGACTCCGTTCACGTCAAAAAGATCACTCCATCTCTCAAATTATTTTATCCTACGAACCTCTGCTGACACTTCTCACGTCCCATTTTCATACTACCGTGTCAACATACAAATCACTACTGAACCGACTTTTCATTGCCAGTGATTCTTGCCTAACCATGGACATTACTCACAAATACCACCAACCCGGGTTGCAATTCAAACGTCCACTTCTACTCTGGTACACTATGTCAGTTACCATTCTCCATCTCCAACTGCTCATCTAAGCTATGATTCGCCACAAATCGTTTAACAGATTTCTCTTCTAGGTGTCACGTCTCACCCTCAATATGGACTGGCGGAGTGACTTATCAAGGCCCTTGCTTCAAAAGCTAGGAGTTTCGGAACTGTTTGAAGTGCTTGGGAGTCAAGAACGTTCGCACGATGCCACACCATCCTCACTCAAATGGACTGATGGAAAGCAACAGTAGAACAACCAAGGGGTGGTTGGCGGTGGAAAGAGTAAGCTGGGAAGAAACGCTACCATTGATTCTGTTGGCCCACCTCTGTTCACCAAAATGGACAATGAAGAAGTCGCCGGTCGGGCTAATGTACGGGCGCGTACTGCGCCTGTCAGTCGATCAGGTTTTGTTGTAACTTGGTATACGGCCTACGTGCGCGTAAACAGACAACGGAACAACGGTTAGTGGAACGGTAGATAACGGAACGACGTTCAACGGCTCCGAACGACGGACTACGAAATATGCGGGATTAATACGAATCTCCACGACCAACTCAACTACCCGATGCTAACGTTTGAACACAGAGAGAAGACAGGCCTCTGGACAGAGCCACTTTATCACTCAATCCGACGGCCACACGGTCACAAACTAGACCACGTTTAAAGGTTTCGTGATCAATCAAGAACATGGTAAGAAAGCAGACCAGACAAAGATTCACACAGTACGGTGATGTCCAAATTAAAAGACGTGCATGTGGGCGGGGCCCCAGAATTTGGCACAAAGTTTGAGAACGCACGTGATGGGGGACGTGGCACATAACCGTGCAGACTGTGAAGGTCACTACAATCAGTAGTGAGTTAGGCCACTGCGAAGTCAAATAAAACGGTATTTTCGGGGAATTAGGTTCTTCCCCGACAGGTTTATGGGAACACCGACGGATGAGCACGCGTGAATTATCAGAAGCTCGTAGAGTGGCTAACCAAAACTCGACGAACGCACAAGATGTTTCTAAGGGGAAGTCAACGGCAAGGTTGTTGAGTCGAAAGGCTGTATTTGAAATTGGCCCGAAGGTTAAATACAGAAACCGGCTGTGTCCAGGCGCAACAGGACCCGGATCTAGGAAGTTCCTGGCAAAGTGGAGAAAACCGTATGTAGTAGTGGACCGCCGTGGCTCAGTATATCTGATTAAGAGTGAGAAGAATCAACATCCGAGGCCGGTACGCAGATCGTCGAGAGAACGAAGGGAACCTGAAAGGCTTTTGCTGCAGCTGAGACAATCTTTCCGGGGGAGAGGAATGTAGTGAGGTGGAGCGGTCGTACGATACTACTCACACCACTGGTATGCAGTAGTAGGACCAGAGTACGGATTTTGACATTGGAGTAGCCGCAGAAAAAACACAAGAAGAAACGTCGGAGTACAGTATCGCATGAAATTGTTCTTGGTACGTACGGGGAAGTGAAGGAACTGAGCATTGGCGTTTGTGGCAACAGTGACGTTCTGGGCCCAGTACAATACGCAGATGAGTGTTTTTGTTTGTTGTCATGTTGAAACGCATAAGATATGTGTTGCTTTTCTTAGTAGATAACCCTTGCGCCATCCGTGTTCTTGGCTCACTGGTGTCTACTGCTCGTGCACTGCCAAATTGCCTTTCCACATCCATCACGGAAAATTCTCGCCGAGCTGATAACGACATCCCACCGACAATGGAAGCTTCAATTTTAACCTTGAACAGTCTAATTAAAGTTAACACAACTATCCATCTATTGAGCACGGTATCGAGTGAATTAACTACTGGTTGCTTACAAGGTGCTCGCTTAGTTGAACTAGTTGGTATCACGAAGCACAGGTTGCATAGGTACACTAACGTCATCAAATAAGGACTAGACCTACTACAAGTCGTCAGATTTCCAACAGCATAACATCCTCGATGATTGTCATTAGGTGGACAAAAATTCCACTGCGATTACAAAACTTACGCCGTTTTCAGTGAGCGCGTAGGACTTCAGATAAATCAACTGCATGAAACGTTTTACTTTGGACCCAGACCGCCTAATCCAACTGATGTTACAAAACAACTTCTAACGTTCTTTGCTGATCGCTTCATTTTGTCCCCGCTTTAGATAACTCGTAACCAAACTCGGAATCTGCCCAACTGATATGCATTCCAGTTTCAACATCATATGCACCATCTTCAGACCTTCACACTAGTTTTGTTGGGAATGCTACTATCTTCAGTGTTCATTAGTTTTTTTCCAACAATTGCCGTTACGATTTCTATGAACGAATGGCAACAATTCGTGTTCCTTTACCTCTATGATTGTTTCATTCTGTTTTCCATTCTTCAAAACCTTTCTTTTGCTTACTCACAATAAAATTTGGCATTCAGCAATATTGAAAATTACAAGACCTTTGGTCTCACTATGCTTCGCTCACTTCTTAGAGTCAGTTATGTACAGGGTGGATCACCCAAGTGTATATTTTCGGCATTTTCCAACAATCCGTCTTTCTCTACTTGTCTACGAGTTCGTCAGGGAAAACTCTTACCATATTCTCTACACATCATGACACTTAAAGCAACCATGTCAGCTTACTGTGATTGTCACTTTGCTCTCCAAAGCTCAAGAATCAGTTCGACCAGTTGACATATATATGAGCTTATTTGACAATTTGAAGGAGACGGTGGTGAGTTGTCTGGAAAGCTGCCAAAAGAACCTCCCTAAATTGAGACTGTTTAGTGACTTAGAAAACATTTTACACACATACTGGTTAATGGATAGTGAAAGATCACCATGTTTGATACAAACCCTTTATTATCTCCAACAGCCTTCTTATTTCCATAGTTTCAACCACATACTGGAATGTTTTTAGTGTCTATTTTGGTCAGATGAACAAGCATGTAACGATAACCATTAGATACGTATGAAGGAAGATCTCAAAGATAACTCAAATACATCTACAATCGAGACAAAGCTACAACTTCCCCAGTTATATCTGCATCCTTATCTCATACGTCAATTTTCACACGCACTCAAATCACACAACATTACAATCGAAGCAATAATTTCTGGAAGGTTCGGGCTGCTGGAAAATAAAACAACGCTCGCATTCTTCAACGCTTTTTTAAAAAGAAGTCACATCAAGCATCTTCCATTTTTGATCATACATGCTGCTTAATTGAAGAGCACGAGTGGATTAACTTCTGCTCTCAACAAATGGCCTACTCCGTAGGACCATAAAAATATGTTCGGAAAACTCTTCCACCGCTTGATCTTGAAACTTACGCTGGTAGGTGAAGAGATTACTAGTAATAGAGAAGATACGCACGTAGCTTGGGAGAACCGTCGCTGGAACATACGACAGCGCGAGCCTGCGTCACCGTCCTTACTTGACACCATCCGATAACTAACCTCGGAAACCGAACAGGATTTTCTCAGTTTTTATATCCATTTGGTTACGTTATGCACCGACGTACCATTCACGAACTGGTGCCAATTTTGAAACAGACAGTCGAGTGTCATTATGAAACAAGCCATAAATTCACGGCCTATGTACTTCATCACTGAAGAAACTAAGAAGTGACGACAAAACAACATTGTCTTAGTTGTCGTGAGGATTGAAGTAGCTCTGCTTCCGAAGAAAATTACATTTTCTCTCTGAGCGTTCATTCTTCAGATTCAACCCATTAATCTTCAAAGTCAAGGTGAACAGCAAAAATAAGGACCTCCAGAAGTGTGCGCCTAGATTGCTGGCAATGTCCATCAACTGGACTACAAGCTCGTCATGTTTATCCACATGCCAATTACTCCTAACAATCGCGGATGTATTCATCGTATATTCACCCAGGTCCTATTGTGGTGGAGTATTAGACAGGAGGTGCCAGTATTCCAATACTCGGCGAAATACCTCAACGCGGGGTGTGGAGGCACGTCCAAAATCCCAAGTCGGTCGGATCGGGGACACCATGGGCGACCGGATGAGTTATCGCTCGACTGGATCGGACCAACGGGCAAGACATGGCAGGCAAAATGGGATGGACTACCAGGTCGGAGGCGCGATTATTTCAACATTCGGAGAAATATCTTAACACAGTCGGAGAACATAGTCAAAGCCCATAATGGATAGATTGCGGACAACACGAGCGACCGGACGAGATCGGACCAACGGACGAAGAATGGCAGACGCGAAACCCCTCGACAGAGGACGTCAGTTAAACACAAACTGGGCCGAAGTGCATACAGTGTATGAGCGGAAACCAGGGGTGTTGTGGACCGGACTTCTGATTCATAAATGTGAGCGCGTGCGTAGCATGACAACCAGCGCGTTGGACAATGAAGACTGTGCCTTATTGGACGCCTTTCTGCCATATTATTATCACGAGGGTTTTTCAAAAGCGATATTTGGTAACCCACGCTTCACCTCGGTACAGGTTTCGCAAAAGTTTTATAACACCACTTCAGCGGACTTATCTTACACTCAACTACGAATGATTTCTGAACTGCAGCCGGTGTTCGTGTTATCTACCCAGAAATTCCGTCCATTTCTAAGAGAGATCTCGATTAAATTTCGTTAGTCATTATATTCTTGTTTATAATACTGACGCAAATATTTATTCCTAGGCAATATACATATACTACGTTTGTCAATAGCAAAATGTAAACAGTGAGTCGGCTCTAGCTGGTCTCCACGCGATTCCTCTAGTGTTATTGCTAAGAGTTCAACTAACCTGACGCTATTCATAATTTAATCGTACTATTTGGCAACTAACAGCAGAATGGTTGCGTGCATAAATAACAGGTGATAGCTTCAAAATAGGAAACTCATTTTCTGTCTGGTAACTTGTATCTCACTTATTGCGACTATCTCGTAAACGACTCTGGCAGTCATAAATTCCTAAGAAGCAAATACAAGTTAATCTTTCAACGTTTTTGGTATATGTTCCAAGGTTCTTCAAGAAAACCAGGGTGAAATTGTTCTTAACTTAAATAGTAGCATATTTCAGTTTGAACACAATTTCTATTTAATCACCCCATTCGTGCTTAGATGAATTTATCGGCTAGCTGACTTTGGAACTAAACTCGAGTTTCGCCCGTAGCAGACTATCAATGGTAGATATTCCCATCTAGACCGGAATTTTCTCTCCAGCCCTTGTGTTTATGAGACTAGCGTGTTTATCACAACTTCATTAAGTTCAAAATAAACGTGACCGATTACTCATATCAAAACGCCCAACCAAAATCTTGTGTGAATAGTAATCAGTTTGCCCGATTGTTTCGAAAGGGGAATAACTAACATTGTCCCACCAAATCCAACCGTGATCGGGTCTTTTCAATTAGGTTGAAACTACCGCCTTTATTTAAAGCAATTTGTTCCCTTTATGAACTAGAATAAGGCAATGAGAAAATGTAAACCATGTGATGTTCTCCGCAGTAACATTTCGTACATTTTGCATCATTCTTTATGATAGGAATTGAACGTGATTTAAATTATTGACAGAAGTTTGGGATTGAGATTATTTCAATCCACACTTGATCGTACTCTCAATCCCCGAACTCTTCTCAGTAGACACTTCCTACAAGCTTGCTTATCACATCATTCTCGGCACCGTTAATGTCCTCTTGAGGTACTGAGTATAATTTGAAAACAGTATGCAGGAGTGGTTCATAACTAGTTTTCACATCCAACTTTTTCGGCTGAGTGCAAAGAAACAGAAGTGTCTAACGAACTCTTCGAGTGAACACGATTTTTAGAAGTAACACCAGACCTGCTTAATAAAAAGAGAGCACAACTGATAACTGACTACCGTCTTCCCCTTCAAACAGATTGTCTACTTAGCTTTCTTTGCAATGGAACACTGGATTCAAATTTTACTCCTCTCAAAGCTATTCTTGACGAAACTGACACTTAACTTCTGACTCACCTTCTCATTAGCGAACCGTGTTCCCTGTCAAAATGATCGAACAATGTTCGCTTTACCTACAATCTAGTGTGACTGACCATTTAAGCATGCGTTGTAACGTTGAATAATACGACCTCAAGCTATCCCGACTGATTGCAAAAGACTCAGCAATGAGGCACGACAAAAGTTGTCTAGTATATTGTCAATAGGGCATTATACATGAGATCAACACAGCAGCTGGCTTCATTGGCTTGGCTTCAGCAGTTTGACTTCGGCCTTGACCGACGACTGTGTTGGTCACCCCATGACATGTTCCATGGTTGGTGTTCGGTCCATGCGTATGTCCTGTCTGGTACATTTGTTTGACCTTTCGCTGAGCGCCGTGATGCGCGTCCCAACTGAGATCATTTTGTCTCGAGACGTTCGTGACAGTATTCTAAGCCGGTGGTATTTAATGTGAATCCGATGAAACAATTGTCTGCAAAGCTCCTACACAAAAAGGTCAGCCAAAGTTCATTCCTATTTGTGGCCAAAGGTATATACCATTGATGAGTTCTAACAACAGCCAGCCTTAAATTGCTTGTCTGTCTTCAAACAGTAACGACTAATTGCTTACCTGACAGCAGTTGAACAGAAACGTTGAGTAATTCACAAGGTGCACAAACCGAAGCCGATTTCTCAATATATAGTTAGAAGAAAAACACCAGTAGTGAAGAGATAACAGTTCAAAAGTGAACTTGATATTATCTTCTAAATATTGATTAACCCTCTTGACAGCGCATATCGATTCAGTCAGTACTTTCTATTTTGTAAGTTTACTGGTTGACGTTTTCGTTAGGTTATCATTTAATTTTGCTACTGTACTTATAAATGTAAGCTGAATATTTACCGCTCACGTGATTTGTTTACTAATCATTATTGGGCCAAATATGTCACACTTATACCACAATGTTGCAAAGCCATAGCAATGAAGATAACAGAGAAAGGATGCCATTACGATGTCAGACAAATCAATACTCAGTGTCAGACAACGTCCCAATTAAACAACGGGTCGGGTGCTGATTGTGGAAGAGCCAGTGCATTTTGAAACTTGGATAAAATGTAGTTGGATGCACTGAGTTGAAATGTTTAGTCCAATTCCAACAGTCTCCTCTATTGCCAAAGTGTGATAGCTCACTGTCTCAACTGGGCTGACCTAAGACAGTAAATCGAACGGATAAACTCTTCGTCTAACGCGCCATTAATATAAAGCTGATATGTTCTATTCAGTGGATACCGTATCAAATTCCGTTTCTGCTTCCCTGGTACGAATCTATGAAATTCACCCTAAGAATCATTTCATGTCCATTTCCGGTCATACTGTAGTGAAACAATGCAACATATAGGTTTAACAACCCAACTCCGCTGCATCTTTAATACACCTCTGATTAATTTAATCTGGGTTGGATTATGATGATGAAGAATGTTCATCCCCATTGGTACTAACTAACTTCAGAGTGAACGTGTAAACTGGTGCTTCACTGGTAAAAAAGCAGCTGGCTCGTAAGTTACAAGCATCTCTATTACGTGGTACTGTTTTACCAGCACAATACCATCTGGCTTGAGGACTTCACAGATGTGTCGTCTACCATAAGCTTAAGCTATTTGGCTTGAGGACTCCAGATGTCTACCAAAATCTAGCAGGCCCAACATGGCCATTCGACCTATCTTTACCACGAAAGTTCCTTGATATCATCAGCTTCTCCAACAGTTCGTCGACATTCTTAAGCTTATATGAAATGAACTATCAAACTATAGCATCCGGGACACCTACAAGTACTTACCAGTTCTTGAAGTGGCAGACATATCCCAAAGAAATTGTTCCTTTAGCGGTTGACCGTTGTTTACTGACGTATCCATGATTAAAATAGCCCATTTTTATTTTATTAGTTTGGTAAACCCGTGGTCCATAAGTGCACAGCTCCAATTCTCAGAGACTTAACCCTTCTGTTCACACGAAATTTCAAGTTTTACCTCAACAGTGACAACTTTGAGCAAGGTGATGGAAAAGCAGCAGCAAGTTCACTGGACTCATTACTTGTTGACATTTTAATGGTGACATTGGAAAAAGATACACCAGACGACATCAGCTAAATCGTTTTTTGTACGTGACACCTGACGAAATACCCCAGGGTGGAATTGAAATCCTTCTGACCAAGTTTAGCCCATTCCATAACACGTGAACAGGAGAGTGATAATTCAGTTGCCTTTCCTACTGAGATGGTTATCAGAATATCTAACGAGGCGCACAGTATAACGGAAGCCCACACGAACCGAACAATATGTTCCGCTCCTTACCGATGCAACACATATGTTCTCTAGTTCGAACATTGTTCCACAAAGTTGAGAAAATATACACGATCGAAGCAATACAGGAAGAAGCAGGGTTACTGAATTACGTGTTGTGTTCGAAAGACCATTGCGACCGGTTTACTACACATCACAGTCAAGTACTCGTTCATAGCGAGACCGAACTCGGAGTACAGTAGGGGACATTGTTCATTGGGTTGTCCTACAACGGGAAACTTAACGACAAGGTTAAAAGAAGTTTCAACTTGAGTTTGAATCGCATGTGCAATACTGTCTGTGTCTCACAATACATACCAGTAGCATGCTCCTGTCCACAAACAAGAGGATGCACCCAATTCTGTCGTCTAGTCATTGTGTCCATTCGGTCAACTGCAACTGCGATGATACGGACAGGTAGTTCGAGAAACTGTCAAAGGGTAACTGCCAAAGTCGCTGCACTATTAATTGAATCACCTGAACAATAGTCACATGCTAACCAACCGAAGCTCCGCTTCAACGATCGCTAGGTATATACCCCAGCCGGATTGGTTTCACCCTTCCATGTGACCGCGACATGAAGCTGGGTGAACCTGCTCAGTTGTATTACAACCATGTTAACCACTTGCTGCAAGCCTTCGTTCTGTATCCAAATGAACCTCGTAGTTACTTTTCTCAATCATGGTCAAGGTAGTTTTAGGAAGCCATGGGAATTATTCCTTAGGTTCCACTTAATCGTCCATTTATTTTGACTTCTAATTTAAAAATTAAACGCTTTGGTTAGCATATGTATGTCTCCATATCCTGCGGAATTTTTGTCATTCAAATACCGTTTTAATGCTTTATATGCAGATTTACGGTAACTTGATGTTAGCTTGCAACGTTCAATGGAGATAAGGGTATGTCCAGTGAATCGAATTCCATCAATTACTAAGAACAAGTTATACCATTCCAGCCACCTCCTATGGATACGGGTCCTTGAAAATAGGTGAATGGGATAAATGTGACACCGTTTCACAAAGGAAGATCACTCAGGTGACTGAGTGTACGTGGTGCTCGACACAAAAGGCACACAACTTTCTCCAGAAAACGCATACAAATTTCATTAGCTGAGGGAGAATTTGGTTTTCCTGGTACATCTTACGTTTTGATCAAGTTCATAATTCATAATTCACAAATGTATGTCTACTCATGCAGAAAAATGTTAGGTTGACGGTCTCGTCATACCCGCGCAGCGGGCGTACCTCGACTGTTAAGATAACAAACCCTTTAATTCGGTGCAACTGGCACTTGTGAACAATGGCAGACGCAAGCACATCCCATCACGCACACCACTTACTGTTTGTCCTACAGATATGCCAGTTAATCTCTGGTCCTGGTTAGAGGGCACGTCGAGGCCATTCGTGAGCCCGATTCGGTTAGGAAAGGCTTTTTCGACAAGCTCCTTGGTGTGCACTTCGGATTTTGCACCCGGGTGCACACTTGCGGCACGATCTGTACAGTATATGCAATAGTCTCACCTCCTTCAGTGGTCAGGGTTACACCAACGCACGCTGGCCTAACCATTGTCAAACCCTAGTGACCATTGTTATGTTGCGTTGAATTTGGGGGATTCTGATTGTCTCCGATTGAACGCCACTCATATTCGACCGTAGTCGTTGCATTCAGATAAGCCTTTCGGCCCGCCCACTTCGTAAGGAGGCACGAGACTCGATTTTCTTTCTTATTAGGGTTCATCAGTGGTTCGTATCCCCGTGCCAGCAGGAATTTGGACCACGACCCTCGTGTTTGTGAGACGAGCATGTTAACGACGAAGCCAGTAACTTCACTCTAGGCGTAACCAGTCGATCATATTTAAATGCAATCTTGTGTGAATCGTATTCAGTACTGAGAAGTGCCTGATCGTGGAGTTATTGATTGGAGTTAACGGGACAGATTGTGTCTCCTACTGAGAAGATTGGGCAAGCTGAACACGATTCACACAAGGTCGTAGTTGAGTATTGTTACTTTCATATAGATTGAGCATCACCCACAACTGATAGCAGATGTCGCATTCCCATAGACTTTTCCAGTCAGCCCATTTCCAAAAGAAGCACTAGACTCGAGTTTCGCTCTCATTAGAGCTCGTCAGTAGTGCATATCATCGCCACTGCAGCCGGGACTTGAACCACGGACATGTTGTT
>LUCH01000377.1:0-10152 GCA_013368495.1 Paragonimus heterotremus
CGTGGAAATCCTAATGCACCAAAGTGATTTGCTTTTGCATGAAATGGAAAATTTTGTGCCTAAAATGGAAACAGATATGTAAAATGGTATAGTGACACATTATGCCAAATACCACATGGTTTAACAAAATAACGGTGACGTAACCATCATCCCTCTTTTACTAGAATTGACACCGTCTTTATTATCGCACATCAATAACGAGTCTGACAACAGCTAGTTAAGATGACTGCCCTGAATATTCTGCACATGTTACTGCCGAACTACACGTCTTACTTTTGTGTGGTTCACCGTTTTACCGTCAAACTAAAAAAGCTGAGATGTAAAGGATACGTCATTCTATCCTCTTGGTCAAGGTAATCCAAGTGATACAGGCTAACATCCACGTGGGCGAGCGGAGAAATGGAAACAAATAGTAATATGAAACGACCTGGTCGTCAGTACAAGTTCACACCAGCAGATCTGAGTTTGCCACTCAGAAGTAGTCGTTTATTATGTGAAAGTCTATTGGGAGTTCACCCTAGTGTAATCGACCTTTACAGTTCAAGGCAGTGATGGCCCGATCATGAAATTTCAATGAATTTTTTCTAGCCAGCCAAACAACAGTCTGCCTAATAAATGAATCAAAGTAACATCTTATTATGAGGATGATTATACCGACATTAGATTGCTTAACCCGGGATCACCAGGCGTCTACTGTTCGGGCAACAGTCCTGAAACGACATTGTGGTTTCTGCGCTCAATATTATCACCAACCGTTTCGAAATTTGTCGGTCAGCATGTAAACCCCAAGAAGTTATGTTGGGCGTGTGAACGAATGAGAGTCATACAGAGTCGGTGAAGCATGATGGCTGCATGAATGAAACAATCACATACGAATTAGAAATTTCTTTATTCATTTCGAATGAATAGAGGTGCAACCAGTGAACGCGTGCAAAAGGGCAGCAAGTATGACGATAGATAACGTACTTCTAATGTATTCCTGTTATTTGCCCATTAAGCACTGCAAATTACCTAACCGTGCGTATTCTGATTGTTGTCCGTCATTTTCACACACAATGTCGCAAATTGGTGATTTGGCAGGCGATTATTTTCCAAAACATAGGAGTTTAAAGAAGTATTAGAGAGTACTGTGAAATGCAACTTCCAAACTTCAGTTTTGAGGTAGCACCGAAGTTTCTATGTTGGAATAAACCTGAAATATCACACCGACGCTCTTAGGCATTCACATCACCCGTTTTCTCTAGGAGGTTCGCAGGATCCTATATACTTTACTGACATAGAGGCGAAACTCAGTGATAATGTGTTAACTGGTCTACCGAACAACGAAATGTGAGAAGATAACGGTTAATGACACCTCGTGACAACCTCTATCTTTGATTGTAATACATGCACAACGGTCCTTGAGAAGCCGGTGTAATGAATACTTAGAAGTTCTTTTTATGTAACTTGATTTTGAACTAATCAGACTGATCGTGCGAACGAAGTTCAAGGATGCAATTTATCTGGTTTTGGATTGCCTTACAAATGAGGTTGGGGAACTGCAGCCTCTGGCCGACGTTGCTGTTGCTTACTGTACGAGAACGATCTAGACGTTTGACTCAGCTCCGACGATTGCTCTATTTAAATATAGGAAAATGTGTGGTTTTTGATCAGGCGAGTTAAGAAAGCTAAAAAGTTACTCGGTGTAATGAAGTTGTTTTCAAGATTCTAATGAGCCGTGATATAATATAAGTTCAACAACAATTTGGTCTAATGGTATTTCTCTACAGAATAAATTGTGGCAAAATGGCGTTGTGTTATGGTGAAAGAATCGACGGTTGCTGAGATATTCTAACAAGACGTCCTACAGTTCTGGGGTAGACATGGATGAAGACTGACATTGAGTAAAGACAGATATGTTGTTTGTACAGAGGGTAATCTGTCTGAAAAATGAACAAATTACGCTATGTCTGCATTAATATGCACTTATAACTGAGTTCTTTAGTAGAAGAATGGAAAATGTCAAGAAACGTGGCATACTGTGTTGGTTGAATTCAAGGTCTGACCGTGCGAGTATTCAATAGGCTTACACACCCAGAGGATTGCAAACTCAGTAAGTATCTGTTAACTTTCTTGTGTGTCTACCATGAGTTCAATTCACGTTATATCTGAAGTGGGGCATGTATTGAGAGGGTGGAAATATTCGCTAAAAGGTACGACCTCTGTTCGCACCTACCTGATATCTGCGACAGGCAGAGAGTGAGCGTGGTCACTGTCCGATGTGGTCAGCCCCTCTTAAAATCGAGCCGCCAGCTGTTAGTCGATAACGATGGCACAGCTAGAAAGAAACCCAGTTGTACGGCAGCCTACTGAGTCGTCTGTTTGCCTGTTGAAAGCCTAGACCTTTCGAATTTTAGGGGAGCCTTCACATTAGAGCCAAGAAAATGTTGCGTCTAAGCAACAAAAAGGATGGTCGCTAGATCCCATCCATATATAGTGGAAGTGAAATTTCAGCTGGAGCATGTTTAAGAGTGATGCAGTGGACGACGACCTACCTAATTGCTTTATGCTCAGTTTCTAAGTCTGTGTGATAATCCTTATTGGTTGAATTTTTCTACTGAAGCGCGTGCAGTCTCGGCCGACGAGAATGTTGGTGACTACAGCACCTATGTACGCTGGTATCGGCAGAAAACTTATACTTAAGTTGGTGGGGCGATGACCGTAGCTTGCCCTACGAAGTTTGTTATAGGTTTCGTTGTTGCCAACTGCTCGCCTAAGTGAGATATTAATACATAAATGCTTTTAAACCTTTCAGGTGGGGCATACGTACTCAATAACTAGGATGACACTGGTAGTTTGTGCACTCGCGTTTCTTCGGACCGATAAGTCATCTTTCCTTTTGCAGTGAATGTCAAACGAGTTCTTTTGTTCAATTCTTACATTTGCACAGAGTTAGGCGGTTAGGTCATGTACTAAGAATGTCAGCTAGTCGTCTGTCACACCGAGCACTCTTTGCCGACATTGTGGCCGACTGGCGTAAGGTGTGAGGTAGACAGATGACCTAGCGTAGGGAAATGAAATCGTTCACGAAGGGTTTGCCCACTGTAGATTGGGTTCGTCTCTCGGACTGGAGCTGTCACGACTCACAGAGTCGGTGGCTGGAGACGTTAGGTGAGAGGGTGGCTAATCGAGCTCAATGACGTAAATTTTGTCGTTGTTTGTCCGAGTTGTTTGCAAAATGAATGCATTTAATGACGCGGACCAGTGAAAACTGTGAAGAAGCTGTCTCGTCGACACCTTACTTTCATCTGCAGAGTAGGTACCTTGCTGTTGAATGTCTGAATATAGACGTGGCTATTTTTGTAGTTAGGTTCTTTCCCTCCCCCTCTTTTTCTCTCTACCCGCACAGGGTTTGCTTTTCCTCCCTTATGATTGTATGGTAGTTAAGCGTAAGTGTGAAGCACTGATGTATTTTAGTATATGATGAAGATGATGATGATGAGTGGTTATACGCCCTTTCGTATTTATCTGCAACCAGTCATTATCAGCGTTCATTCGAACTTTTCACCTTTTGGTCAGCTCACACATCCAGAATCACCAAGGAACGGATCAGTAGTTTCACCGAAGCAACCTTCTACATTAACCACACGAAGTCCAGGTGAATTTATTGGTTCGAAATATTGTTTTGCCATGGTTTTTTAAAGCAAGTCTTATGTTTGACATAACTCGCAAAATTCGACCAACGGCGGTTGTGTACCATCAACAGCAATTAATAAATCTTGAGTACTGTACATTTTTCTTTGTTATGGAACTTACGCATTGTTACGTTAGATTGTGGTAATACCTGGTCCTCTTAATTGTAGTTATACTGTTCTGTTTTGCGTCACGGTTACGTCGTTTCTTTGCCGTGATGTGTGGGTCTGAAAACGCAGCTTGTTCCTTAAGTATTGATTTTACTTTTACTCGCTTTTATCCCGAAAGAGTTTTTTTAACTGTCTTAGTGTTGGGCGTGCCCATAATCAGTTATTTGAACAGCGGCCAGTCTACTTAATCTTGAACTCTCCATTCCTTTACCGACCAACTTTGATTATTTCAGGGTATACGATCACACGGATAGTGTTTGAGCTTTTGAACTTGCCGTACCACTAGAGTGGAAGTTTAAGGCATGAGTTTCTTTGTCGCCTCCGTTTTATGGAAAGCTGAGCTGCCCAAGTTCATAAGTTCCTTTAGAAGTGGAAATATTACCGTGTAGAGAGTTTTCATAACTTCCTGCAACTGACAAGATCGCAACCGTAGTTTCCGGCGCGTTTTTTGCAAACACAATAGTTCGCAGGAACAGTTCGATCGTTTAACTTGATACGAAGTATCCATGTAGAAATGTCAAAAGTTTACCGTTTGCCTCACTTTCAAAAAATATTTATGAATGATATCCATCAGACAGCCACAGGATTTTCAGCTGTTCAAGATTTTCAGATGACTGATGATACAGGGCGATTTTCTAGGGATATTTGATTCACCCCATCTGGACAAGTTCACAATATCATATAGAATCTTTCGTTCGTTCTCACAGAATGGGTTAGTTCCAAACTTTGTGGCATATCTGGATTAGAAATAAGGCAATCATGGTTTTATTTTACACTTGTTTGCGGTATATAGTCTACATATTTTATGCCTGTGACTGATGAGAGTTTGCGATATGCTCACATGTCACGATCTGTCTTTTTGCTGTGATGATGTTTGTTGTTGAAATAACGTGAACACCAATCATACTTGATCGCGGTTTTTATGGGGGAAAGAAACACTAGACTTGAGTTTCACTTTTATCATGCTTAGTCACTAGTTAATCATTTTGCTGAGGCCAGATATGAAATACCGGCCACGCTCACCAGCAGCAATCATGCCGACCATTGTGTTGTTACCTTCCAGCCAGACATGGTCGATTGATCCTATTTAGAAGCACAGTCACTTTCGACTGTACGGACTACGCAGACTACCCAGTCTTCTTTACAGGGACGATACCTCTCCTCTCGATTAACGCCAATAGCCGCGCGAACTTCACTTTTCGTCAAGTCATAGTCACAAGATCCATTCAAACCAACAGGCTAAATAGAACCACTCATTTCGGCAGCTAAAAATTTGCTATTTTAGACAAACTATCAACCTGGATTAGTACAATCGCACACTAAATTGGTTCCCCACTTGAATTGGACTGATAAAAATATACAAAATAGATGGTGTTGAATGAATAAATTAACAATCATGGCGTCTGTGTGATTTACAACACTAGCTGGTAGACTTTAGATGATCAGTGCTGATCAGGTACAGTCAATAGGAACACCAGTGTTTGGTCGAACACTGATCCAAAACAAAGCCAAAAGGAAATTTCTTCCGGAATGCATTTTGTATTATTACTATTATTGTTATTATTATAAACCACAAGAAAAATCAACGAAAAAGATCAAAAATACGGCGGAGATGTTAGGTTTATAATCTTTCAGATGAAGTGATGTCACCTGTTTTTGTAGGAATATCTACATCACTTGGTCCACCAAGTTTGCATTATAATTCTAAGTAAACCTATTTTTATCACTTGTAACCATTAGCGTCCCCATTTCTCTTTCTTGCATACTGTTATGAATTTACTTCTGGATTTGGCCAAAGGTATTAACGACAGTCAGCAAATTTTCTAAATCCATATATACTATCTTATCTTTACAGATACACGTTTCTTTCTTTCATCAAAATAGCGTGAGACTTATTGTTTCACGGTCGTGGAAATGAAAATAATGTCTGTTTAATATTTTTTTTCTAACGCACTTCATTTTAGTGGCTCATCCGCTCTACATATCATTGCTACGTGAGAAAATAACATGTTCATTTAATTTCTTTACCAGTGTAAAAGTAACATTGTTATGCGTCATAGTGAATGTTTCTGTCAGATCCATAACATAAAAACGTTTTTTTCGTTAGCTGATTATTCAGTCATGTTTGCAACTTCCAACCAAGCTAATGGAGATAGTAGCGATCACTGGGCCTGATAGCTGCTCTCGGAAAGAATTATATATGCGTCTTAGAACGGAAGTTTTGATTAACTATGGGTGGTGTGCAGTATAAGGTGACCAGATTATCAGGTTAATATATACTACTTTTAGATGCAGCTTCTGAACCTTAAATAAAATCACAGTATGTCGAAAGACGGTGTTGTGAACTTCAGTAGACAATATTCACAGCTTGCGTAGTCAAGTCATCAACAGACGGAAATGATGTTTAGTTGTTTCCAGACGTAAGAAGGCTTGAGGTTAAGCAGATATTGGGTCAGATGGGAAAATAATAAGTTCTTTGGAATAGAAATGTACAATACAAATGCTGTTGGACGGATACTTCATAGATCTTGAAGAATTTGCAGTTAATGACTGATAATCCAGAAAATGTATCTTGACAGCAATACAGCCATTAAAGGAGTGTGTGTGTGTTAACGGAACGGAGCGTCAGGTAAGTCATGGGAAATATAAAACAACAAAAATATCGTTCTCTTAATAGATCAAAATCAAGGACAGGCTTCACTCTTGTTCTTGACCTTTTAAAAGTGTGTAAACAGCTGCTGATATTTCTTTGGCGAACGCAAACCATAAGCCAGCTTCTGACTACAATCGATTGTAGCGCAATTTGAAAACGTGGTTACGACGAGCACTCAAAGCTAACAGTCATTCGGCCGACGACTTTTGTCGGCTGATGGAGTGTTTGAACAGTAAGCCACTATTCTTACAACCGTAACGTTGGTTTTTGATTCAACAGTGCTATCGATTTCCAGATCATTTATCACATTCTGATTAATTGGACGGAGTTATTTTTCTTGTTCAGTCCTACCAATCAACCCACAGCAGTGTCGCATGATTATTAGTCGATGTATCTGACTCTGTTGATTGGTCTGAATATCTGTACTCGAGTCATTCAACTACCGTTATCCCACTTAATTCCCTTATGTAGGCAATATGCTATACAAACGCACTTTGACATTAAATGTGTCGGGTACTCATGTCAACTAGGCCATTCTGCAGCGGAAATAAAGGGAACAGTTTTAACTCTCGGAAATTCTACCGGAATTTTTTTACGATGGTCATTTGGAGAAAGTGTTAAATGACCTAATTTTTCAGTTCCACAGTAACGTTTAATTCCCGAACTTAATCAAACTTGCGGGTGACTGTTTGTTTGACTCTTGCGACGTCGTCGGAGTCTCTAAAGCACTTAGCATAATCGATCTAACATTGTTGGCACACAGATCATCTGATGCCAGCTCATCAATATCCACACACGCTGTCTAACTTTTGATGACAGACATTCCATTGCATTACAGAAGTCTTTGCTTACCGATCCAATTGTCTGAACGCCAACCGTTTCGGTTATTGTTTGAAGTCATGATTCGCGGTCATATATTCAGATTTTTCGTGAATTACCTTACGCAGTTGCAGACTTACTCATTTCCTTATTTTATACTCAAGGGGCAACTAAAACTAGCTAGTTTAAAAACAACTTTTGGACCTAGTGAAAAATGGATGGCCTTTTTCAATGCAGTGTAGAGCTGCCAAACCCACTTGCAATCTACACAAATTAGAACACTACGCTGAGCGAAAAGAAGCTCCAATGCATCAGTTGGGTGAATTTTTAGCCATACGCCATCACTCACCAGAGTGAAAGCTCGTATACAGGTACTAATATCAAACAAATACACAGAGGTTGTCTAAAAGAAAGAAAAGCTTCAGTTTATACAAAAGTTCGTCTTATAACCCCATTGAAAACTCACGCTTCGTTATCATGATAACGGAATCCATATGAATGAAGTGATATATTGTGTATAGATGGGTGCTTTAACAGCTTACAAGTTAGCGAGAAAGAAGCACACTGATTGAGTACGGAGTCTATACAGACAATGGAATTCTAATATACTCTGCTAGAAAATTTGTGACTAACCGTGGCTACTTGTTTTAAAAGGAATGATTCGATCTAGGTCAAATTTAGACATACCGGCTCACTGTGATCACTGTGTGAACAACATTTGAGGTGTACAGTGTTTATGGAAGATTAGTAGAATGTGTTTAGTATTCAGGCTCCTTCGGAAACACGACCAGTTTGGTGGTTGTGTCATACGTTGCGATGGGTTACTTACTTAACGCAACTACGCAACAGCTGTGCTTCTTCAGTTAGAAGACGGCCGAACAAAACATCCCAACGTATCGCCTGCCAGAAGACCGCAACGTAATTTTAAAAACGATCTAATTAAATGCGAGGATCTATGGTAAGAGCTCAAACGTTATATAAGGAGAGGCGATCCATTCTACTTTGAAAAAAGTCTACTGATGTAAATTGTCTACCTTGTAGTAGAAGAATATTTAGCGCCACTGTATGTAATTGTGGAACTTCTTGATATGAGTCTCCTGATATGCTAATATGAGTTGAAAGTCGGCTTGTCCAGAAGGATCAGGTTTAAATGTATTGGCATTAGAGGATAGACGTTAAGTTCTCGCGTCTGAGGAGTTTATCTAACAGCACTTTGAAGTGTTCTTTTTCTATTCTGATTAGTGTAACCTAAAATAAGTGTTTTTTTGATATATACAGATAGATCTTTAGCAAAAAATGTAGGGAGGAGGTGACACCTTAAAGGACACTATGACTGATTAATAAGGACAATATGCGGCCAAGAAAGCAAGTAGGTTGTATTTTATTATTAAGGCGGTCCTATCCATAAGATCAGTTGCATTGTTTAAATCCAAAATGCACATCCGGACAGATCTGTATTTCTGTTAAAAAAAAGTGGTGACGAAACAGACGACGTCCGCCAGTTTGTTCCACAGACAAACTGTGCATCATCCTGGAAGTGTATTCGATTTTTAATCCTCAAAAGGGGAAGGATTTAAAGTTTTAGTAAGTAATAATTTAGGCTTTCCAGTTTTGTAGCTGGTATATTACGAATCGTTCACAAATCCTTCGCATCTACAACCACGTAATATGGTGGCCAATAAAGAAGTAATTGATATGTACATTTAACACGGCACAATTTTATGCATCTGACTGACCAGCTTCCAGATCAACTATGATTTCGTTTATGTCACGGGAAGTTTTGTTTCACATTGGACCAAGTGGGCTTTGGCCTAGTTAGAAGAGGGTTTCTGGTTTTCTCGACGGTTGCACTTTTACCTCCTGGTCTTGGATCAATTAGCAACTTGCTGTTGGAATGAAAACTCCATCACGATCTCAAAGTTCATTTCAAACACTTGATGTCAGTCATCATTGACAAGTGTGTAGGCATCTGTTTCGGCCCAGTTGGTTTTCACCACCACAAAAGAGCGTGTGGAGTTCAAATCCACGACCTTTAATAACTGTCAACATAGTGGTACAAACAGGGTTCGTGGTAGAGATGACTGAGGTTGCAAAAGAGCGTGTGAATTGGTTCCATCAACTTGTACCATGTCCATCTCCGTGGTCTGGCGAATCATTGTCTAGTGGTGCTGAGGTCGATTCCAAAGCGTACGCTGGTGAGATTTGACTAGGCGAAACAGCTATCTATCACTGCTGGCGTTCACTGGGTCCAACACTTCCCAAATCCATCATCTGGCGCGAATGACACTTTTTTCAGCAAACAGAGAAAATGCTATGGTTAATATGACTGCAAGGTCAGTACCAACATATTGTACTAAGCTGACATGTCTTATCCGTAATAGAAGTTGATAGAAGGAAAATGAAGCAAAATATCGTTTTTCAACTTATCCGTCACACTTGGGCATTCAAAACGGTGACGAGATTACACCTAGCATTCTGGTTGGTCTAACACAGATGTATATTAACTTAGGTGGAACTAGTCATTTGTGTGAGCCGATGCTTAGTAATTTTGTCTCCTTAATCTTCAATCTACGTTGTATTCGGAGCCATTCTTCATATTAAAGGTGGCCCCAAATTCTAACGTGTGTTTTGTTCAGTTGTGGTAACCAGTCTGCCGTAGGTGTATGCAGTTCACATGAACCCTCCAACGAAAATGACCGGTCTAAAGAATAAAGAGGAATTTTTGACTCTATTACTGTTTTAGAAGTGAAAAGGTGTTTTGGCGAACAGTCTGTTTTCGGTTATTCGTTATCGGGCCAATTACATAACATTTTATATCATCATGGTTGTCAAGCGATC
>LUCH01000377.1:12386-24468 GCA_013368495.1 Paragonimus heterotremus
ATCTCGTGACGTAATTACGTAACTAATCGCCTTTGATTTTGATCGCCTGACAACCATGATGATATAAAATGTTATATAATTGGCCCGATGATGAATAACCGAAAACAGCCTGTTCGCTAAAACACCTTTTCACTTTTAATGAACTCATGGGGCTATTACTGTTTTATCTCTACTCTTAAACAGACGAACTATTAGTGGCTATTTGGATATTGTTCTCAAATGAAATTTGAAACCGAAGCCTATCCCGGATCACAATTTATAGCATCACGTGGTGTTACAGTACTCTATAAATTATCGTGATCATTCCATGTTAGAAGCGTTTAACCAAATTTGGAACTCGCGCCTGTCATGTTTTTATACATACATTCCTTTTCAAACCCATATAATTCGAAGCTTCGTTCCACGTGGACATGCTTGTCTCCTCGACAGTTTAGTCACTGTCTAGTGAATTTTCCTTGTCCATCGAGCACAGATTTTGAACCACTTGTAAGGATCTCTAAGGTGTTTGTATAAAATGGGTGAGATCTTTCGTTCCACCCTCATCAACTGTGTTATTTTTAACAGTAAAAGCTTGTAAGTGGTTTACCTCTAAACTCGGTTTGACTACTTTTGTTCTCGATACACTAACCCGTCGAACTACGTGGCCACCTCTTCAGCTAGGCTCATGTGCAGGTCTATACATACTCATATTGTGTACTTCTGGCATTGATTTACACGTTTTATCACTCACGAACTTTTCACTCAAGAACCGACTGTAAACTGAATCAACAGCCTTCTGTTTTGTTTGCTACCGGCGTGGTTTTATACATGAATATCCACCTCTTAAAGTGAAGAAAGCAATTTGTTATTTTGACTTGACAGTTTTTTTTACTTAGTCTTGCTTATAACTTGAATTGGTGTTGTGGGTTCGCACTCTGTAATCTAGTTGATTCAAGTATATCGCGAACGTTTGATAACAACCCGGACTACTAGTAACATGGAGGTGAGTAACAGTGGTTCAGTCCACGTCTTACGGGTAAGGCGCATATGTTTTCGTCTTTATTGATCAGGGGTTCCGTTTCATATAATGTGAAAAAGTGTAAAGATGTCTGTCGCTCGTTCAGTTGAAGGGGCTATTCATCCAGTGCTCTTCAATATCAAGCTATCGGGTTAACCCATAGTCTTCAACTAAACCTTTTAAATCCGGCTGACAGACTGTCACTTTTAAGCCAAACTGAAATCCCAATCGACAATTAATCAATTGAACAATTTTCCACTACAACCGAGCAGTCAAAGTTTTGTTTCTTATTGAGTTTGTTCTGGTTACTCATGAGTAGTAAACTTGATATACTTAATTTTATGGATAGACGACCATACAATCACGCAGCCTGAATGGGAGTACTTGGAGGTCGTTCTGAAGAAGGATACTGCGTCACCAGGTGGATTTGGCTTCAGTATTGCTGGTGGGGTAGACTTCTCTGTTGCTGAGGGGGATTCCGGAATCTACGTTACACGAATCACCCCAAACGGATGTGCCGATGTTGATGGGCGGTTAAGGTGAGTCGCTTCATGCAGAGCATAACAGATTGTTTAATTGTATATTTTCGTTATCGGTAATGAATTCTTGTCAGCAACTTCTGCACACGATCTTTCATCTAGTATAGTGAATATCTCGGTTGTTACAAAAATCCACTCTGTTGTGTCCTAGATCTAACCAACTGATGCGTGTGACATCAGGCGTCCACAACTTGAGCAAATTCAATTGTAGAGAAGCCGATTGTCCGTGCGCTTATCGGGATTTGGAGCCACTGACTAGACTTAGGGAGTCCGACAACGTTCAGATCACCCTGTACCTTTCAAAGTAAAGGATGGAACGATAACTTCCTCAACTTCTTCCCTTCTAACATTAAACACCTGAAACTGTCTTATTTTCATCCTTTGAAGGAAAGTTTACTTTGACAATGCTATTTTCCATTTGTAATCAAGAATTTATCACGGTTTGTGGTAAAAATATACAAAGATTATCAGATTTGTAGCTCGTAGGTGGTAAGAAGGCAGTAAGTAACTTTTTATTAGATAGATTACACTGTGAGCAGTGGTGACAGCTAACACATTCCAAATGAGGAGCACAAATTGCTTAAACGTGGCGACCGCTAAGTCTCGATGTACGTCACGGGTACTATAGCAATGCATACATGCGCAAATATGTAGCAATTGATTCTACTTGGGTGCGTAGCCTCCAAACCCCAATCGCACTCCGGAGGACGTCCTGATGGCTGAAGAAGTTAGCGCCGTGACTCTGTGACGCGTTTTGTAATGTATGCTCATATGGGAGGCAAGTTTACCAAGTTACCTTGATGCAGTCTTAAAAAAGCAGTAAAGCGTACACTCGGTGCTTGTTCCTGTTGGTTTCATACAGTGTGCGAACTGATACAATGTAGTGTTAAGTTTTGTTCAGATAAACCTGAACAAAACTTAAAGCACTTAGTTACTTTTAACCACTTCATCACAGCAGAAAGATGACATACTTCGATATGTCAACATTTCGTTTAATCTCATTAGTCGCAAACGTAAAACATTCCAATTATATATATCATGCAGGTAAGAATAAACAGAAACTACACGCGCCTACAGACTTAAGCGTCATGTAATCTAGACCATGGCAACCCGAAAGGTTGCTCCAACCCCTTCTGTGCATATAAGGTCGGCTGGATGAGCGTCGCTTCACAGAAAGACAATTACTTCCGGTTTCATTTGTGCAGCGGTATCTCGAATGAACTCATTGGGGCAGCTTGATGACCTGTTTTAATCAGGTGTTTAGCAATCGATGACGTTGGATTTCGAGCAGTCAGTTCATCAAGTTGAGGCTGGAAGCCTCATCAGTTGTTTTAACCACTTTGGAATGCGTTCGGCCGCTAGCTGTAATGGTTATCGATCTGCTCTGCCTATATAAACGTCACTGCAGCCACAAGCGAACTGGTAAACAGTATAGGGGACAGAAAAGTTTGGCGAACTACTTCCGCGAACACGGTGAACTGGTCTTCTGGTGGTTTGAAATAAACGCAACTAGGCAACTGCACACGTTCGAACCAGAGTAGACTTGAGTTTGTGCATGATATCATTGGTTAGATGGTCACATATTTGGTGTGTTTGTAGGCGCGTCTAGCCGCTGTCTGTTCTTATCTGTATGGTGCATACAACTGACACTTTTTGCGTGTGTGACTGATGGGAGTAGAAGCAATGTTAACATATCGCAATATATATTTTATTTCTGCTCTGATGATGGACATAAAACATCTTGTAGATCACTATGAATTAGAGCTGTGAAGTACGCAAGTCGGACAGTGCTGTTACGTAAAAATAATGGAGACGATACCAAGAAGTGGACTTGTTCAGTGAACATGTTCAGGTTTAAGTTATAAGGACTTATATCAAATCATGGTGCTGGAAGGCAGCACCACTCAAATCAACAAAGAACGAGAGAACAAACTACCGGATATTAATGGATATCTTGTGTCATTTCGATCTCGACTGAGTGCTTACTGTACTGCCGTGCTGTCGTCAGAGTGTGCTCACCAACTTTAGTAAGGTAGCCAGACAAGTTGATTGGCGTGAGCCGCAAACCGATGGGGTTAAGTAACTGTCTACAACTTCTAAACGAACACAAACGATGTGTAGTTTGTGCAGTGGTGTAATGCAAAATAAGAAACAGGACCAACCACAATAATCAGCAACGGTTCGTGTCGACGAGAAGATTTTAGCCTAACTCCTGGATAGTATACTACTGTGGTGGTACTTTCATAATACTGTGAAAACTTGAAGGCGGAATATATGTGGTCTAATGCAAGAGTCACGAGAACATTTCTGGTTAACATGAATCAGCTTGTTATAAAGTGTCTGTTTTGTTTCATTTCAGTTGCTTAGTACTGAACATCCAAATACGACGCATCCGTTTGCCCAAACATATTTATTTACCTATTCGTTATACCGGATGTTGTGTGCAGATGATGAGTCTATCTTTAGTCCACTCACTCGTTTTCTTTAGAGAACACTTGTTCTACTCTTTCTTCTGTTCTACTGCACTCAGTAAAGATAGATCCAGATGGACCTTCAGCTTTCTAATCTTTAATCTCTCGTTTGTTCAACTTTGTTCTCGTTTTTTATCTACCCGTGGCGCATTTTTTAAATTAGATTTAACTGACCATACAAGCTGATTAGTTCATGTTAGTTCATGTTAGTTCATGTTATTGTGCAAACCCTGCACAACGCGTTGTTTAGTCATGCAAAGTGATGAGGCATTTATAAATCCATATGAAAGTCAATTGATCGCTATCCTACCGCATAGATCGTCTAGTTAATCGTTAGTGGAAGACGAAGGTAGGTATGCAGAAGTGTAATGCGTTGAACACAGGGACCTTGTTCTTTTCACACAAGATTTGTATCGGCAGAACAAGATTCATTTCCCACGTGTATTTTTTTTCGATTAAAAAGCTTTACTTGTAATTCACCATTCTTTTTTCCTTTCGGTTTATAAATAAACCCAGACATGTCTGCCTCTGACACTTCCTTCTCGTAAACAAAGCAACCGGTGAACACTTGCCAAACAAATGTGTCGATCATTTCGTCCAAATTAATTCAGGCAATGAACATTGGGACTTACTTTTGGATGTTATGAAAACCTGTAGCTAAGACCTGTGTATCGAGGTAATTGTGCAACTGCGACAGCAGTGGACTCCTGCAACATCAGTAAACCTTGTGTACGTACGTTTTCCGACTTGTCAGTATTCCGAATGTAACAGTTATTGCCACAAGATGATTGAAAGCTTCCACAAGGATAGACATTACTACTTCGCCAAACGATTGACACCATTCTTATATCTGAAAATCTCAGCTCTTCGATTCATTGTCTTGGTGACCGTCAGCCTAAGGGTAATGGGGGTATATACGGAAAAGACAAACTGACCTATCGGTCCTACTTCCTGGTTGAGCTGAGCCATGTGAAAACCAGTTCTGCTGGCCTGAGCCGGATCGCATAGCTAACGGGATCGGTAGGGTTGGTGGTTCAGCTCTAAACCGTCGTCCACCCTATGCAACTAAAAGTGTGGCAATGTGACATGACTCCAAGTCCAGACGTTCTCATATCTTTTCGTCTTAAAGTTGGTGGCGAGATACTAATCACAATACCGATCACATTTTTCATCAATAAGGTGGGGAAACGGATATTGTCAGACGGGCATCTTTCTCCCACTCTCTGGTTGCATGCACAAAACCACTGACTACGCATGATCAGGACTTGACACTGAGGTCACCTATTAAACACGGCACACGTTTGTATGATGCTGCCAGTCCTACCGCAGTGCTACTTGTCACATCAAAACCCCTTGTGCAGGAGGCCTTGGTCAAAACCGTTTGATTGATGTAGCTTCTGTGAATGTCGATAGCTTCGCGTTTCGATGACTTAGCAACATGGTGCACGACTTGATCAGGTTGACCAAATGATCTTTATTCACCACATGTTTCGCCGTTGAAAACACAAGGTTCTTACCAGAACTCTATGTTGCCAGTTTTCGCTGTGTCGGCGTATGCTGATGGAATTGGGAAGCGTTCCACTAACCGTTGCCGAAAGTTTGGGTTCGTCTTTTCAATCTACACGTCACAATAACTCCTGGGGAACTGATTCATTGTAACAGTTAGAAGGGTCCATCGAACTACGATGGGAAATATAGGAAGCAGCAGACGCTATTGATGGTTAAATAAGTACGATTCAATGCTGCTCGTAGTTTTTAGCCTACACCGTTCATATTGTGGTATTTTTGAAAAGTACTCCAAAACGGGTAGTTTTTGAAACCTATTTCCTATGTTGGTCTGTCCTTCACAGTTATTTTCTAGAAGTCTCATTTGGGGGTCATTGCCCCGAAGGGCGTCTTTTACGCATGCGTCCTCCCATTGTTGCTGAAGATGGTGCATACTGGTCTCGCCCCTTTGAAACAGAGTTCCAACCAAGCTGTGATCGTATATCCTCGATACAAAAAGGACACTTGGAGGTGCTGGCCGGTTCACATTATGTGACATCTGAGTCAATGGTATTAATCTGTGTGTTGTCAACTAGGTCTTCTAAAACGACTGTAAAGATCCGAGTAACTAATACTGACGTTTTACTATACGTATATTAAGTTGCTACAAATGTGCTTGGCTGGTCCCTTCTTTGGCGTGAGGTCGTATTGTTGAAAGCTTATGATAACACCAACACTACTTCTGTAATTTCGAGTTTCACATATGACAATATAACTTATGATTGGGTGAGTTTTAAACGTTTCGTTGTTTGTCTGGCCAATCAAACTCGTTTCGCTCCATGGATTCGATGAATCACTTGGTTTAGTCATAACCGGTCCTCTTTCACGCCACCGTGGACTTTGTCACACGTGCAAATAAAGTAGGACGTAAATAACGCTGCGCTGTAAAAATTACATGTTTGTAGAATATTAGTCGCATTTCTGCATAAATTCTTATTTGTTTGTGTGCATCAGGGGGCTGACTGGAAAGTCTACGAGAACGTGGTAGCTGTAATCAGTTGAGTGTGATACTAAACTTATACGTTAATTTCTTTATAACGAACGTTTGAATGTTTTTTTCTTCTTCGGGAAACCGTTTAACTTTATTTAAATTTCTCGTGCGCCTGCAACAAACAGTTGTTTTGCGGGCTTTATTAAGATTATTTGTGTTAGTTACTGACCTGATTTCAAAAACCTTCTGAGCAGTTGTCACCGTTGATCAAAGTTGAGGATGTTTTACATTTCTGTGGTAACGAACTTTACCTACCAACGTTTGTGTACGAACCGTCTTTTTGCAAACTCTCAGCCTTCTTTCCTAATTAATTTCTGTATGTCCTGGAAGTTGACAGCACTTCGTTTAATTAAAGTTGACATTCTGAACTTCTGAGATGAGGAATATTGCCTAGCCGAGATCCAATTTTGATCGAGTTTGTTCTCATTTGGCCTTTGCACACATTCCATAGGCCGGTTGAACTGCGTTATTGTAAATGTTTTCCCAGTGATCACCATCCGAGTCCTAATGAGGCGTGATGCGAAACGAAGAAGCATTAGCTTCCTTTAGAGATTTCCTTTTCATAACCCATTACCTAACCTGTGGATATCGGTAATAGGGACGATGGTGAAGGCATGAAACTTCATTACCTTATCTTATCAATACGGTTGCTCTACATTAAGTAAACAACACTACTTGACCCGATCTTGCAGGTTAGGCAACTGTCATTTGCATAGTTTCATTTGTGGTCTTCAGTAAATTACGCTGAGTTCTAAACTGAAATTTTGTCTCACTGATACATCGATAGCTCACATTTTGATTAGTTTGGGTCATGCTATAGCAAAATCGGACGTGTGTAACACCGTATCTATTAGTCCCATGTGTATCAACTGTCGTACTGTGAATCGGCGGATGGGATTCCTACACAAGCGTCTGTCTCATAAATGAAAATGGACTACATATGCTATTTGCAGAAGCAAGTGAATAACCATCAAAAACTAGGCGGTTATGAAATCGAACGGCAGCTACGTAAATTTAGCATGAGATCTTTATAACGCTTGTAAGGCCGTACTACACTGTAGCTGTGGAGGACTAATCAACGAACGTTAGATCAGTTATGTCTATACAATATCCGACCTCTCCAAACCTGTGCAGCTTGGGTGTAAGAACACCGGATTACATGACTGAAATAATCGCCCACGATCTAACGGACTCGTAGCGATTGCACTAAATTCGGATGACATACATGCATATTTTATGGGACTTTGGCCGATATCGACTGACTTATTATGATAGCTTGAAGTGGCGATCAGGTTTGTGCAGTACATCGATCCGGAGGGCTATGCTGACTAGGACTTGGACCCTACCAACTGAAACCTTGCCAGGCAGGTCAAAGGAGAACAATCAGATGAAAGGCAGATGTACCCATAATGTTGAATGTAGCATTCATCATTACGTACGAGTGTTTACGTTGTGAGGCACGATCGTATGACCATACATCAGAACTATTTTTGTACTTACGATGCTACTGTCTTCGGAATCAGGAGGAGGGAGTACATAAACGGTACCCTCAAGCACGAAGCACTCCGACCATCCAACGATATAGGGTACCCCAAGAAAACCCTGTGCTCCGTTGTCTCGTAGGTCAGACTTCGGATTCGGGGACTCAGTGTGGAGTTTTCGAATCGACCCCTTTGCATGGCATGAATGGTCTGCACGTGTCAGAGGTTATCGTTCTCCCGACCGTGACGTTATTCATCCACTGCCACGTTCTCCTTCTGTTTTGCTTCCAAAGTTTCCTGCCTTCCCTGATTCCTCGGACTCTGAATGTTTTCTAAGGCAGAGACAACCTGTAATCATTAGCGTCTTGAATGTCCGCACTTCTCGGCAGATTGGTACAAACGCTGCTTTATTGATGCTGTACCACGCGCGTTGTGTGCGTGTCTATCGATCTGTCGATAACCATTCGAATTGGTCATCTTATCGGCCGTGACAACTAATTGTACATACATTCGTTGTTCACACAGTGCTTACTACCTTGTGTAGGTTCGACTGCCCTGTACATGTTCATGTTGTTGTTGTTGTTGTAACGAAACATTTTATCATTCTGTGAAGCGGTGGGCATGAAATCTGTTAAGTACTCACTCAAGCCTGGTGACGCAAGTCTGCGATTCTAGTACCGTTATTCACCTGAGCTCATCTCTCGATGACTGTCGGCCCAGGCGTTTCTCTTTCAGAGTCTTTGGTGACGCCGAAGCCGAATCGCGTGGTCAATCTGGAGTGGGAATTGCACTGAGCCCCAGAGCAGGGCAGTGTTTGTGAAACTGGATCCCAGTGAACAATCGCTTATGAGCTGTCAAACTCAGTGCATCGGTTAAAGTCTGTTAACGTAAGTTAGAAAAGCGTTGCATATTCATCATATCAGCGTACGCTCCCACGGATAGCTGTTCATATTGCTACCAAAGACGCGTTGTACGACACCCTCGTTAACCTTCTGGAACAGACTAAACGCTCAGACATCACCGTACTAGCTGACTATTTTAATACTGCGATTGAGTGTCATTCTCCAGAGGAAAGTCGAGCACAACGCACTGACGGTGGCGATAAGCTGTTGCAGTTGTGCGCGTCTCACAGTCTCTATTTTGAACACCGCATTTCAACACAGGAGGAGACATTGTGTTATATGGAGACTTCCTTGTGTTTTTCAGCCGTGGACGCAACTCGATCGTATAACAGTTGGTCATGGGTGGCGCCACTTTGTTTTTGACTGTGGTGCATTCTGGAGCAATCACCTGGACTCGAATGATGCTGTTGATTGTGTCCTTTTTGTCCTTTTTGTTTTGTCATTTACACAGCGGTCATGTACTCGTAAATGCGAGATACTTAACTGGCATTCGATTGAGGAGGGTGTGAAGAACGCCCACGAGGAAGCATTGATGAACAAATTGTCGAGTTGGGGTTAAGTGAGAGAACCTGACGAGCACTGTGAACAAATCGTAGCAGCTATGAAAAGTTGCTGTGAGGAGTTGTGTTCCGAAGGAGGTGTGCAGTTGGGAAACAGCTGGATTTCCGTCACACTGTTAAACGTCTTGATCAAACGTTGATCCATCCCACCTGGGTCTGAATATAATTACGACAGTCGAGAACTTGAACGCGAGCTGGCCAACAACTTGCACGTGCGCACCACTTGATCGGACAGTCGAAGGAGATGGGACGAGCCTTTTGATCTCGGTGTGGTAGGAAGCTTTTCTCCTCGATCCATGGTTGTACTGCCGTCGAGTCGGTGTAATTGCAACCATATGTGAAAAAGATGGCTCAGTTATCATCAGCGAACTGCGTGGACTTGACAGGTGGACAGAACACTTTGAAGAACAGCTTAGCTGATCTCAAGCAGATCATGTAGACAATGGGACCAGTAAGGTCAGTTATTGCTTTGCAGACGATGCTCCGTTGTAAGCAGAATTGGTTCTGGAGCCTTAGTTTGTGAGGCATCACAAGACTCGTGAACCAGATGTTCCCTGTCTTTCTTTTTTGAAGGATATTAGGGGGAGGTTGCTATGAGAACTGACAAGACTTCTGGCGAAACGTTGGGAAACTGAAAAGGTACCCCATGGCCGTTGATTATCGGCAGCAACTGACGTTTTCAGAATGGGGATTGGAATCGTATATGACAATCAGATAGTCGTCAGTCTAAAATCTGTTGCTTCCAAGTGACTCATTGGCCCCAATTTAAGTCGGCTGAGTGAATCCAGAGAAAGTCAGGTATGTGGAGATTAGGCAAGATTCCGGTGCGGTCGAGAGCTGCAACTGAATTTGGGAGCATGGACACTTTTATATGTCGAGGATGGTTGTGGTTTTTTCAAGCCTAAATGCTACTTTCGATTTGGTTTTGCGTAGCGTTCTCTGGAACTGCCTACTTTGCAAGGTAGTTTCTAAGGCACTGCATGAATCTGTTGAGATCACTGTATACGCACTGTACGAGCGTGATGAAGGTTTATGAGCAGCTGTTCCGGACGTTCCTCACTTTCGGTGGTGTTCGTCAGGTATATTCGATCTCCCACTTTCCTGTTCAATTTTGTCACTGACGACATCCTGGAATGTGTGTTTGAGGATTCCATTGAGCTTGATGTTGAGGTTCTTCCTGGCGCGTGAGCAATATGGGCATTTGCGGTCGTATATTCCGGAACGTGTGGGATGCACGATCGGTTGACCGGCTAGTCACGATGCACAACCCGTATGGTTGGGTCACGTACATCGTATGTCAGCTGAGCGTTTGCTGTACCAGGCATTACACACTGAGACCACCAATGACTGGGTAGAGCCACTCGTTGGTCTAGTGACAACGTGGTCACGAAATATGAGTACTCTGAGCGTTCCTTCGTGCAAAGTGGGTAGATTTCGCGTGATTGGCTGCCTTCCTCGTGGTCACTTTAGCCGCTGGCTAGAAACACTATTCGAAATGGCGGTGTGCTGCTGTCAATGACAAATCTGCATTGGTGCCATTTTCAGTTTTTCCGGCTAGTCTTCTGTTGTCAATTTCTGGCCTTTTTTGTAAAGTCTTCTCCCCCTAAGGTATTCCACGTCAGTTTTGATTTGATCAGCCTTCCGAGCCATAGTACCTTCCACTCAGGCTCGAGGCCGCTGTGACATCGATGATGCCGACTGCGCATTGAGCGCACTCCCTATTACCACTTCGCAGGTATTAGGTCTCAAATTCCGAATGATACTAGAATGCGTTGATTATGCTGCGTTATTCTTTTCACTGTCGTTTGCCACACCGGAATTTTGGCATTGGTATTTCAATAATATTCCCGTTACTTTATCCTGGTCGCTGTGTCCTCGCTCGTAGGCTGATTTACTGCACTTAAATTTTCATTTGTTACTCTTCCAAAGCTCAATGCAGCTAGAGTGTTGTTTGTTATTGGGTGTTAATGTTTCTGGGACGTAGAATTCTTTCTACATCTCCTTTTCCGTCCACATTTTTTGATTATTGTACACTGGGTAACGATTCTGGCGTTTCACAGTTTCGTTTTCACTCAGATTGTGTGAATAATCTGTCTGTGCCATATGCAACGCTGCTTCAGGGAATAGATTCATTCGTGGTTCATAAATGGTGAACTAGTCTCGTTTACTAATATCTACGAACCTCCAGGATATAAGCCATAGAATTGTGGCGGGAACAGCAGATCTTCCAAATAGCTGCAGTTCGGTTCATTTAATCTAGTGACACCTGCCAGCGTTGATGCCATGACGATGGACTCTGTGGTATCAGTGACATTTTTTACCGTTGATCTCATAGGCTATTCCAAAGTGTGTACTGGTGACAGTCAGATTTGGTAGTTTCATCACAATGTCGGCAAGGTCCACGGTGGCTTTGATACCCGCGTACATTTTTGGGAACCACAACCATTCCCTGATGCGGAGTTGTGTCCTTGTATTTGCAGGATGTTCTTAACGGGCGCACAGTAGAGCCTTCTGTCCTGGTGCACGCGATGGTGTGAATCGGGATCCATCATCATCATCATCATCATCATCACAGCCATGAGCCTGACCAAAAGGT
>LUCH01000377.1:28023-110236 GCA_013368495.1 Paragonimus heterotremus
GAAGTTGCCCAGTTCGAGTGAGATGAAGGATCCTAATAAACACTGGGAACAAATCGGGATCCATGAATAATGCAGTTATCACTTACACATTGCACAACAAAAAGTCTTTAAGTTTGTCTACACTGTTTTTGCTGGATGACATCCGATTCAGTTGCAGAAGTTTACCGGCTGGTAGTGTTGCACATCGCAACTATTCTCGGCTTATCCCTTGTGGTTGAACGGCACCTGATGAAGCCACAATCTCAGTCAGAAAATTCTTCTTGGTCTGGTGTGGTTGGGCTGATAAATGAGTCACCCACTTTATTTTTCTGAACCCTGCCGTGGTTTTACTGCTAAATATTAAACTTAGTAGTCTGTCATATCAGCGACTGATGCGGAGCTTTCTGTAGCTATTGTTTACATGGTTTGAAAGAATACTCAATTCTGCTTGCTTGGTGAGCATTGTAAAGTGTCTGTCGGAGGGGCACACGCCATTTTTCACATTTTCAAACAGAGACATGCGTACCTTTTTCACCGGTTGAATATTTGCTTTCAGCCTCATACAGCGTTCGTGAAACACGCACTATTTTCATTTACAAACTACTCTGCTTACAGTTCGAAACTATATATTTAAAGACAGTATGATCTCCGATATCCTTTATCTAAACAAACATTTGTACAAAAAGTTTTGAGGTGAAAACATTAGTCTGATTTCAAAAGAGGATAATTGTTTAATCACGCGCTAATTATAAAACATGGTGTAGTAAACCCATTTATGCAATATCTCAATCGGACAAACCTCAAACTAAGATGGGCAATGGAGTAAGAAACTTATAATGACCGGTTCACAAGGTGGGATAGAACCTTAAAACCACCGCCTGTCTCAAAACCACAGATATATAACGTTCTTTGTTGAGTTTGTCCATTCCAATGGGGTTTGTACGAGCATAAGCGCGTCACTCTGTCATAAAACCTGATGTTTATGCACAGAAACCAAAGGCCAAAGGTAGCCCAAAATGTTGTAAGGACTACACTTGCGAACACAGATTACTATCAACAGTCCCTTAAAAGATACCTTACCCTCTGTCAAAAGCATCGACAATGTGAAAATGCACCGCTATTGCGTCATAGGGTCTTGAGCGGAATCAACATCGGAGATGTTTCTCAGAAGCGGACGACGATGAGTTAAAAACTGGTGAATCTTAAGCACCTCACACTTATTGAGTGAACTAGTAAGTGAGCATATAAAACACAACAGTACGATTGCTAGTAATCGTACATACCACAGACGCCACGACAAGTTGGAACTGGAGTAAACGAGCACCGAAGAGCCTCTAGGAATACACCCCCAAGATCATCTGGATTGTCCGGTCATAATGGAAGATTACGCAATAGTTGACTGCACTATAGGCACAGGCCGTGCGTTTAACCTGGAAAACAAAGAAGCTAGACGAAAGTCTGGAACTACGCAGGAGAGCTTACTAGTGAAGGCAATGAAGATTGCTGTAGACAACTGTTCTGGAAATAGGTTCGACAGGTCATCAATATCAGTAGAAAACATCTTTTTTCACTGTGTTTCATTTCTGAACACGCTTAGTTCCGTTCATCTTGACCTTTCTGTTTCTCGTGATGGAAAAACATACGATAGTATATCATCTCATGTACTCACTAGACGACAGGATAGCTTACTACAACGCTCAGCGCACCGTGAGACCACTTGGAGCGGTCAGTACTTACAATTTTTCTCTCTTGCGTCAACTACCTGCAAACGAGGTTTGCTGTGAACCCTGCCTCACTGAAATTGGCCGATCTGGGCAGATGGCTGTTTCCAAGGAGAAAAGATTGAAGAAGGCCTCGATCGTAAACGGATATCCCCAGAAGTTCATTGATATTCACAGTCAAAAAAGACTGCCGTGAGTACGGTTCGTAAAAAACGGATCTTTCTGGACCTATCTTTCAGAGGTGACCACATCACATTTGATTTAAGCCGAAAATTACAATGTGCTCTAACTCGTACCCTGCGGCTAAATTGCGGTTACCACTTGCAACCAAGAGTGTCGTTCAGTTTGCTCATAAACGTGACCTACTGAAGTGTTCTGCCTCACATGTAATCTGTTGCAGTGACGTCTATATCGGTAGAACAGATCGGTGTCTACGACACAGAATGGCTGAACATAGGCCCAAGTGGTTGGTATGCGCGATGACACAACAGGTAGTGGCAACGGAGCGCGTGAACCGAAATCTGACCTCATCCATTGTGAGGCTCACCATGGAAACAGGTCACGATGTTGCCCTCGCCAACTCGTTTCAAGTAGTATTGCGCAACCGGAACCCTTTTCTCTGAGGTAATGCTAATCAATACTCGCCGTCCGGCTCTGTGTTTGTGCGCGTAAACTATTGATTCTTGCAGTTTGTCTAACCTGGAGCTGACGACAGTCCCCATTTCATATAAACCCAATCGTTGACCTTTTCTATTGTTATTGCTATCCACATGTCCTATATATTGCAATGTTTTGCCTTCATGACTGAAGAGAGCAAACGAAATGTTAACATTTCGCGATGTCTTCTACGGTTGCTATTGGACTGGACTATGGGGACCCAATGTTTTAGAACTGACAGGGCTGCATTCTCCGGCCCTTGACAACCGGTCTTCGATCGATAGAAATAACTTGCATTTTAGGGTCTAGATTATGATCCCTCCCTCTGCATTTTTCAAAATCATCTGACTTTTTACTCATTCCACTTGAATAATTGTGCCAATTTAGGCTCTGTTTTGTTTCGTACATGTCCCCAATTTATTGTACTGATCATATCCACGTCCATCTGCACTTGGCCTATGACTTATCACTTTCTAATTAATTCAGTTACTCACATATCGTATACCGTGACTAACCTCGAAATTGTAGCCACATTTACTTTCAACAAGGGGCTGTTTCAAGAAACCTAGCTAATGTTTTAACTAAATCAGAGTAACGTGAGTTAGAACGGTCTGAACAAAGCAGGAACCGATGTACTGAATATCTACTGCTCTTTTCGTTGAGGAACGGATTCCTAAAGCATAAGTTTGTTACGAAGTTTACCAAGTCCGATTCAACTTTTGTAATTGAGCGGTGCTGTGTGTACAGTAATCAGAAGTATGCATTTTACTTACTTTTATATATAAGATGTCTTTTCTGGGAGTTTCACCAAGAGCTGATACTCCCATCGAACGGCCAACTGTATACGATATTTTTTAAACTAATCGTTCACCGCCATCATTCTTGAAACATCCTTAGTACGGGTAATCCAGTCTGTCAACCCACTGCGCGCTTTATGGTGCCCAAATAACCTATGCATTAATTTGGTGCCGCTATGTGACCGAGTGTCCCAACACCAATATTGCGGCACAACGTATGAGAGTTACTCCTTGAATACATGCAGATCGCTTAATAATCTGTACCGTTGCTTTTTGTTTATGTGGGACGCATAAAAGCCTAATCGCCAAGTAAGGAGTTGACTGACATAGGCACGCTGGCTTCATGGCTTCAGTGCATGCGTCGTACTACAGACATGCGGTCTTGTTGTACAATATGAAATAGTCTGGTCATTCGCTTGAAGAATACGAATATTTGTCCTTGTCCTTGCTCGTCGGTTCAACCACCTTAGCAATCTTGCTTACTAAAACAGAAGAGACTGGACAGTTCGTACTCAGTTGACTCCGTCACCTTTCTGCTCTACTAAATCATGCTAACCGTGCATCGGCTCATCCATCTGACCCAACCACTATCCACGACAGCCAAACGAACCTCAAGATTGCATAGGAATCTGTAGTCTGACCATGCAGTATCACAGAGTGCTGTCTGGTAGTGATATTGCATCTTTAAACAATAACATTCTTCATTCTTACTAGAACAGGGCTACCGCCGGGGAAAATGGAAGCTTAATATGGGGTTGGTAGGGCACAAATACAGACGATTGCGGAACATAAAGCTGATAGTGTTCGCTGACGGATTCATGGACTATCAAGAAAGAGTATGTATCAGTTTCGAAGCACTTTTCGTAACACCGACCAAAATATGTAAGTTTAGTTTCTAAGCGTCCGCCAAAACATTTCATTATGTGCATCAATTCAAGGGAAAGCAATAGAACCTAAAAATAGTTGAGCAGACAGATTTCCTCTCAAGCGATATTTGGCCTTTACATGCTTAACTCCCGAGTGCCAAACAGTGCTGCGGCGTATCCCAAGTAAAGATGTACCGAACCAATCTGAGCGTGTTGGTAATTTCTGGGCCGATTATCGATAACAAGACACATTTTAGCCGTGACTAAACAAACAAGAAGACAGTATCCAATCTTGCGTACACCAGGGGATCACAGTTTAATACACGTTAACTTTGTAATTCACCACTGTACTCTGCCCTGCTTACGTATGAGCTAGTCCTCTCTTGACTGATACTGAGTTAACATTCGGGGTAAGATTAGCACAAACTCACTAGGATCATGAATCGATCGGAACATGAATTTATTGCTTCACAAAGTCAAGCGTTACGTCGGCTTCACAATCCACAAAAAGATTACTGCACTCATCCAAATGGGGTGGGAATCGCAATCATGAAAGTTCCGAGATTTCAGGCCTGCGAAACTGTGATCGGTCGCCTGTATGTTTGTTGCTTTTGAGCAAGCGATGCACTTGAATTGGAATGACGAACTATCCTTAATCAACAAATATCTCCATCTTTTCGTGTTTCCTTCAACGCAGGGTGGACGACCAAATATTGGCTGTGAACGGAATCAGTTTGGAGCATGTGACGAATATGGAGGCAGTTCAAACAATGAAACGCGCCGGGAGTTCTCTGCAATTGGTTAGTAGTCCGTACATGCAATTATTCCACGTATTATTCGGTTTTATGAACAGACCTCGAGTTTTGATCTTAAGTCTCGAAATTATTTTATCATCTAGTTGTTTTTACCAGTATATATACTCTTTTTATACCCAGCCCACTCACTACTGGAGTCCAACTGCCTGTATCTAGTTTGCACAGATAATGTTGGTATTTCTGAAAGTTATTCAAGAAAATTTTGTGAATAACCGTGGCAACAGCTTCAGTGCAGATTGTTCTTCTCATCTCACCTGAAAAGCACTCATCCACCATCTCGGAACGTATTTAATAGAACGGGTGATACTGAAGGTCTGATTATAGCATTTTCATTTCAGAGCAGCCTTCAACTTAGCGGTTGAGAGACATATTTGGTCTACTTTTATACCTGCTTGACAGCGTATTACACATGATTTTATTTAGGTTTAACTTGAAACTGCGAGCTGACCAGTCCAAAATCGCGAAGCAGAAACCTTATTTCTTTACCGCTGTCTTCATGAAAACACTCATCATGCTGACGTAAAAATGGCAATTTGTACACCATCTACCAAAATCGTCTCACTGAAGCCGATAACTGTGAATATTCACCAAATCATCATTAATCGCCTACTGCTAGTCACTGCTTGCACGCGATTCCCCCATCTAGTCTAAATTTCTACTCACTTGAGAATTTGTGAGTTGTGGACCTACATCAGGACCTTAAAAAAGATGCGATATTGACATTGTGATTTGTGGTTGATAAGTATCCTGCAATGGATGTGGCAGCGTTTAGTCCTCGCTGAACGCTACTCCATAACGGATGAGATAATGCAACTATCAGTTATTTCGGGATGTGTTCTTCGGCCGCGGTTGCAGGTGTTCTGTCTGGTCCACCCTCATAAGAGTTTCCGCAACTGCAAGAAAACTGGAAGATACAGCGACTTGTAGACAACATAGAACTTTGTTTTCTGACAGAGGGTAGAGGTAACCTAGTCGTTTATGAGGATAGGGCAAACGTTGCTGCGTTATGCATGCATTTCAACGCGGTTCTGATAATCTTTCCGAAAATGTTAATCAAACTGTCATCTTTGAAGGTGAGTTTGATGTAGGCAGCTTTTTTGGGTACTTCCACAGTTGTATTTTGCGCAGGAGTAAGTTTACTTCATTTCTGAATGAAACGTTCCTGCGAATTGTTATTGTGAAACGCATCATATAACACTGTTTGCTCAGTTTGAAGTCTATTCTGGGAGTATATTCCTGACGTTCTGTGAAACAGTGCACGTACTAGCGACCTTTTATATACAACAGGAGCAAAGTTCATGAAGTTCATCTATTGTCTCGTCCAAGCTGACTTACGATATTTCCAATAGATCCACCAAACAACGTCTAATCAGGATGTTCAATAACGATAAGTTGTTCTCACTTTTTGCTTACAACTGTTTGATCTAAGTCTCGTTCTGTTTTCACGTTAGTCACACGTTTACGACTGACGAAAATGTGCGAAATGAAGTTATACCGTAGTTTTTTTCCTGATTTTTTTAGTCAAGCAATACAATAGGGAAAAATTCTGTTATTTGGAATTCAAAAACCGTACGGTTGAAAATTCACACAGCATCGCGCCTCTTGCACGGATCAAAGTTTGCTCATCACAAATTCGGCTTTGTCACCAGATTCGATTTTTTCTGTGTATGTGTTAAATCTGACAGTGACCAACACCAGTGACATTGCATTGTGACGACAAACCTGGCAGCCGTCGAACATTTTAATCCTACTCATTTTAGCTCACTGCAAGAGATACGAGTTTATCGCAGATCCGTAACTTGCACTACAACTGAGTACAGCTGAGTGATGACATTAGGTGGTGGTCAGGTTTGTACAATACTTCGATCCAAAGAGCTATGCTGACTAGGACTTGGATCCTATCGACTGAAACCTTGTCAGACAGGTCAAAGGAGTACAGTCAAACGAAAGGCAGATATACCCATAATGTTGAATGTAGCATTGACCACCACGTATGAGTGTTTAGGTTGTGGGGCATGATCGTATGATCATACAGCAGAACTATTTCTGTACTTACGATGTTACTGTCTTCGGAATCAGGAGGAAGGAGGTTATAAATGATACCCTCAAACACGAAGCACTCCGACCATCCAACGGTGTAGGGTACTCCAAGAAAACCTTGTGCTCCGTTGTCTCGTATGTCAGACTTTGGAGCCGGGGACTTAGTGTGGAGTTTGTAAGTCGACCCTTTGCATGGCATAAACGATCTGGAAGTGTCAGGGGTTATCGTTCTCCCGACCGTGACGTTATTCATCCACTGCCGCATTCTCCTTCTATTTTGCTCCCCAAGTTTTCTGCTTTCTATGGTTCTCCGGACGATAAATGTATTCTAAAGCCAAGACAACCGGTAACCATTGGCGTCTTGAGTGTCCGCACTTCCTGACAGTTTGGTCTGAAAGCTGCTTTATTGACACTGCTCCACACCTGTTGTGTGCGTGTTTATCGATCTGCCGATAACCATTCGGACTTGCCATCTCGATGTGTTTGTTTAATGACCCGGCTGATGAGTACCAAGCTTTTGGACATAATCTTACGTGTTTGATATGTGCTTGAGTGAGGACTTCCGCAGTACACAGGTTTCAGGTGTATCCAGTTTGATCCTTGAGGACGGATATGAAAAAAGTGTAAACGTTGCTAAGCCAAAGTCTTGACAAGCACGAACACAGCAACTTGAGCGGATCGGACCAGTGGTCAAATTGGGACAGCGGACGAACAGTCTGGCCCAACTCTAAAAACGAAGCAATGGCTTTGCCTGTCAAAAGGCGGCGAACAGCCAATCAGGCTCGGAATGAAAGTACATCAGCAACAGAAAGCAGCCAACGAGACTCCGGACTAAAGTTACGAGAGGTCTAGAAAATAACCAATCCGGCCTCAGATCAAGATTCAAGTGCAACAAAAAGCAGCTAGGGTTAATTCAGGTCGCAGGTCAAAACGACAGAAAGTGACCACTGATAATTCAGAAGACCAAAAGGTCAACTTGTTCCGATATATAAATGCAGGCAATCGCAACACCTCACCAAACCCTACCCTCAAACACTTAGGTACTAATGACGTCACCTCCTTTGCTGATGAAACGTTTGCAGCCTAAGTGAAAAGCTCGACAAACATCCAAACACCTGGATTCCCAACGTGAGCCGCAGAAAGCACCACCACTGTTTCCAACTATCAGAACTAAAGTCTGTTAATGTAAATGAGAGAAGCGTTGTATATTCATTATATCGGCGTACGCTCCACGGATAGCTGTTCATATTGCTGCCAAAGACGCGTTCTACGACACCCTCGTTAACCTTCTGGAGCAAACTAAACGCCTTGACATCACCGTACTAGCTGACTATTTTAATACTGAGATTGAGTGTAATTCTCCAGAGGACAGTCAAACACAACGCACTGACGGTGGTGATAGGCTGTTGCAGGTGTGCGCGTCTCACAGTCTCTATATTTTGAGCATCGCATTTCAACACAGGAAGAGACATTGTGTTATATGGAGACTTTGCTATGTTTTTTAGCCGTTGACGCAACCCGATCATATAACAGTTAGTCATGGGTAGCACCACTCTGTTCTTGACTGCGGTGCATTTTGTAACAATCACCTGGACTCGAATGATGCTGCTGATTGTGTCCAATTTGTCCTTTTTGTTTTGTTGTTTACACAGCGGTCAGGTACTCGTAAATGCGAGATACTTAACTGGCATTCGATTGAGGAGGGTGTGAAGAACTCCTACGAGGAGGCATTGATGAGCAAGTTGTCGAGTTGGGGTTAAGTGAGAGTACCCGATGAGTATTGTGAACGATTTGCAGCAGATATGAGTGCCTTTGTTTTGATGATGTTGGTGAGTGCAAGAGTTCCGCAGTGAGAGCGGTCGACAACATGTGACGGTGACCAATTTGGGACTGTTGATTTGGTGTGAATTCCACCAACTCAGAGCTGCGAAGCCTACACTCGAGGAGGCAGCGGTGACTTGTGTGGCGTTCGCTTTGCCCAATCATCAAAACGATCTTGTACCGTATTCGTAAGGTTAAGATCACAAAATCTGAGAGCGTTCCAAAAAACCTAAGTAACACCTAACCGCGATTGACACACGTCTGCAACATCTGTTTTGATTCGACCTGTCGCGCAATCTGTTTTCAGTGGTTACTGATAGCAGGACTTACGGTGAACGTTCATGGACGGTAATCGTATTCGGCACCACTCGCGTTATCAGAAGTGAATCATTCAGTTTGTCAATTCGTTGTGTATGCTACAACAACTGACTACCGGCCTTGGCTGTGGTTAATTTGTTTTTAGAAGCCATTAGGGCGCAGAGGTTGGGACCGACAACCGCAAAACTTTTGAACACCGTTGTCCAGAGATTGTCGCAGTATGCATACGCTGGAAACCACCATCGCTTGTGCACCGTCGATCCGGATACAGAGGGACTTACTATCGTGGCTCTTAGAAATGGTCAATAGTCTCCAGCGGTTGCGTTTCCCGAGTGCCAATTTCCAAGTAACCGCATTAACACCCCATTTCTTTGCGCTTGTTTGCTGCATGTTGCCATAACTTTTGTATTTGCTTCCAGTGACTCTGAGCTGGCTAGAACAAGATCAGTTTAGTTACTTCTGATGGTCATCCATCCAAGAATTGATACTGCGACGGATTTACTCATCTGTGTGACGCAACTTTGACGAAGCGAAGACTGAAGTATGTGATTACTACGCTTGTGATACTATGACATAATGCTGGTCGTAGAGCACCGACAACGAATCATATGATTCTAATATAGTTAGGTTACCATGACAATGGAGGTGGTGGGTAGACAACGGTTTACTCTCCTATAAGGACGGGACAACCGTGGTTTCACTTAAGAATACTGACTCAGTAGTCTTGTATTTGTGTTTGACAACAGCCGCTAAGTAATTTGAACTAGGACATGGTTACTCTTGAGTGGTAGAGATGGGGAGACATGTTCACATGAATCATACCTCCAATGGTTTGAATTACTTCTTTCACTGTGTGTGTAATCTTATAAAATTAACCGTTAAAATGTAGCAGAACTTCATCGCTCAACACCTTCAACTTCTTACCGCCTGCTACCTTTGAAACTTGATCAATTCAAAGAACTAAGTTGTTTTAACCGTTTCTGTCTTACGTGACCCGTTTGGCCAATCGCCTCAATTGCTAAGGTTTTCGTGGTGTCTCGATACTGGTTGTATTTTCGTTGCGTCGAGACCTTGCTACTTTTCTTTAAGTCTGTTTCAAGCAGTATTCTTTGGGAAGGTGATCAAGGGAATGTTAATATCCTTTCGACTCGTGGTTTCACTGATCATACATTTGAGTGAAGTCAGTTGCTAATCATAGGTTTACTAGCAAGCACGGAATAACAAGAAGTTAATTTGATCTTTTCAATTTCTTCCGTGTTTTGCTTGTATTATTTTTATTTGTAAGGGTGTGAAGTGTTTTTTTTACTCTAGATCGTACGTCGTTTTTTGGGCAATGCAATGGCAACGAGCCCAGCTGAACAAGGAACCCCTGCAGCCCGATCACCGGATGCTTTGTCAGATTTCGGAGACAATGGGCAGACGCCCATTTGGATTGAAGTAAGCTAATTTCGACCAACTGAGGCCTTATATTTAAAATAAAATGTCCGCTCAGATTGGTGTTTTTTCAGTTTACCGGCAGTTGCAACTTACCTGTTGGTAACCCGTACGAGCTCATTTCGTTGAAACTCCGTTGAGCCGGGTCAAATATGACATTATCCGCCTGGTTGGCTCAGTGTTTAATAACCACATATCAGAGTACACTTGACCTATCCTATTTAACAGCTGCATCATATCGCGCAGTTTAAACAACGGTAGGATTCTTTCAGGTATAATTCTCTGTTCTTAATCCTTATATCGGAAATCCTGTGCATTGCATATAGACCTGTAAGCCGTCAACTAAATTTCAGAGTAGCATATTATCTTTTACTTATCTTCACTCTGTGAAAAATTAAACGTTTACCCGATTCTCTCGCAATGTTCGCCGTAATGATTATAATTGAAGCGGATGCAATTTCTCCATGGTTTACTGTTTTTAGTTTCTCTAGCGTGCCACCTATTATTCCGATCACATCTGAAATTATCTGTCCATTGATTGATACTCTTAATGACTTCTGGAACACTGGTTATACGTTTTTGTTGTCCCTTCTGTTTAACCTTCCTGAAGTTGTTTTCCGTAATGGATTCTTACAGATGTCATCATTCTCTCGGCTACTTACACAAGTATTCTTACTTTCAAGTGAACTCGTATTTGCCTCAGTGATTGACCATATTGAGAACCATAACTTCAAATTTAGTAGGAAACTTGTCTACGAGCTCACCTCGATTTACATCTGTGTGTATGTTCGCCAAGCCATAGTTCTTCTTGATCTCACATGCTATCTTTTCAACACAGACACACTAATGAACTGATGGCATTGTTCTTGTGATCCGAATATATATACATATGCATACTTATTCATAGTCCTCGATCAAGCCTCGACTGAAGGATTTTCGACCATCTACACCCAACCTATCTATTAGTGTCACCTGATTCTTAGCCTCCATTTGATGGCGTGCATCTCTAAATGTTCGGAGGAAATAGTTACCGCTGATGTATATCATAATTGGAATAGCTGATTAACTTTAAATGTTGCAACGTAGTCCCCAAACTAACGCATTGCATCACAAGTGCACAGTATGCTGATTTGAAAACGGACCTCAAAAACAGTAGACTACGAGATTTGTTGCCTGGCGAATTTCGCTGCGTTTTATCTGGTGCGTATTACGTTGTTGGTGATTATGTAGTAGAGTCAAACAGAGTACATGAAAAGAAATGCAGGGTTAAACACGCTCATGAGCAATGAAGTTGTTCATCTGCCACAGCAGTTTCAGGCTGATGATCATAGCTTTTCGTTGGCAGAACAGTGATTACCATCTGCGAATAGCAACAGTCTCAGCTAACTGAAGGAGTTGTCACTTGTTGGCTGCGCAAATGACTTTGGAACCATCACTTATGTCTGGAGGTTAGCAAATGAAGTGCGATTGAAGATACTGGTCGCCTGCTTCACAGTCGTTGCGCAACGCCATCTAATGGGCTCTGTTTCATCCCAGGTTCATTCCACGCTTGAACATGCTGGGTTACTCGACTGCGCAACTGCCTTCCCGTTCTGTTCACAGCTGGCCTGTTGCTCACATTGACATCGATAAATCCAGTGAGAATTGACACATGGATGTGATAGCATTGTTAATGGAGGGTCTGGTATTCGGCTGGTTGAGCCTAGTTTCTTGACGGAGGCCCCATAATGTGTTCGACCGAATGCTGAGCGATGTCGCTGACTCACTTATTCCATCACACTATTGCCTTTGTAGGTTAGTTGTAATATAACGCTCTGACAGTTGTGTGCCTTGTAGCAGTATGGTCGGGCTTGCCACTCAGTGTGTGCATGGGGATAGTCATTCGACCAAAGAACTGATTGCGGGAGCTGTATAACCGACATTTTCGTTTCTTTCAATGGCAGAGAAAGTAGAGAATTGCTAATGCGGCATTACTGACAGGGATTGTTGATAAAATAGGTTAATCTACCTTCTACTGATATGATTATTAGTAGAAGGTAGATTAAAAACATCTAATATTTCGTAGTTGAGATTTGTGAAACCGGTTGCCATGACACGAATGAGTTTCCCGTTGAATTCGTCCATTCTAACAAGTACCTCCCTAATCGCAATAGTTAACTGGAACAAGGGGTGATGTCATTACTGAAGTCTTACAGCTTTGACTTTCGTTATCATATTGGCCAGAGTGGACTATTTTTTCAGTGCTTCCGTCGTTGTTTTACCAGCCCCGCTAATTGTCCTTCGTCACCTCGGGACAGCGGGCTTCTTCGTCCTACAACCGCATGTAGTTGTGCGCGATGTATTTCCCAGCGGTCTCCATAAACAGTCACTTTGATCAATGCTTCAAGTGGTACTCACTTCATTTAATCTTTCAGTCTTTCATGCAAATGAGAGATGCTGGTGGAAAAGTAGGAAAGTCGTCTGCTTGAACTGTTCTGAAAACAGCACAGCTGTATAATCATCAAGGGGCGTATGTCTAACCTAACAAGTTTGGTTATAGATCTATTTATTATACTGAACATCATCACTGCACCGGTTTAAGTATTCTATTTTGCTGAAGTGGGCTTTCTCAGTTACGTTCTCCCAGTAGCTTTCTCAACAGACGGATGTATAGAGTTAAAAACAGCACTTAGCTGTTGGTGATAGGGAGGTTCGGTTTAATGACATCTTCAGTGACCATCTTGACTTATGGATTTCGTGAAATCTTTCGTAGGTTTGGCACTGAGCTCACCTTCTTTGCATAGGCTCAGGTGGCTCGGAACGGATGCCCAAGACCTAGCTGAAAAAATATTCTAGCCACAAGGCATTGTTATTTATATAACTGCTAGCGATGAGTAGCAGTCATCAGTCGTTTACGGTGCTCTACAATCCAGAAAACAGGTTGGTGTGATAGCAGAAGTTCTAATGCAGTTTTTTGTCGTTTTGAATGTAGTATCGCTAATTTTATCAATCACCCTTGCACATTTACTAAAATATTGTACTTCGTTTCCAAATCGGAGGAAAGTCACACTCTATTAGCTAAAATTTGTAAGAAACTATATGAAACGAAGATAGCGCAAACTGCATTTATTTACTTTTCGGTAAATGCAAGGTCTTATACTCCCCGATAAGAGTACGGACGGAAGTGATAATCTTTTTTTTGGTTATTGCTCACGCGTCACTGCGTTACACCGTCACCTGTGCATCTTATCAATTATGGTAGAAAACTAGGAGTGATAATTTAACAGAGGAGGGCTACACTTATATACGTAATGAGTGAATTACGATATCACTGTATACCTTATTTCAGGTCCAACTGCGTAAGCCTTCTCCAAATGTTAGTCTCGGTTTGAGTATCGCTGGAGGTCAAGACGTTGAAGATGATCAACTCCCTACCCCTGGAATATTTGTAACACGTATCACTCCGGGCGGTCTGGCACACAAAGATGGTCGTATTATGCCCGGTGATCAATTAATGCAGGTAACCACGTAAAATTTGTAAACAGGTGGAAGAAAGTGCAAATCGGTATAGTCTTCAAAACAATTTTCAATAGTTATTCGATATTGTTGAATATTCACTTTCACACTACTCATCGATTTATAGCTGGCGAACAAATAAACGTTGCACTTTGTCAGTCAAAGTGGTCTCACGTTTCATGTTGCAAAAAATAATCCTGGCTGAATTTGCCCGTCGGAACACCAAGTTTCACACATTCATTACAACTGTTTGCGTTATGTAATTCGATCTCACACAATTTTTATTGCTTTGACTAACTTGTTTGTTGAACCGTCTGAACAGAAACCAGCAAAGTCGATTCGCTTCTGTTTCTGCGACTGTTTGATTGTTTTGCTTGTCGTTACGTATGAACTCTCAGCCGTACTCTGTGATAATTGCCCATTCATATGAGAGGTGGTTAACATTTTCTCACACGGTCTTTGATCATCTGTATAATTTATCTAAACGGCCTACCTGTTCAAAATTGACTGGTTTTAGACATGCACCGGATATACACAGTTTGTGCTGTATCTCTTTTCGTTACGCTTCCTTTCGCTCATAGGCTGAAATCCATCAGCAAGCATCCACTACAGTTCCAGAATGAGTTGAGAGTGTGCTTTTTCCAAAACGGTTGGTCACAGTGACCACCAGCGAAGTGAGGGACAGCTGTTTCGCCCTAGTCGGGTCTCGCCAACACCTCGCACACCGGTGAATTGAACCCACGACCCGTGAATAAATGGCAGATTGTAGTCCAAGCACATATCCCCTAGACCACGGGCTTTCCGTTACCGGGATCGCAAGAAGGTATGTGAATTAATTTCGTTAGCCGTTGCGTTTCCTTTCACCCATAGGCTGAAATCAATCAGTCGTTTTGTAGTTGATCTGCGAACGACCACCGACGTGACCTCGTGCTGCAATGGATAATTGCTTGGAGTAGAATCTACCATTTATTCACGGGTCGTGGGTTCGATTCTCCGGCGTGCGAGGTGATGGCGAGACCCAATTAGATCGAAACAACTGTTCATATCTTCGCTGGTGGTCACTGTGGCCAACCGTCTGTATCTCTTTTCATTAAAGTTCTTAAGAGGTCAAAATTGTAGGTGGCGATTTGAGATCGTTCGCTAGATAAATGTAAGGGGTATTTTTGTTTTCTGGATGTACCAAACTTAGGCCGAAACAATGTAAGATGTTGATAGTTCCGAACAATACATAGGTTAGAATCTCACGATAGACGGCATACTGTCTGTGTGTGATAACTAAGGGTGTAGTGCATAACCAGCCTATGATAGCCTGTTGGTTAGGTTTATACCTGAACGTCATACCCCAACCGGTTAACGGGTGTTCGCCTGCGTGAGTTGCGTTTGCACACACAACTGGAGGTTGTAGAGATTGATCGCAATAAGATCTGTTTTCGGTGAACATTATGCTCTAATAAGTAATTATTAGTCCTTCGACCCCCCAGTTAGAATTACTTTTCCAGCTTGACTCTGATTTTTAAACACCACTAAAAATGAGGCGTTCTGAGCAAATGTAAAATCTCCTCAGTGTTTTCTGCTGTTGCATTTAATCCGCCAATATCTTTAGTTAATCCGACTTCTGGGCTATAGTTGGTTGATTAGCATTCGTTCTGAAAACGGTAGACTGACCAAGTAGCTGCAGGCCAGAAGGTAATCGATTATAGATAGTCTGGCCTGGTGGACGAATTGTTGTTTTCAAATTAGCATTTGGTGTATGAATTGTTGAATCTAATCGGGATCCATTGCTTCTAGTTAGATTTAAAATTGAAAACGCAAGTGCGTGATGTCTTTCAAAGAAAAACAGATATAATCTCGTGTGCTTCGTTATTCTGACGAAAGTTGGTTGATTTAAACAACTGGAGTCACCAGTGGCGTCAACCGGACAGAGTGTAAGATGAGATGATTGGACCTCTGTGACCTGTTTGACCAAGATCATACGATATGCACTGCTTGTGCACAGTGTGAAACAGAGTAGGCCAACAACTATCACACTCGCCGCTGATGTCGGAATGCGACCTTCATCGTCCATTTCTATGACGGTAGAAACAGTTTACGTGAATGTCACTGTTGTTCAGATTGCTCCTTAGTTTTGCAGACTACCGCGAATACTTATTTATCGGACAGCTTTTACTCCGACTATACTTACTAAGGACCACATTTGATGTTGAATCGAATTAAGAAATGTTCTTATGATGTAGAATATTCATCAGTATTCACTACCTGGTTTACTTCTTCCTAGCGTTTCCAATCAAACTTCTACATCTTCAACTATTACTGAATAAACTGAATATCATTTATTGCCACGAGTTAGTCATTGAGATCGTACCGTTTTTTGTTGTCTAAAATCATATGTCACATACGCTACTAAAGAAAGATTGCTATTAAATACCGCCATATGTACTCCTGTTTGCATGTAGTGTTATTTGTCTTGCTTTCCGCAAATGCTAATAGACCGATAAAACCTACTTTTTTAACGGCAACGAAATCTAGTTCATCAGGGTAGAAGACGTGAACCGTCTTCAGGTGTTTGACCACCGATGTCTGCGTTCACTCGCTCGTATCGAGTGGCACCAGCTAGTAAGCAACGAGGAGGTTAGGAAACGGGTATTTGGCATTGATTGTCAAACGAATTCTTCCATTCAGTCATTATACTTGCACAGATTTAGGGGGTTAGGCCATGTACTAAGGATGCCAGCTAGTCGTCTGCGACACCGAGCGCTGTTTGCCGACGCTGCGGCCGACTGGCGTAAGATGCGAGGTGGACAGATGATGACCTGGCGTAGACGAAGGAAATCGTTCCTGAAGGGGTTGGGCACCGTAAATCGGGTTCGTTTCCAAGGCTGGAGCCCTCACAACTCGCAGAGTTGATGGCTTGAGACGTTAGGTGAGATGGGGCTAACCGAGCTCAGTGGCGTGAATGTTGTCGTTGTTTGGCCCAGTTGTCTTCGAAGTGACGTGGGGCAGTAAAAACCGTAATGAAGCTGTCTTGCTGATGACGTCTTGTTTTCACTTACAGCTCGGTTGTTTGTTGCAAGGTGTAGGCGCCTTGATTTTTTTATGTTTGAATAGAGACGTAGCTATTTTTAGTGACTATGTCCCTTCCCCTACCCCTTTTTTTTCTTCTCTCTTCCTAAATAGGGTTTGCTTTATCTTCGTGGTTGTGTGGCAGTCAAGCATCAGTGTGAACCACTGTTGTATTGCTGTCTATGATGATAATGATAACATCGGTGAATAGCAAGTTTTCTGAATATACACATCAATGATTACTCTCCTGGTTTGTACGAAACAGAAAAAATGTCGCCACTATTCATGCATATGAAAAGCGATAGGTAAATGACTGAATCTGAAATCGGCGCCTAATCGAATACTGTTCAGTTGGGTAACAACCGAAACGAGCACTATGTGCAACGGAGTGTTTGCGTTCGTGGTGGAGAAGTTGAGTTTTCCACCGAAATGTGGAAAAACTCGCTACATACCAGTGCGTGGTAGGAAGTCATGCAGGTTCTTCGGCGTAATATACGGTCTTGGATATATCCACGTCAACGATAACCGACAGGTACAATCTGTGCTCACGACTGACTAGTCGACAGAAATTGTCAGGTGGCACAATGGCGTTTAGGAGATCGAAGATTAGTATTGGACACTAATAGATCTTTTTTTGAGGTACTGCAGCAAACGTTCACGGTTGTCTGTTAAGCGACTACATCAAATCGCTTTGATCAGCATCTAGTCTATCTGCTTGATTGTTCACATCATCAAACAGTACTACAATGACCATGTGCTGCGTCGTACGTAGAACTTTAGAAAGCTGGCGATGAAACTAATCTCTGTTTGAGTCTGAAACGGTATCTGTGGAGGGAATATGCCGCACGCACAAACAGACGGTTTTGTGATGGGCGCTTCTAGATATCCTAACCTTACCGTTGGATTTGATGGCGCAGAGAAGACTCTTGACAGTTATCCATTCATACAATGTTTTTTCTGTGTGTGTCCTTAGGACAACTTCAACACCGCAGAGCATATTGTGTATGAATGGCGGTGGCCGGTGGGGATTGCTAGGGCTGTGCTTTAGTAAAGCAGTGGATATCGATGGGGAGGGTCTTCATTGTAAGTGCAGGTGCTGCTCTTTGACCAATCTGTGTAAGTCTTCGAATTTTGAAAGGTGGCAAGCTTAACTAATGGCCGGAGTCAATGAGGGTCTGTGGCCATAGGCAAAGTTATTATCTTGGTGTTGGGCACACTGTTCGACTTGACATAATTTCCGCTTCGGGCAGCGAGTAAGGCAAGCGCTGGGTATGTATCCGAAAACCACATTAAGGATCGCCAAGTAAACAACTGTTTAACAAACGGAGACAACTATACAGATTGCTACGGTGCGGTTGAATAGTATATGAAAGGAGCACACAGTCAATACTTCAGCCAGTGGGGTACGGAATGAAAATTCATGACTATAAATAAACTAACAACTTCATAGTTGTGACTGTGAAGGAAGCTTGACACTAACTACGAAACTTTGCATTTATCCAGTCACGGAGGACTTCGCATCGAGCTGGTTCAAAATGGCAATGTTATAAAATCGCCATACTTCAGTCGGTGTTCAGTAAATTAATAGGGTCGTCCACAAGTGATCTGGATTCGTAACCATCTGTGACTGAAATCCAATGAACAACTGATTTAGTCAGAGCGGACGAGACGCTGGGAAACAACTTGTTCAGTCACAGCCATTTGAGGTGATCTGACGCACATTGGGAACAAATTGCAACTAAAACAACGTGCTATGAAGTAGTATGTCCCGAATGAACTGTGTTGTGGCGACAGAATGTCATTTTTGTCACGTCAACAAAACTTGTGAACAAACGTCGTGGGATTCTGAATATTGTGACGACCGTCGAGAACTGGGACACAAGCTTACCAAAAGCTTGCGCAAAGACCGTGAACATCGCCACTTAGAATACCCAATAGAGATGGAGCAGGTCGTGCTGTCTAAGAATAACCAAAAGCCATTTTTGTAGTGGTACTGGCCGTCGAGTGGGGGTTAGGTAATATTTGAAAAAGATTGTTCCCTTATGGCTGGCCAGTACCACTGACTGGCCCTGGAACAAATTACTGGAGTATAACAAGGCTACTTGACAAGACTCCTTCTCTTTTTTAATGACGGTGATGAGAGGTTGATAGTGAAACTGATGATACTACTTCAAACAATCTGGAAATTTGAAGAAGTGTATCGTGACTGCCGCCTATCAATGGTAATTCCGGTTTTCAATAAGAAAACCTCGAGTCTATGTAACAACCACGTAGGCATCACTTCAACGTCATTTGCTTCCAAGTTACTAAGTGGTTTTTTAAACCAGCTCACTAAACCCATGGCGAGGCATGAATGTAAAGAACACGTAGGATTCCGACTCAGTCGAGGGTGACTTGGCAGCATTTTTACCTTGCGATGAGTCATTCTTATATGCAGTCAGTCGTTTTAGACCTGAAGGCCGCTTTCGCTTCACTCACTTTTAACACTCTGGAACTGCATTTTTCGCAAGGGAGTTCCAGGGGAATACGTGAATCTGTTGTGATCACTGTATGTTCACTCTGCAAGCGTGATGCGGGTTTATGAACAACTGTTTTGGTGCAGGTCAAGTGTGTCCGATCTCCCCCTTGCTGTTCACTTTTGTCACTGACAACATTTGGGAATGTGTGTTTGAGGAGTCCAGTGAGCTTGGTGTTGGGTTTCTTTCTGACACTAGATTGACCGATATAGAATATGCGGATGGCAGTGTCTTCATTAGCCCCTCTGCGGAAGACCTGCATCATAATCATCATAACAGCCATGAGCCTGACCAATAGGTACGGTGGCTCTGGCCGCCGATCACCTCTACAGTGGTGCATTTTGGAACAATCACCTGGACTCGAGTGATGCTGTTGATCGTGTCTTTTTTGTCCCTTTAGTTTTGTCATTTACACAGCGGTCATGTACTCGTAAATGCGAGATACTTAACTGGCATTCGATTGAGGAGGGTGTGAAGAACGCCCACGAGGAAGCATTGATGAACAAACTGTCGAGTTGGGGTTAAGTGAGAGAACCTGACGAGCACTGTGAACAAATCGTAGCAGCTATGAAAAGTTGCTGTGAGGAGTTGTGTTCCGAAGGAGGTGTGCAGTTGGGAAACAGCTGGATTTCCGTCACACTGTTAAACGTCTTGATCAAACGTTGATCCATCCCACCTGGGTCTGAATATAATTACGACAGTCGAGAACTTGAACGCGAGCTGGCCAACAACTTGCACGTGCGCACCACTTGATCGGACAGTCGAAGGAGATGGGACGAGCCTTTTGATCTCGGGTGGTAGGAAGCTTTTCTCCTCGATCCATGGTTGTACTGCCGTCGAGTCGGTGTAATTGCAACCATATGTGAAAAAGATGGCTCAGTTATCATCAGCGAACTGCGTGGACTTGACAGGTGGACAGAACACTTTGAAGAACAGCTTAGCTGATCTCAAGCAGATCATGTAGACAATGGGACCAGTAAGGTCAGTTATTGCTTTGCAGACGATGCTCCGTTGTAAGCAGAATTGGTTCTGGAGCCTTAGTTTGTGAGGCATCACAAGACTCGTGAACCAGATGTTCCCTGTCTTTCTTTTTTGAAGGATATTAGGGGGAGGTTGCTATGAGAACTGACAAGACTTCTGGCGAAACGTTGGGAAACTGAAAAGGTACCCCATGGCCGTTGATTATCGGCAGCAACTGACGTTTTCAGAATGGGGATTGGAATCGTATATGACAATCAGATAGTCGTCAGTCTAAAATCTGTTGCTTCCAAGTGACTCATTGGCCCCAATTTAAGTCGGCTGAGTGAATCCAGAGAAAGTCAGGTATGTGGAGATTAGGCAAGATTCCGGTGCGGTCGAGAGCTGCAACTGAATTTGGGAGCATGGACACTTTTATATGTCGAGGATAGTTGTGGTTTTTTCAAGCCTAAATGCTACTTTCGATTTGGTTTTGCGTAGCGTTCTCTGGAACTGCCTACTTTGCAAGGTAGTTTCTAAGGCACTGCATGAATCTGTTGAGATCACTGTATTACGCACTGTACGAGCGTGATGAAGGTTTATGAGCAGCTGTTCCGGACGTTCCTCACTTTCAGTGGTGTTCGTCAGGTATATTCGATCTCCCACTTTCCTGTTCAATTTTGTCACTGACGACATCCTGGAATGTGTGTTTGAGGATTCCATTGAGCTTGATGTTGAGGTTCTTCCTGGCGCGTGAGCAATATGGCCAATCGCGGTCGTATATCCCGGAATGTGTGGGATGCACGACCGGTTGACCGGCTAGTCACGTTGCACAACCCGTATGGTTGGGTCACGTACATCGTATGTCAGCTGAGCGTTTGCTGTACCAGGCATTACACACTGAGACCACCAGCGACTGATAAGCTTGCTTGTTATATTGATTTTTAGCCTTTTAAGTATCGTTTTTTTCTGCTAGGATATTCCACGTCAATTTTGATTTGAGCAGCGTCCCGACCCAAAGTACCTTCTGGTTAGGCTTGAGTCTAACGATCTCGGTGATCTTGATATACGAAGCGTTCACAACTTCCTAAGCTGCAATGTACCGACAGTGCTGTCTGTTGAATAAACAACAACTGGTTTCAAACACAACCGATTTCGGCCTCCTAGGTTGAATGATTATGGTCAGTCGACCTTACAGATCTGTCGCCGATCATAGTCAAAAGTGAACAGCACACAGCTCTCACGACGGAACACTACCCATTAGGTGAAATTAACGAATCTCCAGATCCGGAAGGATGCCACAGTGTCTAATACGGCTGTGAGATTTATCGCGCCAAATATTAATATGTCATAGGATACTCTCACGGGTCATATTTGGAAAAGAAATTTCGAACCTATCTCTAAAGGCTGGAGACCAAGCGAATAGAAACGATGCCTTGTCATCCACGAAGGAACAGAATGACAGGACAAACTATTCAGAGGATCAATTTATGGATAATCGTTATAGGGGGCTATCGAGAGTCGACGTTCCTCCAGATGTCGTTGGGTCACCGCTTGATGCACAAATGGACCCAGGATTAGCAGTCAGCGAAGACTGGAATTTTGCTAAACGTTCTAATCACCCAAAGCAAAATAAAGAAAGTAGACAAAGAAACGGTTAAAAGCAGTTCTGGTCAGCACCAAAGAGGAACATACATAATAATCTTGGGAATAATTGACTGACATTTCCTAAGGACTCGCAGGTTAAATAGAGGGGATTCCGAGACGCAGTAGAAGGGGCCTCTGGACCGAATCTGCTGTTGATATATATGGACCTGTATACAATGATCGATCGACTTGAGGTTATTTTTATGTCGTGTAACAAGAGGAAAAGATGAATGCGTGGTAGACAGCTGTGGAAGCTTTACTGCCTATCAGCGAAAGCAGTTGATTAGAAACTCTTGCGAGCTCTGGAGTTTGCACGAAATTGAGTGGTGAAGAAGGCAATTGACATGCAATTTTTTTTGAAAAGAGGAGATTAATCAATGAGCAGGAATTAGTAAGAATATGTAACTTTAAAATAACCAACGTGGTTTGCACGAAAACAAACGTACCAATAGTCTCGCATATAGTAAAATCATGGACTGACGATGCTTTCTGAAACTAGACTTAATGTTCATTCGACCACTTTTCAGTTAGATTACAATCGAAGTTACCGCTATGTGCATCCGAGTATTTTTGCTTTTGGTGACGAGGTTGTGTAGAGTAAGGGTCAGTGTATTTAATGAAACAATATTTGTTGTCAACACTTTTCTTAGCGTCATTTGCTCTTAGGATGCTTCTTACCCTCGTCCCATTACGCACATTATTTATTGTTGTTTTTTAGGTTAATGGAATCGACGTTAGTCAAATGAGCCATGCGGATGCTGTCCAAGTGCTTCGTTCAACAGGACAGGTGCTCAATTTGGTCCTGACGCGATATCCCCAGCCGATGGACTCTGAGCTTGCTCCCTCCGTGGAGTCCATGGATTCTCGGCGACCCCGTTAGTGACGGACTTATTGCGCGTCTGGTACGATTTTCGATGCCCAGAATTGTGAATCCGACTTTTTCATCAACCAGCTTGGCCTATAATTTAGTATATTGTTCGGTTTAAATCGAATGAGATCTATAAAGAATCGCATCATTTCATACGTTTCAGACTTGTGTGCACCCTATTTTGAGTAACTATTTCCTGGTAGTTTGCAACACTCTTGTGCACTGGTCACGCAATGAACAAAATATTGCGAATAACAGAACTGGTTTGTTTCTAGTTAGTAAATTTCATGTCTGCGGGGATATGTATGGTTTTCTCGCAGAAAATTGTTTCTTACCGTTTGACTTACTGGACCGTAGCATGCCTTTCGACGATTACGATTAAACTGTCCAGTATAAATGAAGAATTCAAGTTGTTTTCTAATGAACGAATTGCCTGAGATACATGAACTGAATGAGTTGACCACCGTATAATCGGACATCAGCCTGTTTGTTACTTACTTACGAAGTAACATCAGAGTGTAATGATTCATAAAAGGAACAGATCCCTTTATACTGGTTTTTCCGGAACCATGACCTAAGTAGCAATGTTTCCACCATTTTTTTCGAAGTAATTTAACACTACCCAACCACAACATTATTCATCAGGATGACCGTGGGTACCTCAGTACGATTCCACTCTGTCAACCGCAACAGTTTTACGATTTATTCGTACTCGTAACTCAATCTTTGCGCCCGGTCTGGTTTTAGTTCACGTCCGTCACTTAGATATACGCGCTGGTTCAAGAATTGAGCAGTTTTCAGTTCTCAGCCCACTTGGATCCGACATACACATAGTAGTTGGTCTTGACACATAGACCAGGCTGTCATTTTTAGGTTGCTTTGGTATCCCTTACAGAATATCGATAATTCTTCGAACAAGCGATTGTCAAGCTAGCCCACATGGCCTCTGAGACCTCGTTTGAATAAACGCTGCACACCATCGGACAGCAAATGTAACAATACAGTCAGCGTGAGTTCGCCATGAAAAGGTCATTTGTTTGGTTTTTTGATCTAGTGGGTACATGAACAATCATACTGTCACTTGCCCACGGGTTGTGGGTTCGGTCACTGAGGGGCCTGGTGCTGGCACGTCCATACCACCAACACGTCACCGGTGGTCATTCTGATAAGCTGCCTGCAATAGTAAAGTTACCAACGTTCAGCTTGAATGATCTTTCTTGAAGCAGCCCAATTTTACGGCATCATGCAATCGATAGGTTACTCAATTTGTCACATCATAACAGACTAGTTAGTGTGAGAAACGGGAAAACTCTTATCAGCAATCTTATAATGCAGTTCGTATGTGATTGGCTCTACGGCGTTACGCGTTACCTATCATTCTCAATCCGCATGTAATAATATGCGGAAGTAACTGGAAGCCAGTCAGTAAACTTAACAGAAATGTGGTACACGTTTGCTGTGATGAGATACCAAGAACGGACTCATTCAAATGAACGATATTATTGCTAGTTACGAGGTCAAAATGATATTGTCCTCGTCGTGAAGGTTTATTGTTGTTCGGTTAAATCTGACAAAGGAACAACTGTTGTGAATGCCAATTCTCATAGTAAGCGATGTTTAACCCACCCAAGTTAACTGGACCAGGTTAAAACGGATATGCGAAAAGATAACCATCGATATAAGCAGCAAATGACTGTCCTTATGGCAACCAACACCAAAGACCGTCCTTTAAATTCCATCTGTACCCCTTGGTCGTATTCCATCTCACATGTCTTACTGTCAACGCTCCCGGTTAACAATGATGATGCTTGTTCTCTACCAAATGCATCGCCTCAAGATTTCACTGCAGGAATGACAACAATGAAACCCCGAAATGAGCACTTTTACACTATCCAGTATTTTTCAGAGACTGACATTATTTCTCAGGTCCCGATGTCACCTCCCCTGTGGTATTGAAGCAGTTCACATAAACAAACAAGACGTTGAGATCACAGCCTACTATTCAACCGGTCTTCTTGTGAGAATGAGTCTCCCCAAACGCGGAAAGCTCACATCGTTGTGATCTGAGTCAGCTCACCAATTCGAGCCCCACTGTATTAGTGTGGATTACTTAAAAAGTCAGAGCTACTGATTGTTGACCAGTTGCAGTCGTGTTATCCTAGAGTGTGTTGTTGTTTAATGGTCAACATAGATTTGGAAAGTGATTTTCACAAGCCGTGAACACCAAAGTTCCCAGGAATTGGTGTACAATAGCGGTTGGCCAATGTAAATCAATAAATAGTGTTATTTGAGACATATTAAAGCATTCAACCAAGTGAACTTTTGAATTCTGTGCATGAAGTATCATACCTATACTACATGATCTACACCGTGGATAGTCCCTCACTTCTGCTGCCAGCCAACTACCTCAAGAATCGCCCCTTCAATGTCGGCGTCAGCAATGCACTTTCTGAGTGCTTGTTTGATAACACTGTTATGTCATTTGACTCCATTCTGTTGTTTATTCTATTCGTGTTCGAAGTCCTACGGCTAGCAAACCATTTGTTACTGCCATACTCTCATAACGTGAAAATCTGGTGTACATTGGATAGCATGGCACACAGTCAGAATGTACTGAAAAAACTATATTCTGCGCCGCCGGGCTATTCTCAATCGACTGCCGTATAGTATGATCAAGTAGATGTTAATGAACATTCCTTATTTGTGAGTTGATGAAAGCTGGGTGCCACGGCTCCTAAAAGAGCCCTGCGAGAGGTCATTTCGGGATACGTTAATGTGTTTCCGAACTGCTCTTCAGTGGGTGGTGAGCCAATTCATCATTTGGGTTGCCCGAAATACTAATTTGGACTTTCACTTCTGGAAAGTTTTGAATAGCTTTCACCTGACTGATGTGTTCTACTCTTGAGCCACACAAACTAGTCGCTGTATTCCATGACGGACTTGTGCAGCGAAGGTTTACGAACCGCGATACCACACTCTGTTCTTCACACAGGACACCCACATTGAAACAGTGGTTAATGAATTATCCATGTGAACAGAAGTCATATCACGAAAACTGATAGATTAAGGCATTTCTACTGACCCGTCAGTACCAAATTTACAATAACATGAATTGTTTTTATTGTAGCAAAGGAGTTAAAGAAGTGCACCATCAGTCGGAGGGTTAAGATAGGTCACTAAGTCCAGGGAAGGTTGAGGTTCACTAACGGTTGTTCCTGCAAGCCGGCAACTGGATTGAGGCGACTAATTGCCACCGCTTCCACAACCCGAAAGAAACTTGAATTGAAATTACGTAACAGGATTCTGAATGTACAAATTAGATCGCGAATGTGACCGGTTGTCAGGGCGTGTCTATCTGAAGGATGCTTGATCTCCAGGTTGAAGGAACACTTGCCTAAATGGGTGCAAAAGTCCGTTACCGGAGAACGGTGATGTTGTTGAAACATGTAAACAGCCGGTTTTCTCAGTCGCTAAACATGTCTTGACCATGGATCACGCTATCGATCTAGTTTGTACATTCAGAATCCTGTCACTTCATTTCAATCCAAGTTTCGTTCACCAAGTGTGCGTTCTTATCTACAAGAACTGTCCTACAACAACAAACATTTTAAAAGCCAGTTTTAACAGTTTTCCCTTTAGAGTGAACAGTTACATTAGTTCCATCTATTTTACTAGCTACAATCATCTGAGTCAAAGCCAGGGTCAAGGTCCGTGGCTTGTGGAATCTCATCCAGTCTATACCACTCAATCAAAGATAACCGTGGTCTTGGATGAGTGGCATTTTGTGAGCAATTATAATAAACTGTACGATCCCTTGTGGCAATGGCCACTGTAAACGGGTAGTTTGAGATGGACTGTGTTCCTCTTTCTAGGATTGTTCCAAGACGTTGTTAGTTTTGAATTCTATTGACCGAGACAAGTTTGTGTTTGTTCGTGATTTGTGCTCAACGGCCTGGTATAAGTTTTCACCCTAAATAGAAAAATGATGTTCTGGCTAAGTTAGTTAGTTAATCAGAATTGCGACGTATTTTACTTACACACGATCGAACAAAGATTAACGATGGGCTGACGTGAGCTGCGCTGGAATTTTCTCACTAACCACTAAGTTTGGGTAGTTTCTTATATTGTTTTGTTACAACAAATGTTTGTGTATTCTGATAATTGATTAACATTTCTTATGTTAGATCTTCAACGTCCGTTTCAAGATCAGACCGCGTTGTCACTCTGAACGCTGTATGTCGGTTCCATTTTGGTCCAATGAAGTTCTTGGAGGACTTCTGTTTACGCATTTAATCACTAAAGATCAACGAAAAGAGCACAGGAAGGAATAGAAGAATACTTGCAATGGGTCAAATGGCGATTTTTAATCTGTAAGATTGTAAGTTCAATGAAGAACATAACAAATCATCATGAATGACTGAGTAGCATGACCGGATTGTTCAGTAAAACGTGGTTGTGATTTTAATAAAGGAATTGGAGCCGTTTCATCATATATGTATATATATATACATTACAGATGAGAAAGATATTCCGAAGTATTAGTTGATCACATCAAGGCATGCAATATTTGTAGGATATTTTGTCGTTGTCTCATGGTGTAGATCACGGACTTACATTTTTGTAAAATCTTATCTTGGGCATATTGCAATGTTGAAAATAGACGTCAACCGTCTGCTATTGTATACTTCCATACCTTCACCTGGCCAGTGCAAACCCCACTAACAGGAAATCGGTTGTGCATCGTAGAGGGGTGAGTACAACCGGGCGTCCGGTGTCTGTGGCTGAAAAGCCTGATCTGAATGAACTGTTCATGGTTGCCAGTGATCAAATCGAATTAGTATGGGATCCACCTAGGCACTTCAAACTGTCTTCGCATTAAAATGACAGAAGTTACTTCTCCTTCTGTTTGGTGTTTACCTAAAAGGTAAATAATGACGTTACAGAGTTTAATTTACTGTAAGTTGAATGCTGGTACGGTTAACTATCAATCAGTAATCGGTACGTAATAAAGTAAGTAAACAAAACCATACATAGCGCTATGCAGCATAGAAAGAGTAATCGTTCAGTTAATCTCCGAACGAAAACCGCACTAAACTTGGAGCATATTTTTTGGTGAAACGCTTGCTTAGCTATAAGGATGGTAAACTAAGAGCATTTGGCGCAGTAGAATTGTGACGCACGTCCACTTTTATTTAGTGACTAACCCTCACCCTACTCGGTGTCACAGAACAGTTCATCACTGCTTGAATATGAAAGTGCTTTAATTGAACAACCGTAGCCACGATCGGTAATGTGACTACTGAATTTGTATTGATGAACCTTATTTGGAATCGTCCATAAAAACTGTCTGAAGTTTACTGCTTGGCTTGACTATACCTGTAGCCTTGGAACAGTAAAGTCCTCGCCGTCCATGTTGTCTTGAAATAACAAAATGTGAAAAATGCGTTTCTGACATCACAAACTCTTCTTCCCTGAGTTTACAAAAGAAATTAGATTTGGGAAGATTTTTGTACAGGATTGAGCAACTGACGTTTTGGGGTTCACAAGCAATCCTCCAATACGCTTCAGTATAATTTTTCTACTTTTCCATGTAAGTATGAAGATTTTCCTGAAAAGGGCTGGAGCGTTCATGACCGGTGACAGACCATATTATGCAAACACATCTACCGCTGTAAATCCGCAACACAATGACAACGAAATCAACACTACCCCGTACAGTTATTACTAATTACCGGTAAGTTTGTTAACAAAAACGGAAAGTCTCAAACTTGTCCATAGTTTTAGCATTCGCGTAGAGTCTTCAACAAACACCTTTTGTCATGAATTGCTTGACTTATCCTCCGTTCTTACTAGGATATTAGTCGGCGGAATATGGATGAGAGTTTGAATACAGTGATTCGATCGTGCTTAGTTTGGTGTCACTGAAAATGCGGCTATCCTCAGGAAATGTGACGGGTGTACAAATCCAGGTCATAACAAAACTGTTCACTGTGGAATGGTTGTAACATCAGCTAGGTTGTTTGGGACTGTTTGCATTTGAAGACTTCGACGCAAGGTTATTGGGAGGGGCACTCTTTTAGATGGTACGTACTTGAACGTCTGTCGGTTTTTGACAAGCATCTATTGTCCACCCATTCACAGCGAGAAATCTGACGAGTAAAACTTCCCGCAGTTGGATATGATTGTTTTCTGATTGTCTCCAGCTGTTATTATGAAATTAAGCCAGCCCTGTATGTGATCAAGTGTCACCTTTATTGTCAAGCCAACTTGATGACTACAGTTCGGATTGATGACGCTCATTACATTTCAGTATATGCAAACTGCTTCAAGCTGCTTTCACCATCTACTCACACGACCCCATGGCGTGCGAAGCGTCTTTCCTTGATCCGATTTAACGTGAGGTTTCACTTTCACTCATCAGTCACGAAGGAAGTGGTTTTTGCAACTACCTGTTTGAGTCACCTTGTTTCTTGTTTGGTTTGTTCTAAGTAAAGATTCATTATGAATTGGCAGATTTTGTGGCTCAAACGGTTGTTCATATTCCGTCACAGTGGACACGGACACATACTTTATTGACAAGCTTGTTTCGTACATAGGTGTTTCTGTTTTCATATATCTTTTTTCCATTCACTGTGTTTTAATCCGTAATGATTGTTTTCCTGCTGGTTGTCAACATTTTCAGCTAGTGATATTGACTTTTAGGTACTGTTTATCATTGTGGCAGGTGGCTACTCAATAAATAAAGGTTCCACCACCCACCGTGGGGTCAGCCTTCAACCCGATACTCATAGCCTGATCATTCAGGCTGCCATTAAGTATCAACACGTGCTATCATTGCTGTATAAGGCCAGGCAAACACCCCAAACGAGAAAACGCATTCTGATTTGCGCTTACTCTTGTAGGTGTGTTAGTGGGCTCACTCGTTTAGGTCGCTCACATCAAGACGCAATACAACCAATGCGCGCGTTATATTCCATTAATTTCTGAGCCAGTTGAATGTAAAGAACGGACTTGGGTTAAAAGAAGACGATTCACGGTTAAAAACGACAAGAAAAAAGTCGCCGTAAAATAAGTTTTTCTGAGTAATTTTCTGCTTTTTAATGAAGTTGCAGATGGTGTTAAGTCAAGTACGATCCATTTGATCACGCATTGGTCAGCAGACTCTGACTGAGTAATGCACGGTTACACGGACACTTGATACCTGTTTATTCGCTGGCTTGATTGTGGACAGATTGCATATCAAACATTATGTTTGTAGTTGCTAGTCAAACTGCTTATTTTATGGAATTCCCGCTTCCAGTTAAGTCTCCGTTTTAACTGACCTTATGCTCGGAAGCTACAACAATTCTGCCAAATCCATTTACGAGGCGTTATACGCCGACATACGAAAGTAGAAAGTTCATTAAAATGACGACCTCCGGACAAGAACTCAATGAGTTTTTGTGTGCTGCTTGATGCAGATTCTCATCATTGTACTTAATCATGTCACCAGTAAATGAAGGGCCATCAACTCAGTGAATCCGGTTAACAAAATTTGTGACTTCGTGAATTCTATCACAATAAAGTTAGTGAATAACTTAGTAAACACAATCAGTGTCAAATGAAATAGTCCAGTGACACAGATACGCGTTTAATTCAACAGTAGCCATTAAGTTTATTTACACTTGACGGATGATTTAATAATCCGGCAAAAAGTACGAAATCTCTCAGAGATCCGGTGAAACAGCAGGCGAAAATTGTGTCTTGTTGGCAGCAAGCATGCACTGATATGTCAACTACTTATATGATGTTAGATAATGTGAGACTTCAGACATCTGACACAAAAAAGTAGGTTACTAACTCTGGTGAAATTGTCACCGAATGGAAATGACAGCGCCCAAAGTAAATATAATTACTCAACTGAGGGAGATGCAGCTAAAGGTTAGCTGCTTACTCATAGAAATGAATGCTTGTCGGAACGTTCTCTGTATCAAATACTTCTTGAAAGTTGCTGGACGTGTCTGCAGATATACTGCGGAACTATAACCAGCTTTGGTGTTCGGGCACATTCTCTAGTAAGTTGGTTAATGAAAATTTACTAAGGTGTTTGGTAGCTAACGCAGCATTTACGTATGGTTGTTTAAAAGTTGTGGACTTGAACTGACGAAGATAAATTGACAACAAGAAAGGGGAGACGACTACATTCTGAAGAGTGTCAGAGCCAATGGTGATGAAAATTGACCATTAAATTGGGTTAGTTAAACGCGTGTAGAAAAATATACAGTGCAAAAAATCGACGATTGGGAACTAAGTGTCAGACTCAACGGAAATTTCGAGTGGCATCTCTCTCTCCAGCAATGCTTCTAAGTGGATTGGTGTAGTCTGAAAAATGTGCATAAACGGTCCTGGATGTTCCAAAAACCGATAACAGAGTGGAATAAACCAGACAGGCAAGAGCACCCTGAGTGGAGCGTCAACATCGGTAATCAAATTGGACTTCCGTTCGCCTGGAAACTGGCTTTACAAAAAGTCCCTCTGCTACATAATTGCATGAAATTGAGTAAAGTTTAGGTGCTCTGCAAGAGCAATTGTTGTGGTGTACGCCATTCTCCTGCAGTTAGCATCTTTGTGGTGTGTGATACACTAATCGAATAACTCAATCAGTGGTCGGTATGAAACCCCTACAGTTTTCCTTTAGAAAAGTCTGGTGATAAACATTTGGATCCGTTTGTTTACTTGACTTTCAAATCAGTAATCAATTCATCTGTTCACAGGTTTTTCTTGTCAAATAGCATTTTATTTCTGTCAGTTTGCTGACCTGCTGGTAGTCTATTTCCCTTCAGAAACCCAAACAAAGTGTTCGTATTAAGTGTCGTAAGATATCTGGAATACTGTTGAGGATGACATACAGAAGTATCACTGAGATGTCATCTCTCAGTAATAATTTCATCCACTAAAAGCTGCAGGTTCTGAACTGAGGTGATACGCCAAACAGCATATTTAGTTCCGCTAGCGCGTACCCGAAAGCAGGAAAAGTGGACAACGCATTATTTGTTCGTAGGAAGCACTTTAATGAGTAAAAGCAGAATGAGAGGGTAGGGGATTACATCAAATGGGAGTGAATTTGCATTTAATAACAGTTTCAGAAATGACCCAGTGACAATGTACACATTAAAAACTTGTGAAAACGACGACATATCACGTTAATAAACCTTACACCTAATTCAACTGCTGTAATAGAATGTACATCCTGCATAGTATACTTGTTTACGTGTCCGCATTATTCTGCTCATAGAACGCATGTAAGCCTGAGAACATCTATCATTTCTTCGGAACCTACTTGTCCTTATACCGTTTGATGTAACCAGTATACTTTTTCAGATGTTCTAAAGGTTTTACAAAGTAGCCTCTATTGATTCATACAGCCAGTGACTGCTGATACTTCGTGCCTTCCGTCGAGCTCCGTATTGACGCTAGAAGCCTCTGTTAGAATGCTGTTTCGTGCGTAACTCAGGCTGCTGTTTTTTACGTAGGTGAAAACTAGAAAGAAGATATAGACAGAATATCAGTTCAGAGATGGGTAGACCATTAATGTCATGAGCCGTTGTAATGCAAATAAGCTTGTGCTGTTATAGGTTTGGATGAGCCAGGCAAAGGGTTAATCGGTAGTAACCTTGAGCAACCGGGGTTCTGAGAACTCTGAGTTCTTGAGCATTGTTTTCAGCAAGAAGAAACGCATCCCCATATCGTTCCAAAACCGACGATAGAAAAACGTGTGACTATCTGTCCTCCAATGTTAACGTTCTAGTGACCTGGAGGCTAGACGATGCAGCATGAGAACCTTTATACGGAAAGCTTACTTGGGCAGAACAGTATATACGCTTTGTTAAAGTTTGCCTTGTGCACTGTAATAATAATTTAATAAGAGTCGAACATATAATTTATGAGCAAGAGATAGTGTACCGCTAGAATTTAGAACATCGACAAACACCTTGTATGATAACGGGCTCCCGATGCAATTTTTGAAAAATACACTCAAGGCTGATGGCTGTCTACGGAAGTTCGAGAGAATCATTTGCAACGCGCACATGTTCTCTTACAATTTGATATTTCTATGAAACCATTACATCCAAACCGTAAACCACTACTGAAAAGTTGGGCAGTGCCGCATTTGGTTGAAATTTCCATAGTTCACAAATACATCTTGATCAACCTGCTTTGAAGTTCCATTCGTTGATTGATTCTGCTCAATACTGTGTATCTTCATCTGAGTTGAGGACAAATGTTTGTGGGAAAACCGTGCTGACGACTAATTCAGTAGCCCTGCACGTAAAAGACCGAATGTTTACACCAAAGGTTAACCAAAAATCACGTCTGAGTTCCAGTTAACCTAAATGTCTCAATATGAAAATTAGTAACTGCCCAATTTACTCCATTCGAAAATCAGTGACTGGAACTTTTCAGTCTCGTTAACCGCTGTAAACTATTTTGCATGCGATTGAGATGTTGGCTGTTTGTTAAAAGTAAATTGACCGTTAAAAGTTTGCTGTAATAACCAAGTTAATGATTGTCCAACTTATCCTAACCCGTCGTTTTCGGAACACTTCATTCTTATAACAACTAAACCTGAACAAAATCTTCAAACGAACAAATCTTCATTTAAACTTTATCTTAGAGGATATTTGTTCCGGTACAGTTCACTGTTATTCCGTGTCATTCTGAGGCAAGTAGGTTATGTAACCTCACAAATCAAATATTTGTTCAGACGGTTGTGGGGTCAAATGATTTCTATGAATTAGTTTGCAACATGCACGCTAGTCTACTAATAGGGCAGTTCCAACAGATCCAAATTTATACTGGCCTCGTGAGCTGGTGGAAAACCACTTGTTGTAAGAGATGCCGAGACAAGAACGGTAGGAAATTTTAGTCGTATTTACACATGGTCTCCCTGAACGTTGGTGCGTATAGTCTGTCAAACTCCTCAACCCATGATTTCCACACAGCTGACTTTGCCCAGAAATGACACACGGTTGTTGAATTACAATTTACTTCAACTTCATACGTATTGTTTTGATTAAGCAGGCTAAGCTCGAAATGATACCTGTCGAGAACAAGTTGTGAGATCACCGAACAGGCTTCATATATTTGAAACACTGAGTTCCCTTTAACCATTTCATTAGTGCAGAAAGAAGGCATATATTACGATATGTCAACAGTTAATTTACTCTCATCAGTCGCAAACGTAAAACATGCAAGTTTTATACATCATACAGATAAGAACAGAGAGGGATTAGACACGCATACAAGCACACCAAGTGTTGTGTAATCACGACCATGGCAACCCGATAGGTTGCCTCAACCACTTTTGTGCACACAACGTCGGCTGGTAAGTCCGGATGAGCATCGCTTCACAAAAAGCTAATAGCTTCGGGTTTCAATTGTGCAACAATATATTGAATAAGTGTTCCACTTGAATACCTCAAAGATCTTATTTTGTTATGTACAGAAAACATTCGTTTCACTTTTGAGGGACTTGCTTACAAACAGATAGAGGGCGTGGCTATGGGTAGTCCGTTAGGCCCAACATTAGCGGACATCTTCTTAGGAATGACTGAGCGACAAGTCCCGGATAATATAGCTGAATCGTTATTATACAAACGATACGTTGATGATATTTTAACTTTTACTGACGTTACTCATTTTGATTTGTTTTTCAACCTCTTTAATAATATCCACCCCAAGCTATCCTTATCTCAAGAAGTAAAATCGAACAATAATTTAGCTTTTGTGGATGTACTCATTACTAGACGTTCGGATGGCAGGTTACTGCGCTCAGTTCACCGCAAAGCGACATAGAGTGGTCAATAACTTCAGTTTTCCAGATTTACTCCTATTGCATAGAAATGGGGTTTGGTTAAGACATTGTTTCATAGAGCCAGGCGTATTTGCACCTCCGATACACTGCAGATGGGACGAATTGCGGAGACAAACGTTACTAGCAAACGGATACCCCGACAAATTAATCGGAGCACATAATACGGTGAAGAAGAGCACTGAGCCCACTATGACAGCTCAAAAGAGGGATGTTTGCTTATTCTTGCCATTCAAAGGTGACCATTTAGCCAACGACATAAAGCACAAATTAAAGTCTGCTCTGGCGCGAACGTATGCGGCTGCGCAGTTGCGCTTATTTCAAACCACCAGAGGACCAGTTCTCCGCAATCGCGAATGTAGCTTGCTAAACTCTTTTGCCTCCCATTTTGTTTACCAGTTCACTTGAAGTTGCAGTGACGTTTACATAGGCAGAACAGATCGACTACTAGCACAGCGAGTCGCCGAACACATTCCGAAATGGTTGAAACAACAGATGACGCACCAGCCTCAACTTGTTGCACTGACAGCTCAAAACCCAACGTCATCGATTGCTAAACACCTCATGACAACACGTCACCAAGTCGACCCATTAAACTAATTCAAGATACTGTTGCACAATCGAAACCCGAAGCTATTAGCTTTTTGTGAAGCGATGCTCATCCGGACTTACCAGCCGACGTTGTGTGCACAAAAGTGGTTGAGGCAACCTATCGGGTTGCCATGGTCGTGATTACACAACACTTGGTGTGCTTGTATGCGTGTCTAATCCCTCTCTGTTCTTATCTGTATGATGTATAAAACTTGCATGTTTTACGTTTGCGACTGATGAGAGTAAACGAAATGTTAACATATCGCAACATATGTCTTCTTTCTGCTCTGATGAAGCTTTTATATAATTTTATATCTGACATACTCGACTGAGACGTTCCAAGAGACTTTATCAGACAGTGGTTGCTAACACGACCAGTCTGGAATTTGATGTGTGCTGTGTTGGAGACACGAGTCTACGATTCTAGCACGCTTATCCATTTGAGCTCACCTCTAGAAAACTGTTTATCCAAACGCCTCTCTCTCAGGGTTCCTGGTGACGCCGAAGCTGAATCTCGCACTCAAGCTGGAGTAGGAATCGCATTGAGTCTCAGAGCAGAGCAGTACTTGCTCGGTTGGATCCCAGTGAATAGTCGCTTTTGCACCGTCAGACTCAATACATTGGTAAAAGTCTGTCGACGCAAATCAGAAAGGCATGTGTATGCATTATATCGACGTACGCTCCGACGGACAGCTGTTCGGATGTTACCAAGGATGCATTCTATGACGCCCTCGTTGACCTTCTGAGGTAAACTAAACACTCAGTTTTCATCACACTAGCGGGCGATTTTAATGCTCAACTTGGTCGTCTTTCTCCACACGGGAAGCTGCTGGGAGGTATGTTTGTTGTCCGGGCACAACGCACCGATAATGGCGAAAGATTACAACTGTGCGCATCCCACGGTCTCTATATTTCGAGCACCGCAGTCCAACATAGGAAGAAGCATTGTGTTACTTGGAGACTTCCTTGTGCTTCTCAGCCGTGGACAAAGTTGGATCATACAGCAGTCAGTTAAAAATGGCGTCACTCTGTTAAGGACTGTGATGCGTTTCGGAGCAACCACCTGGACTCGGACCATGCTGTTGTGCGTGCCCGTTTTGTTTTATCATTTGCCCAGAAGACATACGCTCGTAAATACAAGGTGCTTAACTGGCATCCGAACGATGAGGGTGTAAAGAACGCTTACCAGGAGGCGTTGGTGAACAGGTTGCCCAGTTCGAGTCGGACGAAGAATCCTAACGAACACTGGAAACAAATTGCTGCTGATATGAAAGCAAGCTGTGAAGAGGTATGTTCCCAAGGAGCTGTTCAGCTGCGACATAACTGAATTTCCGTCACATCGATAAACCTTATAAACAAGCGTTGCTCGATCCAACCTGGTTATGAATATGATGATGACCGTCGAGAACTTAATCGCAAGCTGACTAAAAGTTTGCGCAAAGACCGTGAACACCACTTGGGCTAACAACCGCAAGAGATAGAAAAAGCGTTTTTATGTGGGAATAGCAGAAAGCCTTTTTCCCTGATCCGTGGTTGTACTGATCACCGAGTCGGTGTAAGTGAAACCATATGTGAAAAAGATGGTTCACTTATTACCAGTCAATCGCGCCGACCTGACAAGTGGGCTGAACATTTTGAAGATCAATTCAGCTGGCATCAACCAGATCATTTGGACGACGGGAACCAATTGGTCGGTTACAGCATTCCAGACGGTCCTCTGTCGGAAGCAGAAGTGGTCCTGGTGCTCAAGCTGTTGAAGCGTAATAAGACTCCTGGACTAGACCTCTTCCCTCCTTCTCTTTTCAAGGATGGTAGAGAGAAGTTAATATCAGAACTGACGCAACTCCTCCAGACAATTTGGGTGACTGAAGAGGTGCCGCGTAATTGGTGCCTATCAACAGTGATTCCCGTTTTCAAAAAAGGGGCCCGAAGTCTATGTGACAACCACAGAGGCATCAGTTTGGTGTTTGTTGCGTCCAAGTTACTAACTGGCCGGATTTTACTTCGGCCCACTAAGTCCAAAGAAAATGAGATACGCGTAGAGCACACAGGATTCCGATCCGGTTGGGGATGCTTTGATCAAATTTTTACCTTGCAACAGATCTTGGAACATTGGCATTTATATAGGCAGCTGTTGATCGTAGTCTTTTTGGACCTGTAGGCTGCTTTCGATTTAGTTGTTCGTAACGTTCCATGGAGCTGTCTTTCTCCGTAAGGGAGTACCCGTGGAAAATGTGCGAATCTACTGAGATCACTGTAAGCACACTGTACAAGCGTTCATCACTTCTAGTGGTGTCCGTCAGGGGAGTCCGACTTCCCCTTTCCTCTTAGGATTGGTCATGGACGACGTTCTGGTGGGTGCGTTTCGCGACTCCAGTGGGTTTGGTGTTGAGCTTCTTCCCAGCGCTAGATTGACCAATATGGAAGACGCGGAGGACTTTGTCTTACTTAGCCCCTCTGCCGAAGACATGCAGAGCATGCTGAACGAGGTGAGTGACCGGGCCAATTTGTATGGAATGCGCTTTGCATCTTCAAACTGCAAGATGTTGCTTCGAGACTGGGGCATTTCCCCTACTACTCTCTTTATTGTAAGTAACCCGCTTGAGACCGTGAACAGTTTCACATACTTGGGTAGCACTCTGTCGTCAGGTTGTAATATTGCTGATGAGATATCAGCGAGAATAGCAAAGGCATACGTTGCCTTTGCTAAGCTGCCTCATTTCTTGTGTCGGAAGGACGTCCGGTTGTCGCTGAGAGGAAGAGTATATACTGCTTGTGTACGTTCTGTTTTGCTTTATGGTTCGGAAGCGTGGCCTGTGCTTAAGGAAGATATCAACAAGCTTGCTGTGTTTGACCGTCGTTGTATCCGCCAATTAGCACACATTAAGTGAACTGATCGCGTGAGCAATGCGGCAGTTCGCCGACGCACATTCCGGAACGCTCGGGATGCGCAATCTATTGGTCAACTAATCACGGTGCGTAGCTCGCGATGGGCAGGTCACGTACTTGTTGATTGTTTACCGCACCCAGCATTATATACTGAGACCACTAACAGTTGGGTGAAACCACATGGTGGTCGAGCAACAACGTGATAACGAAATATGAAGACCCTGACTGCTCCACTGAGCAGAATGGGTAGGTGTCGCCTGTCTGGATGGGGTCTTCGTTATCACTCGAACCGCTGGTTAGAGACGTTATCCGATATGGCGGTGTGTCGCGGTCAATGGTATACCTGCATCAATACCGTTTCTAGTTCTTCCGCTTAGTCTTCTTTTAATAATTTTCAAACTTCTTAGTGGCGTTTTCTTCTAAGATTTTCACGTCACTGTTGAGGTGAGCGGCGGCCAGAGCCACATTACCTTTTGGTCAGGCTCATGGCTGCTATGATGATAATGAACATAACCGGTGTTGAACGAAACGGTAGACGACCATGTTGGATGTTTTTGCATCGTTAATTTAAATGTCTGGGAGAGGTTGCCAATCACTGCTTGATCAGGTGCGTCTTATTCCGTTTAGTACTTCTAAATTTGTCTGCACCTGAAGTAGTGGGACTTCGTTTATTCTGTTTCTTTATCTAGTTCACCAATGCGTTCAACTCTTGAAAACTAATTATTGGCGAATTAGCTTTTGGGATGTGTAAAGGTGCTTGGTCAGACAGTGATTGTAAATACACGCAAATTTATCGAAGTGGTAACAGTCTTATTGATCGTCAGTTCCGCGGCCTCTGAAGCAATTTTAAAAAAAGTTGTATACCGGTCAATCATGGAAAATGAAAGCATTCAGAAAATAAAAATAACAGAGCCTCACTCTGTAAATCACATCTTGTCAGTTTTCATTGCACCCTTAAAAGTGTATGTGGTAGATCTTCTTCCATGCTATGCCCCGAGTGTGCCTTTTGTCCACTGTGTATTGGCGCATATTTTTCGGCCAAATTAAGAAAGGTGAAGGAGTAGCAAATGTATTTTGAATTTACGGACCACTTCACGGATAGTTAATTGATTATTTGCATTCGTTTTTGAGGTGGATTAATGTTTTGCTATTAGTAAGTTCACATGGTGCGAATGTGTACTTCGACGTTCGATCTCAATTCTAGATGGTGGTCAGTGTTTAATCCTGCCACGTATGGTTTTCCACTCCTCAAATGACAGTGGATGATAACGTGGGAATACAGCTCACTTTTGTGATTCCTGGTACTTCGATGTGGACACGTCTGTGAAGAAGTGGCTATGGAAGCTGCATTAGATACGGTCACGACGGTTAACCAAGGATAATTCTGTACCACCAAAGTCACACCATCTTATTCTTCAAAACTCGATTTTATCAGTTCCTGGTTAACTAATGGATCGAAACACGGATAAGATCAAGTAGCTAATGTTGTATTGACAAGTCAGTGAGTACCCCGGTACGGTAGTCCTTCTGCAGGAAACAAGTCCTACCAAAATATATTTTTTACAAGAACAGCACAATCAGGTTTGCGGTCTTTCGGCAAAGGAAGAACATCACCTTAACTGTACGTGCTGGCAGAGAGTTCCGTCAAGCTAGGGAGAATAACAGCCTCCTAAAATAAACCTCACGAAAGCATGATATTAAAAGAATTGACCCTCTGGCTCATTGTGGTTATGAACATTGTCTGGGACTGTCTACGTGTTTTATAATTGGCGGTCGTCTGTCCTCCATATTTGTTGTCGCTGCTGCCTATTCAACCAGCTGGATCATGAAAGGAGCTAGGGTTAATTTGACTTGCAAATCGTGTGAACTAACCAGGCGGCTTGGAGTTACAACCAATTCTTCATGAGGAAATTAAGGTCATAATTATAAACTGGCAAACAGATTGCTTGATGTTCTCAGAAGCAGATGTGCGTAATTGTAAGTGGGTACAACCCTCCTGGGAGTATTGAATCTAAGTGCACATTAAACACTTTTTCGAGACTGGTATAAAAATCTAAGAAAACCATGCGTGAAACCCTGTTACAGAACACTGATATTGAGAATAAACTTGAAATACGTATAGATTGAACGTCACTCACAATTGATCGCAGGTGTAGCATTCCCATTGACTTTCCAATCGGCTTCTTTTGAAAACAAGCACTAGACTCGAGTTTCGCTCTCATTAAAGCTCGTCAGTAGTGCATATCCGGGACTAGAACTCCAACCACGCTTTCATGAGGCAACCGTGTTTACCACTGCGCTATTGACTTCACACTAGGCAAGACCACTGATTATCATATGCAAACGCTGATCCACTCCCACTTGTGAGTAATGGTCAGGTTGCCCGATCGCCTCGAGAGGAGACACAGTTACTGTCTGTCAACTCCAATCAATGACCCCTCGACTAGGACTTCTCTCCAAGTTGAAATCGGAGAAATCATTGATTTGTTGAGCGGCACTTGATTACTGATGAGTAGTGGGGAATTTTGACTTTCGTACAGATTGAACATCAGTCGATGGGTGATTTTTACAGATCTACTAACAAGCAGTACAAATTGAACCTGGTTAAAGGCCAGCTAGTCCCAGCTACAGTGTGTGCTCAGCAGATGCCTTGGATTACGAGTTAGAACCTATACCCCGTAACCTAAACGAGAATGACTAACCACATAACTTCGTGGCTTAGCGTACGAAATAGGACGACTTATCACAAACATTTTCAATGGTCAAAGGCAAGTTCATTTTATATTATTGTTATGCAGAGGGGGTAAACTGGTCGCATCGCTAACTCGCCAGGAAAGACACTTGGAGCGACCAAATCAAGTATGTTATTCACGGGTTTCCCGTTTCTAAATCCGAATGGTACGGTGCCTGTCCGCAACTCATCCTTGACAATTTACTCGTCAGTAGGTCACGTGGACGTTACAGCCTGATTCCTGTCTAGGGAATCAGATCGATACGTAGTGAAATAAAACCTAACTGAATTTCATAAAAATGAAAAGGCAGGAAGGCAATGTGTAATTCAAGATATCTAGCCGGATTTTACAAGTGAAAAAATAACAGACAGAGTAACAGCGAGTCAGGATTTTCTGTCAAGCGACATTTTGTTTAAAAAAACCCGGCATAGATTGCTGACCTAATACGCTTTGGTACAGGAGACAATATTTTATCAGTGAAACATGAATCTAAAAATGTTTATATCAAACTCTCTCTAAGCAGACGATGATAAAAATGATAAACAGGATTGTTTTCCCGTTTGATTTTGGTAGTGCCAACTATCTGAAAGTGGTCGTGAGAAAAATTTATTTTCGGAACATGAAAATTCCCCGTGGATGAGAAGGTATGGCGGTTTCTCTTGATTCTATAACAACAGGCGGTTGACTTGGTCCATCAGCGCACATTTCTGCTTATAGTGGGATAAACATGACGGGCGGCAATGAGCTTCAGTATGACGCAGGTACTGGGTGAAACAACGACTGCAAATGGAGAACAATGAGTCGACTAGCTGGAAGAGGTAGAAATGGAGGTAAATTGCCAGTAGAAATACCACGTATGATAACGGAGTTGGAAGAATGTAAAGAAGTATGGGGACATTTGGAAGGTGAGATGAAGACAGATGAAAAGTCAGGATCTGACTCTTGTGTTTCAGCAATTTTCTCAAGACCCACGTTTTACGGCCTAGAAGCTGCATCAATATGTAACTTTCAGGACGCGTTAACGACTACTTTGTAGTATCACTCGACGTGTCGGATATCCGTTGCAAATTACTTCACGAAGTCAGCGTTCCAAATTTCAAGAGGGAAATATTTATTCTGACTAGTAGTTAAACTGTGAATTAGGGGACCTATGTTCCACTAAAATGAAGTTCAGTTCTTCCAACAACTTGCGAAAATGTCTAATTGACAAATACAGGATGAAAAGTTGAAGAACCATAATGTTATAATTGGCTAGCGCAAGCAGCACCTCCTAGAAGTAAAATGAAACCGGTCGTTATTCACAGTCAACACTCTGTTAGAGTACTGTGCCAACAGCATGATTGGAGGCATCAGTTGAAAGAATCAACTGAATACTGCGATTAAATCGTCCGTCAGGGTGTTTTCATTACGTTGCTGGATGTCTGTGGTGCCTCAGGACTTTAAACAACGTCTCTTCCAGAAATACAGAGTAAGTCGGTTTGTTGTTTCGGTAGTTGCAGGCAGTGAGAATTAAGATGACAGCAATAGGTTAAAATTCCAAGCGACTGTTCAGACTGTCCAATGGAATTAGGGATGGAGCATTCCTGCAGTGCTTGCATGGTGATATTCAGAAGCATGTTGTCATTTTAATCCAAAACATTCAAGAGAGGGACACCATAAGCATACTTCCCCAAGTTGGTGGGAATCCCACTCTTATCCGAACTCTTTAAAACAATAAGAAGATGGGTTTCGTGGTTAATGGTGTTATGGTTGTCTACCGAAACACTGTCGAGGTAAACAAAGGCAACATTTAAACTAGGCATGTGACTAATATAGCACTGAATGTTTGATTCGTATTCCGACGACCGAAAGATACCCGAAAAACCCGTAAACATCAAACAAAGTTGTAATGACAGTTTTCGTGATGTCTTCCCTGTTACCACAACTAGGTCGTGTGCACGCACCAAATTGAATCTGGATGAAGCAAGCATGGAATGTAATGTCAAAAAGAAGTCATGGACGTGGGAAATGGAGCAGCGACTAGCCGGAGTGTCATTTTTCCGAGTCCAGAATTTGCAGGATGGCCTTCAGTATTTCGGTATTTTATTCGGAACGGTGTTCAAAAGAACATACTGTCCACGCTTAAGAGATATCTGTGTGATTTCTTCAAACGACTGCGCAAACACAAAGGAATACACACACTTGTGCTTAAAGTCTCATTGCGCTACATGATCACCATTTAATTTGTACAACATGCGAAGAGCAACAAAAGTTTATCGTTGTACACAATCGTAATATTTTTGGTTAGGAACCGATCTACCGCTTCGTTTAGGGTAGGTTTGTTCTCTGCAAGCAAATTTGTGCTAGTAGTAGGTAGTCCGCAATGCAGTCACGTGTTTTGTTGAAAGACAACGTGCAGCGTACCTTTTTCTCTACAAGAAACTACGACAAAAGAGTGTTCTAATAATCGTCCTACGCTGTATGTCATTAAAGTTCACCATCAGTAAACGTTTATGTGTCGTCCATTTAATATAAACCATTAATAACAGGGATCTCACTTCCAGCTGTTTCGGAAAGGTAAGTAATCTCCAGCGTACTTTCCAACGTTGATAGGTTGAACAACTATATATTCCCGTGGTGAGTTATGATTCAATACTAACCTACCAATATGCTGATTTAAGATCCTCTCTTTCCAGAAGACAAATCTTTTTCATGATTATAGTCAAGGGTCACTAGATCATTTCGACTCCTATTTTTACCGTTTCATTTGCGATCAGGATAGTGCACATACAGGTAGAACGGAATAGGATAAACTGAACTGACAAGATGAAAATTCTCGTAGATGGGCATAGAAAACGATGCCAGTAAATGATGACGTTTTGCCACAAACCTGGTGCCTTCGAGTGTCCTATGAACCCTTTAGACAGGTCACTTAGTTGATCCACTTGTTTGATTCACTTCCTTCGGCACATACCAGAAACTCGTGAGTATTAGTAATTCCGAAGGCAATGCTGATAGAAACGCATCATCCAAAGCGCCGATGCGTCCAGTATCACTTCCCTGGAAATAATAACAGTATCCCTTCCCACTCTTTCATACTAGGTATTGTTGCTTTGAGTGTACTGTGGGTGTGAACAAAGTGTTAGTGTAGTGCACATCTTCACCCCGTGTTGATTACGTTCTACCAACCAAATTTGACAAGAAAGATGCCGGGAGAACAATGTCCAGTTTAGTCAGTATTTTCAGTGGTGTAAAACGGTAATGTCTTTCGGCAAATCTGGACGGCTTCGCTGGTAGGAACCGGTGGCCTATGATATTGAACGGTAGTTAAAACAAGCCTTGGTAAGCTTTGTATTTTCATCACAGGAGAAGGAACGATGAAATTACTGCATTTTATATGTGACTGGATAGACTCGGGCCGCTTGAGTGACATGCGTTCAGGTCCCCACCAGCACTGAACCCTACCATATTTAAGTGAATGTCACATCATGGGCAATAGAAATTGGTTATGACGAGGCAAAGTATAAAAAAAAGTGGAGGGTTATCTTTAGCTGATTTTAGTATACCTTGGGTGGTAGCGGTCCCTTCGAACTTAGACGTGAAAATGTGCTGAGAAACTGAATTGATTAGTTGATTGAATCTTCCGCTTTGTGTTTTAAATGCAATTCAGAATGGGATAGACCACTAAGGCCAACGTCTGCCACAGAGGTCTGAAGGTTGTCGGAACAGTAGCACAACCAGCTGAAAAGACTACGCTGCATTGACCTAATCTGTAAAGGATGCTTCTGTCAGAAATGGCTACAAAGCCGTAGGGTCTTTTCTTTAGAGAAGAACAATCGCACGCCCGCGACTTTTCATAGATCCCAGAGTATAGTACCATAAATTTGTCCAGTGACCCTGGAATTCTGGACAGTTTGCTGCAGCTTTACCATAATAAGTATAAGCTGCTTCGCACGCACGGTTAGGTGGTCCTGAGTGGAGTTTACTATCCCGAGTTAACCAGCGGTTACTATGCTTTCACTGGATTGGGGGAGAATAGTTCAAGTGTACTTACTTGATGGAGCCCCTAACTTTACAGCATGACTACCTAATCCTTAATATAATAAGCTAACGTTCACATACTCAGTAGATAATCTAAGGTCCTATTTCGGAGGCGATAGTTTGTCAGCGAATGCACATTGGCGAAAAACCCATGTATATTGGTCCCATGATGTACGCTTGACTGTCGCTGTCTTTTGTTATAATTTGTTATAGTCTTCTAACTTTCCCGAAAAGACAATATCAAACTATTCGCAACTTTCATTCCTAAAGCAGATACCAAAGGCATTCGTTAAACAATATGAACTGACAATTGCCCTACTTTGTCTCGAAAGTTATTTATATCAACATAGCATCTTGAAGTAACTAAATTACGCTTCGCTGATGTAGCAGCCGGTAAAGTGACGATTTTCTAACATACTGTCGATGGAATTGCATATGAAATCTGTTGTGCAGTAGTATACAGCTTATTATTTAGACGATCAGACCGGCCGTATATATATAATCTCTAAAAATAATCACCATACCGCTGCCTAAACAAAACTTGTCTGTGGTGTTCAAATCATTCTGAGAAGGAATTATCTCCCAGTTTGATCCTTTAATACAATAGGTTCTAAGCGTTTCAATTCCTGACCAAACGAAATTTCATCTCACGACACTAAGCACGTCACATGTTAATAATGTTGCTAGATTTGTTAAACAGTCTAATACCTATAGTCAATATTAAAAACCGACAGGTTTTCGACAAAATCTGTAAGCTTAACTGTCTTTCTTCATGGCACTTCTTCGTAAAGGTATTTCAAACAGCGGGTTTACATTACCCACTAATAGACTACATAGATTACTTTCATGGTGAACATCACATAATCGATCGCAGATGTCGCATTCCCGTTGACTTTTCAGTCGGCCTCTTTCGAAAAGAAGCACTAGACTCGAGATTTACCTTCATTAGAGTAGCTTATCAGTAGTGCATATCCTTGCTACTGCCGAGACCAGAACTCCGGCCACGCTTTCATAGATTACGCCGAGAATTAGGTTGGTTGTTTGCTTTAGTTTTGCTTACCAGAGGACCGTGAACTCCAACTTCGAGATATTGTTGTGAAGTAAAATTCCTACAGGAAGTGACGAAAGGTTTTTAGCTTGTTTGTTATTAATCGGTGCATCTAATTCACGTCCCCTGATCAAACTTTGTTTTGAGTTTTGATTTTTATGCAGGTCATTTATTTCCCATTGACTTCAGTTAATCGTCTCCAGTTAGTAAAATGTTCACGCTCAACAAATTTCCGCCCCGAAATTCACCTGGAAAATCAGTGGCTTCCAAAATGTAACAGTTTATCTGACGCGTGCTGTGCCTGTAAAAAGGACTCGTTTTTCTCAGTGATCACTTAGTAATAACACTTATAAGTACTTTTCGGGTTGAGAATGTGGACGTCAGATTAACGGATGTTTATCACACCGAAGATTCGGTTTTCCTTAAAAAATGTTTCTCCGCTAATGTCAACCTTGGTTTGCCTTGACCATGTAATCTGGAATTTAGCACAATAAAGCGATTAACTAAACCATTTAGTTATGCTGATCACATTGTAGCGAAAAGGCGTCCAACAAAACACAGTCTTTATTATCCAACTCGCTTGTTATCATATCATGTGCATGCTCGCGTTTATGGGTCAGAATTACGGTCCACAACACCCCCGGTTTCCACTTACACGTCGTGTGCACTTCCGGCCGGTTTGTGTGTGGCCGACGCCTTCTATCAGGGGATTTTCCGCCTGTCGTTCCTCGTCCGTTGGTCCGATCTCGATGAGCGATGGCTCATAAGTTCGCCCATGCTGTCCGCTATCCACTCGCTGTGGGCTGCGTTCAGATATTCCGCCGAGTGTTCGAATACTTGCACCTCCCATTTGGTAATCTACCGCAATATCACCAGGAAACATTTCTTCTGAAAAAATATCAAGTTATGCCTATTACTTTAACGGGTAGGTTGATTTCACTTCATATTTCTTAAATCTATACCACCACTTCTCGAGACAGAAACTGTCTTCAGAATCATAAAACCCACTTTCACACATAATTATTAGAAAGCTTTTCAATTGGTCGTTCTATTTTCAATTAAGTTAACTACTTCTTTACAAACTTGGAGAAAGTACTGAAGTGATGGTTTTATTTCCTCCAACAAACGTCCGACGAACCATGACCGCGTGAAACAACACGATTCATGTTAATCTTCGGAAAATACACTATAACAAAATGCTTTATAATGGACGAATATCTTTCACTACAGATAAAATGACAACTTTTTTATTTAGGGATTGTTTTGGTGAGCAGAAGGTTCTACTTAGAAATTGTCCATTTCTGTTAGATTGGCAGTATTTCTTCTGTAAAACAACACCTCCTGATTGCAGTTGCCACCGTCCTTACACGATACGAAACAAGTAAGGGTAAATTATCCACGATTTGGATGAATTCGTCTGTTTACGCAGGAAAATGCTTTGTCTTATTCAAGTTCGTAATGAATTATTCTGGTAAATTTTAGGGAATAGTGTCATCTCATCATCTGATAGTGTTGTCAGACATTAGTATCATTTTTATTCAGTTTTATGTTTTTTTCCACATCATATCTTACCCGCAATAGAGACAACATGCATCACAAAATTTTCCCTAATAATTTGAGGCATTTGCGTCGTAATATTTTCCATGTGATTTTATGGCCAGCTAATGCTTCGACTTTTAAAAATCGTATGACATACTTTCGAAACATCTGGTTCACTGATTTACTGGGTGAGTTTTGCTACACAATAATGCTTTACTTTACTTGCTGTTCCTGAATAAATCATCAGAACTTTCATTCACTGCTTTTCTTTGCAACCGCCATATTACTCCTTATTGTCAAACCGTATTCAAAATATTCCGGCGAATGCAAATATATGTGGGAATTTTTTTGCCCTCTCAGTGAAGGTTTGCACAAGTTCAAGACAAATTGAAGTTATGGTTATCAAATAAGTCACTTAATAAAGATGCTAAAATAATAATGACTAAAAAGCAAGCGTTGTACTATGCAGAATTGACTGCCATACTGGCCTCGACAGTCTTACCGCATACCGCAGCTACAGGTACCCATGAGATGGAACAGTCAATTTTCAAGTCCAATCTCCCTGAGCAAACATAGTAGTGAATTCCAGAAAACAAAATAAATCTGGTTATTTTAAACTAGTGCAAAACTTCAGTCTTCGAGTGTAAAATGATTGGCCGACACATACTAAGGTCAAAAATCAGTAAGTTATTAACACCTATTTGACAGCTTGACAATACACCAAAATGTATCTCCTTAAGCAAGCTCCGCTTGAAATCCAAAGTTGCATTTCATCAGGGAAGCAAGACACTTGTTGAGTCTTGTGAACATTTCGCTTACTATCGTGAGTCGCAAACATAAAACGTACAAATTATCTGTGCTAGCCAAGTAGGGACGAACGGGTATACATAAATGCATACAATCATACTAAACAATAGGTAACTAGGATCATAGTAATGTCACCTGACATGTTCGGTTTAACTTCGCCTCGCAAAAGGCCAACAATTTTAGACAACGACTGTGCAGTAATACATTAGTGATCTTATGCATGGGATGTTTCACATGTGATCTCGAGCAGTTGGTTCGCCAAGGTCAGGATGATGCATCACCAGTTGTTCCGGCCAACTCGGGATGTGTTCGGCCATCAGCTGAAATAGCTACTAATTCATTTTACCTGCCACTGCAAATACCAGCATACAGCGGAGAAAATAAGAAGAGTCAGACACGGTTACGACTGTGAAGAACTGCCTGTTTAGTGTAACCGCGTAGCCGTATAAGCACGTGCTAGGGTAGATTAATTTATCCGCGCAATAGTCTGCTGGATAGTCTGTTTTGAATTACAAAACAAGAATACATACTTTAGTGTCATCTGACTCGCCTCACTATTTTTGTTCATCTAATTAGGAACGTTGACGAATGTTTCTTGTAGCCGTTTGTTAATAAAGTTTCTTTAGTATGTCTTGTTCCGTATAGAGTATATCACGTGGGCAACTACTCCTCGCTCTCTGGAACAGTGTTGACCGAACATCGTTTGTATGCGACTGAAGCAAACCAGAAAACTGAAGATATTGACCATCACATGTTACAGTGAAGTGAATGCTATAACACACCACTTACACCTCTAGCGATAAATACATCTAAAGAGAGAGGCTGTTGTTCAACCCAATCCTGTGGAGTAAAGATGAGGTGTGGTCAATATTATTATGACAGCTGAAACAGTCAGTGATCGGCCTCAGTAGAAATCAAAATAACAAGAATGGAAGACAGAGAGAAAGGTCTGATTATTCTGTTTAGTACCCGTAGTTCAATCGTCTTCAAGATGTCTGATAGATTTGGAACAAACTGTTGCACCGCTTACTTTTTCATGTTTGTCATTCAAAACCAACTTGTATTGTTCGATACGCAGTAAACTATGATTCTCAAGTTATACTAACGAAGTATTCATACTGTATTCCTAAATGCAGATCAAATTACGTAAAATGGGATTCATTATCGCTAAACCATATTATTCATTTACTCAGTGAAACGTGTTCTGAGGTCTACTAGTTCCAGGGTTCTTTCAGGTAATTTGAGGTAACTCTCTGTAGATTGGGCCACTAATGATTACTAACTAAAAAGCAATTACATTACAAACATAATCATTCATGCCCATAGACACAGTGATGCACCATTCGGAGTCATATTTGGAACATCTATCACAGGCGATTTCTGTATCGATTGGTTTTAGTGACTTACATTGAGCTTTAGGTAATAGCGATATCTATAGATGTCGTGCAATCTTTTTTCTAGCAGCCTGTTGTTGTCGACTGTTTTATTCACCCTGAACGTTTACTGGTTTTTTAAAAACAGCTTCAATTTCCCATGCATTCTTTACATTGGCGGTAGCAACAACACCAGTGACATTATCTAGCTTAGAAAATGTCAATTGTCGCACCTATCTCAGTTACTTTGTAGCCCATCAATATTCCTAATTGACACAGCACTGCTGGCCAATAAACAGTACTGAAAACGGGTGGCAAATATTCACCAATCTTATGCCGAACCGATTTGTCTCACCAGAAGATTTGGACAACGGATTTTTCGGCTGGTTTTGTATGGGTTCCAGTTAAATTTGTGTATTTGACTTGTTAAAGATCTTGGGAGGCAGTTTTGGCTCTTGTACAAATGATAAGACATTCGGCTGCCACTTTGTGAATAGTACATATGAGAACGTTGCAACACTGTTAAACATTCATATCGATTAATCATGAGGAGAACGAATGTTTATGCCCCCGTGTTATCAGTGGCATTTTTCGAAAGTGTTTGGACTTATTTCGATGCACCATTAACATTCCACTGAAGACTCTAGAAAACCGGTTTTAAATTTCCCCAAACCCGTTTACTTCCTCAACAGTGGCGTCAATACGCCAACCTACTGTTTGCCCAAAAGTAGGCGAGGTAACTTGTCGGTTTGCTGTGGACGTGAATACGTGATTGTTTGCCTGTCTGGCCACCTTATCTCTATTTCCCTTGAGTATATACAGTCCAAGTTTCATGTTTGAGGCTGCTGAGAGTAAACAACATACAAAAATATTGCCATACCTGTCGGATTTCAGATCTCCTAAACTCAGCAACTTAAAACGTGGAATTATATTGCGTTGACTGCAGCTCACAGCCGACACAGATGGATATCCCATCAAATAAATATGGAATCTGTATTTGCTCGGATCTTAATTGCCATGAAGAAAGATATTGTACTTTTTCCATGGGCCAGTAAATTTGGTTCAGAAAATACACCTCGGATGGCGCTTACAGGTTTATGAACCACTAATTTAGTGATTTTTGAGAAGCCATGCCAAAATGGTCGGGGATACTATTTACACTTACTTGAATAAATCAGCGAGCAGTACCTAGGGCCACTGAGCAACCTGTCGACTCCCTCTGTCACTTCGACATGTACAGTGTCTGTACGCTTGTAGGTTTATATGGGACACACTGTTTGTATTGATTCCAGAAGTTTTGGCCACCTTAGTACAGAATAATTTCAGAATAGAAATTTCTTTAATCATTGAGTGGCCTGGAGAGTGCGTTCTATCTCGCGAGTGGTTCTCATTACATGTGGAGTAACTTTCCGAAATGATAATTTACGTTGCCTATCAATTATTATGTAGTCAGTTTGATCGAATTCTCTTCGAATATGCCTATCTTCATCGCAGAGAGGAGAGTGATCACCGTGAACTCGTAGCAGTACGTGTGAAAACGCGAACCAACTGAACCAACGGCTACTGACAGACCGAGCACTATATCCAAACTACCATTTAAAAAAAAAGTTTTATAACGACTAACAACATCACAACGAGGTATACATGCGTAAGAATTATGGATCAACAGCTGTTATTGTGTAGCACCAATTTAATTGGCTTCTGAAGCTAGGTTCATTGTAGTCGGATTGGGAGCAAGACCTTCTGTAGTCCAGCGGTGGTTTATGTCACTTGCCGACGTGGTGAGTATTTGTACCTTAACGGGTTGTGTTACAAACCGTTTCATTGGTGAACACTTCTTCAGCAGCAGTCCAAGGTCATTTTCTCAGAAGATGTTAATAGTTTGAAGTGTACAAAGGAGCAAATCACGGTTGCGTGTTCTTCTGAGTTCACTGTCCAAAAGCGTATTGCCAGAACCAGAAGTAAGGAAGCAGTTTTCACCAAATGTTGTTGTACACACCACCATCATTCAGCAACACTGCACACTAATATGTTTGTTCTTCGATGTTTCACCCCCATGTTGCGTCAATAATTTTTATGGGGGAATGTATTGTCAACTGAAACGAACATGGCCATCTTTTGCAACTGAGTCGTTTGGGCACAAGTTGTCATTACTGACATGGGGTCTCGATCGCTATTCATCACAAATTGCAAACTGGATTGACAGGTCAGCAAATTTGAAACAGTTAGTCCCTCAATGCAATAGGAAGCACACACCAGAAGATGAGAACTGTGACACGATTCGGTCAGACGCTCCGATCATCACAAGCCAACATTAACCGGGCAATATACAGTTTTCGAGCTTTCACCCAATGCAACACAAGAGGGCGTTCGTTAAAATACTGTTTTGTAGGGCCAGACGTATCTGCTCCATATGACGAGTCAGAACGTCCGACAAAATCACTAAGGTAAGATGGTGCCCGTTGAATTTCATCGAATACAATAGCAAAAGATTTCTTTTTTCGGATGCACAGATCACATCAAAAAATCGTTTACTTACAAAGCTGTATGGTTCTGTGCATTTCAAAGAGACTTGTCGGAAACTGAATGCGTCAATCAAACGAATGCGTTACGCTGCCTCATTGCGGTTAATAGGCAGCACAAAATCGATACCACTGCCTGCCGCGAAGATAGTCAGACTAATTAAGAACTGAAAGGAACTTAACCAGCCATTTGTAAATGGCTGAACACATTTCTAAATGGCTAGTTGAACGAATTTACCTGCTGTAGTGGAAAATTGACCCACACCCGATTGCCCGCATCATCCATCGCTCTTCATTTAATCGAAAGTGCACATACCGTGGGTCCATCTTATTGCTTCACAGTTCTAGTATGTGATCAAAGTTAATGTCTGTTGAAGCTGATCAAAGCTCTGCTAGTCACGTGTCTAAAACCGAATTCATCTATTCAAACACAGCTCAGTGTAATGTTGAAACCACCATGGTTTTGATTGGTTGTGATCACATGATGTTGTACTTTGGTTTTCTTCATTGTACTGATTTGATAAAATTTTCTCAGTTTGTTGTACATTACAGAATGTACATTTGTGGCCTATGAGACATCAGCAGATCTTCGTAGAGTGGATTAGAGCGGCACTGAACAAGCGGATAATTGAAGACTGTTAGAAGTCTGAGTAGTTAGATCAGTTTAATCAGATATCATCTTGATTCGAATAACTGTTGAAAATAGCCTGCATAGAATAAAGGAACTGGACTTAATATTAGACTATTTTCAATGGCAAAGGATAATCTTCTTTACAGGTAAATACAAACTCTGCAAGTTAAGTTAGTACTCGGATTCTCTGCAAGCAGCCTTAAGACCTGATTGCACAGTGTTTAAGGTCTATTACTATAGCTTCGGACTTGCCTGAGCGACACCCATTTACTTTTGATGGGGAAACTAATGCGAATGAATCATGGTCTACTCAGAAGATACAGGGTTTATACCTATCATGATTTGTACCGAATACTCAGTGTTTATAGTAAACGAGAAGAGGTATGCGATTCTCTTCACGTACCTCGTTGCTTGCATCAGTGGAAAATATTTTACATCTTAAAATGACCGGTGGAATGAGAATTGTTCCATTGAATCTGAATGGCACCATGCAAGGAAGAAATTGTTTAATACTTAACACCTGTCAAATTCAAATAGCAAGCTTACAGAGCGCAACGATAGAGACATGAGAATAAAAAATATGTAATCCTTCTTGACGAGTTGGTTGAAAACTTGACAGTCATTGGGTTGATGTTGATAGGCGGTGATAACTCGGGTCACCAAGAATGAATTCTATCAATAACGCTACGTGTGATGGTGGCAGTGGCTGCTTTGGCTCTAGTCTCAACTTCCTTTAGATGTCTGAAGCGTGAAAATTATCGAAAATACAAACCGTACAAGCATGAGTTATTCTAGCTGACGAAAGTGATTCCATTAATGGGTGGGCAGTTTCGACCACGTGTGTACGCACGTGACGATGTGTTGTTCTCTGCCACCCTTCATGTAGGCACTAGGTGCCAAACAGCACACGAAGATTATACTTCCAGGTTTTCTTTGCAAATAGACGGTGGCAGACAAGAATACCATTAAAAATGTCTGCGTTCAACCGAATAAACTGTTGGTCTCTAGCACGACTGTGAATGTTCGTATATTGGCTGTCTACCAGATTACACAGAACTGTTTGCCAGTCAACTGGAAATGACGACTAACATGTATACTGCTAAACTGATATAACAACAGTAAGACCTATTGTCATTTGATGTGCAGACTGATTTGCCGAGGTTATGAGGGCGAAGCAAATTTTATTGAACATACTCTAATGGATGGAGAGACTCGTATAGTTTTAAAGAAAATCTGTTGTATTTAAGTTGTCATCCCTTCCGTTTTCACAAAGAAGAGCAACTGTTGATAGAAATTTCAGTGAAGAACGTTGAAAACCTCGAATTAAATTTAGGAAAAATTCTACATTCATAGAATTTCCATTTCTCATGATGAAAAAATTTTCACATTTAAAACACTATAGCCAAAGAGGGTAGAAAATTGGTTAGTTATGCCATTTTTGTGTTTTTGTCCTATCAGCAAGTCCAAAATAACTCAAAAATGTTTCATCGATTTGAATTTCGGAAGTACTCCGTAAACGCAACATGTGTTACATCTCCCATGAGATTCTTATCAGTCTGGCGAATGCTCCCTCATTTATCTTATCCACTGCAAGAGTTCAGATGACAGTTGAGCTAAGAATAAAAAAGAATCAATAAAAAAATGAGGGAAGTTTTTTTACGAACTATGCGTTTGGGATTGGACAAAGTCATTAAATTACTCTCCCAACTGAGTTTACGATTTTCCGCTGTTGCTTCGTAGAACATCATGCCAAGAATAACATTGAGGTTATAGCGGAGATGAATTGAAACAAGAGATTTTATGGTTGTTTTCGGCCACTGAACGATTTAATCAGCAGAATGGCCATTCTTAAAGTGCATTCGAAAACAACCAGAATTTACATGGGCACAATTAACCACAAAGATAATATATTAATACTACGGGTGAAATAGGAAAATCTAATAGACTTATTTTGTTATACACGAACCAATGATTAAAACCCCAGTTTGTTGCTCACGGTAGACTGGGCTGGGAGTATTAACTGACTATTTCGTGAGTCCGTTATTTTGGTAACATATTTATCTGTCTGTTAATCTTCTTGTCAGCAAACATCAGTGCATCATCCTAGTTACTACTATTGTTGTATGTTGAGCAAACTCCTGCATAGTACGTCAAAAAGCAAACCACAAACGCTTACACTCATCTGCACGTCAGACATGCACTCACATACATCGGATGGTAGTACGTTGTCATTCCCCTTGGCGAAACTTCTGCCATAGTGCGTATACACTATTCCGACAGTCTATTCTTGTCCATCGTCTTTCTGGCGTTCGGAGCTTGCTCTTTTGTTCCAAAATGCTGACTGTGGGTAATATACTACTCATGAGTAGTATACTACTCACACCGAAACTGCCTGTCATACAACACTATGTGATTAACATACTCCTTTCCCGATGTGTATGGTTAAATACTGTGAAGTGGGAATAAGTGAAGGTTTGTATGTGATTGACAGATATTTTTGTGGTTGTCTGAAGGCGTGTATCGCATTGTTCCAGAATGTTCGGCTGACTACAATTTCAGCTAGTTTCCTACCTGTTCACACATTCAGCCACCAGCCACTAACGCATACGTTAGTTTTATTATTCGCTCATTAAAAATGCATTTAAAAACAAATCGGCCAGCGCTATTAACATCTTATTCTAAACCTTATGCCGCGATCTACGAAGTATTCCTCTCCTAGTCATTTTGCGTAATTTTCCTCTTTTTTTGTCGTCCGTGGCAGTATTAGCCGTCTTTACTTTGGTTGCACGCAGTTTACCCTTTCTCGGAATAGACGTATAACATTTGTCCATCTAGCTACATATCTGTCGAATTTATTTATGCAAATGTAGTTCAAGCTGATTATCAGGAACCGTAAATGAATATATATATTTTTGGTGTGCCTTGTGTGGTTCTTCATAGCTCACCTACTTCATTCTTATATTAGCTTTTGTGTCCATATAAGTCAAAATACCTTTTGTGGTTCTAAAATAGTGGCTTATTCACAATTCACTTCACACAGCGCTTATTCGATCTGATGATCATAAAGAATCTAAGTGTCTATATGTACAGCTCCCTCTGAACATGTCTGGTTGGCTTCGCACATGGAAGTTTGACTGCCGCGTAGGAAAGAAAGATGAGCCCTCGATTCACTAATTCCCCAAACACAACCACTTTTGCTGCATTCTCTTTTATAATGTTTCTCGATAATGACCAACAAATTTGTTCCTTTATTGTTTAACCGAGCCATAGTGGCCCCATAACTCATAATGACTCTTCATTAACCATCCATTGCACATGTCTTTTCATAGTGAGCCGACAGATTCGGCGAACATATTTTTTCTAAATCTTATTATCTCCATCTGCGGTTTCTTTAATCTCCTCCAAGTCACCTTCCAATTTTTTCTTTTTTTACTAAAAGTACCATTTTTTCGCCGCAACCTGTACTGCCTTTTGTTTTGGGAACCACCTGAAGAAAACCTACTTAGGTAATGCGTCTTTGTCTGACGTGGGAGCAGCCGATAATAGTACTAGAAGTGATGTTCTACAGGACGGGCTGCACTCTAACTACTGTCACTGGAACGATAGGAATTAAAGACTGACACGTAAGGAATTAAACATAAAACGATGGGCAACAGAAGTATTAACACGCAGCAAACAAAAAGCCCGTGATGTCGGCGGAGATACATTCATACTCACAGCCACTGTTGCCGATATACCACAGAGAGACATTTAAACCTATTAGAAAAAGCAGTTTGATAGGCTTGATAATTTAGGAAAGGCTCAAGTAAAAAAACTACTCGACAGTGGTGCTGGGGGATTACAGCATTAACTGTTTGGGACTTCAAGCCTGGGTAGTAAATCCCCTGAATTATTTGGCTGATTCCATATGACACATTGGGACGTGTGAGTGAATGAGTGGACAAATGAAAGTTCTGAGCCCGGTTTGGCTTTCTAGTTGAGGTGATAGAGCGCTTCACCAATATAGACATGATGTTTCTGTCACTGCTTCTGATCCAAAAAGCCTAGATTTTACTCAACGTTCTCCTCAAATCTTTCCTTTATTACATTTCGTTTTCACAAGCTCATCAAGTTTGGTTACAAGGCTAAGACCTTCCGTTGGCTGAACATGTATTTTTGCCATTGCTTATGAAGAAAGGGGACAAGTCAGTGCTACGTCGTGGTGATTGCATCCAAAACTGCGGAACGCTGACCAAGCCTATGTCCTCAGCTATACAACACCCACCACACGAATCCACACGATTTAATACCAGATCTTATTACCGAATATTGAAGACATACCTAGTTGTTCAAGGGTATAGAGAACTTAGAAGCATACACACTGCACGGCTTAAGCATTTCTAAGACACAATACCTCAAGCTGGGACGACCAAACCCTACTTATTTTATGACCGCCAAAACTGCATCCGGAGGATGGAATAAAAAGTGGTTCATACTACCAAGATGAACTGAAAAATTGTGTTGTATAACATACACCCTCGTTTGTGAGTAGCATATCACGTACATTCGGAACTAAAAGGCATTTCACAACACCAGGAAGACGGAGAACCAGAAACGATCATTGGAACAGTGTGAACACACCATGGGGGACGTATCACCAAGGTGAATGACGATATACTACCGCCCAGTGTGTGTTGGTACACGTCAGCCATGCAAATGAGTGCGCGCGTTCGTTATCCTATATTTTAAAATAACCTGTACGGGACTTCACACAATGAACGACTTCACAGACCGAGCGTCTTCTGCGGCCACTACATTGAGCAACTATGTATAAGAAAATTTCTATCGCATGGATATGGAAGGTTCGTTCACCAAATAAAACGCTACTAAAGGTTCACCATCCGCTCGATCGTTTTTATGTGAAGTCTATTTGGCTGGAAAGTGTGTCATCTCTTTTGATCCGCTAAAGAAAGACTCCTTGTAATATACATGTTTTCAAAAATGCACCAGATTAAAACCCACAATAAAGTACTGAGTCATCAATCACCAACAATCACTTTGTTACACATTTCAGCGCTCCTAGGAAAACTACGAATATAGGCAAAAACTTTCTTGGGATACTTGCTGAAGTTACCGGTCTCGAATTGCGAACTACTGTGGACATTAAGCGGTTAAATTTGACGAGAGGTGGAAATATTGTCCAAGGGAATCCCAATGAAATCATTCACTACACATCAATGAAGTGTCGAAAACGATGAGACTCTCATAGTAATCAGTAACCGCCTGTTTTTATCACCCTTAGTGATATGACTGCTCCAATGTAGATGTTTGTTAACGTGAGTGGGACTACCCTGAATGAATATTCCAGAATATATGTTCCAAATAATTCTATGATTGCTCAGTCTTGTTCGACTGCATGTGCAAAAATATGGCAGCTCTCTGGAGAAGACAAGTAAGCTTTCGGTTATATATTTAACAACTATAAACATTTCTTCTTGTTCTCTCTTTTGTACTAACTTCTAACAGAGACAACTCAGTTTTAAAGTTCGTCTTTTGAGCACATTTTCCGAACTCAGAAATGTTTTCATCGCTGGTCAATTTGATGTGTTGTTTCAAACTAAGACGATGGACTTTTTGAAATATATTTTTCTGGATTATTTTGTGGTAGTTTCTGAATTTTAATACCTTTTCAAACTCATCTACAAATTTCATTGGAACCAAACTTTTTCATGTGACCTTTACTATGTAGGTTGCATTCAGTCTTATTGTCTGTTATTTGTTATTTAAGATGTTTTCTAACGTGGTTAATTGTGTTCGTTGGTATAACTGCGGCGTTGTTTGATGAATTTATTTGTAAGTTAAAGCCTAGAAGTGATACCGTGGAGTTACAGGCGTGCTCTCGTATTACTTCAACCACCTAGGTTGGTTGTTTTCAGAGTGTAGACTCCCCAGTATTGCAGTTTCCAGTAAAATAAACACATTTTAATTACGTTGCGATAGCTACGCTTTGCTAGAAAGTAAGTAAATCACACAGAATCAGGAAGCAGAGGTTGGTTCAGTTGAGTTTCTGTTAGCAACTTTGACGTTTTCACTGCCGAATGGATTGCAGTTGTCTGGAGAAAAACAGGAAAATTAGCTTGTAAATGGTATAGTAACCTCAGTAACAACAGACAAGTTTATACTATACAAAGTAGGCCGACAATACAATACGGTGCCCTGAAATCCGTCGGCTGACGTTGAACTCGGTAAGACATATAGATATGGTTGTTATTTTTTATACAAAGTGAGGACTATCGTGCAAACGTTTGTCCAAGCAACCACCATATCCCCTTATAGGGGACTAGACCAATACAACGATTCGACCACAAACAGCTAACTCAAAACAGTCACCGAATAGCTCACTAAAGGCAACTCCGACTCAGGCGGAGCAGGATCACCAACGAGATGAGACGCGTACACCAGAAGTGTTTTGTTAAGTCGAATCAATCCCAAAAAGTGTTGTTCATTTTGTAGAAAGACAACTGATGTAGGCTGTATGTAAAAAGAAAGCAAAATACGAAAATGTTTTCAATACCCTATGCGCCTATTCTATAAACTGACACTGTTGAATCTGTTACAAATCTCGAAGCTTTGCTCTCTAACGCCAGTTTTGGCTACGTAACGTGACTATTTTGTCACCTACGATAAATGCATCAACAACTCACCCCCCCCCCAAAGAAGCACTAGACTCGAGTTTCGCTCTCATTAGAGCTCGTCAGTTGTGCAAGGACTAGACATCCGGCTATGCTTTCATGAGACGACCATGTCGATTACTGCGCCATTGATCTCACATTAGGCGGGACCGAATTATCATTGCATGCAAATGCTCAACCACATTCGTTTGTGACTAATAATCATGTTTAATGAGATCGAAATTTTCGATCTATCTAGGAAGACCTAATCGCTGGGTTATCGATTGGAGTTAACAGACAGTAATTGTGTCTCGTCTCGAGGCGATCGAACAAACCTGATCATTACTCACAAGCGGGTATTGTTGAGCGTCCACACGCGATGATAATTTGGTCGTGCCTAATGTGAGGTCAACGACGCAATGGTGAACACGGTTGCCTCATGAAAGCGTGGCCGGAGTTCTAGTCCCGGATATGCACTACTGATGAGCTTTAATGAGAGCGAAACTCGAGCCTAGTGCTTCTTTTCGAAATGGGCCGACTGGAAAGTCCATGGGAATGCGACAGCCGTGATCGATTGTGGACGATGTTCAACTTGAACTTAACCAAATCCCCGACTGTTCATCAGTAACTGACCTTCTATTTGTGCAACAATTTTCTCAAAATGCCTAGGGAATGTTTAGAGCGGAGTAATATCAGGCTGCTTTGAATCCGTGGTTGTGAGCACTTCTGTTCGTAGAGCTTCAGCTATTTTTTTTACTTATCTTTGTAACGGACAATTAAGGATGGCAGATTCTAAAGGGCGGTTAATTTCAGGTCCTATTTTGTATCCTATCCTATCACTTTACACTTGGTATTTTCAAAGTGTATTGATGCTGAATAGCTTGTGTATGACTGTCGGCTGAATACATACTTTTTTCGAGTGAATATAACAAACTGAATAAATCTTACTTCAAAGAATAACAGTCCAGGATGCGTGAGGAAGCGCAGCCGGAAGACCCCTTTCAGGTTTCTTTGTTATGGTCCGCTTCATTAGGAAATGTGCCTGAATGGCAAATACACTGTATTAACACCGTAAGTTTTAGATAAGTAGGGTTCATGCACAACGCTAAATGGTCTGATTAACCGTATATGAAATAGAGTGGAATAAATCTACACAGGCAGCAAACCTCAAGCGATATGCACAGTCTTGTAGTCTTGAAATTACAAGACCAAAACAGCTCAATCGAAATGGGTCCAATTTGCATGAAGTCGGACTTCGATTTTTCTGTGTAGCAGAGTGATGGGTAAACGAGTCGGAAAGACGACTTTTCCGACATCTAGTGGAAAATTTTGACGGGTTCTTTGGATATGTTTAAAATTTGCGGTCATAGATTGGTGATTTGAGGGATAAAAGGAGCCATCACCGATGGAAATTGGCCTAATTGACAAGAAATGATGGATGAAAATGTCTGACATACAATGTCCATTAAACGGACGAAACCGCGTAGAACACAAAATGCCTGGCTGAAAGCCTGTGCGCTTCAAGAAGTAAAGTTCCGGTTTATCTGCGACAGAACCGCTTGCTAATTTTATACCGAGGAGTTTGTTTTGTTGAACGAACCCTTGTTACAACACGACGGATAGTTACATCCTGCAGACCAGTTGATATCGTGGAGCATTTATCCTGTTAGACGCTGTACCCGGTCGTTGTCTGTAGGCTATTTGCGCCTGCCAACATACCCAGTGAAAGTAGCGATACAGTGATGGGAACTTCACTGAGTGGCGTTTCGTTTCTGAGCTGTTTCCCGTGACGAGCCCAGATGCACATACCAGCAAGTCTTTCAAAAGCGACGTCTGATGAAAGTCAGCAGATAGCGTTAATTTGCCAGTTTGTATGCTAATCTTTCTTATCATTAATATAGGAAAGGTTGCCATTTTTGATTAAGCTGCAATGTGGGTCATAGTCTCGACTGAAATGTGTCTCTTCGAATAGTTTCGGTAGTTTGACTGATTAGGAAAAGCTGGGAACTGCTACGTAGTTTCTGTCACATAAATAGTTTGGTGGAAACCAAACTTGTTTCGATGTTCCAGTATGCAGCGACAGCAGCTGGGCAGAAATTTTTGGACGATGTCACCTGTTGCCCCACTGCATTCTCTTTGAGCAAAGTAAGTTAAACTTTGCCCTCAAAGAGATCCGATAAACCACTTGATACAGAATGATAAAACCAAGAAAGCTTATGTTCGATGCGATTTATGAATCAAAAATGGTGAGAATATGCGGAAGTAACCTGTGTGACACTGTCAGATACCAATGTCTTCGATGAAGCCGAATGGAACAAATAATGTTTGTATAATTGAGATGGTGTTCTTGTTTGACGTTCGCTTGATTCGAAGAATTTTGGGCGCTTTTACGTGTGCGCTAACGACCACTAGATAGATGGCTTCTTTGATGTTCTCACACAGAAAAGCGATCAAGGTCGTTCTGGATAATGTCGAAGCGACAAAAGTGGTTTTTCGAACCTACGCTCCCTTGTACACGAAGCAATCAGTTTTTCTTTGACTCTTCCAGCTGCAAACTAGAAAATGCCTTTTGAGTAATTTATGAGAAAGAGGCATCGTAATTGTGGAATGGATGACCTCGGTGAAACTGTCGCGAAAATGCGTATCCGAGCGGGGTAAAATTATCGAGTTGGGCAGCGAAGGGTAGGTAAATGCTCGTGGTTGACAGTGAACCCGGGTGTTGACAGAACCGTGATGAGTCACTGATCAAAGTTTACGTTGGTAATGTTACACTCACGTAAAAATAACTGTGAAACTACACAGACTTCGGTAAAGGTAACATGGATGATTTGATTAACGTCGTCTTGAAGTATAAACCTGACCAGTACACTGTCCTCCTTGGAAAAACATTGGAATTGACCATTCATGAGAGACTGTCTGCTCGAGCTAACGGTACTGTGTGCTAGCAGTGGCCTTGGAAAGTCTAATGAACGGGGACGGTGAACTGTTGCTTGCTTTGACTACAGGGTGAAATTTTCCTGCCAGTCATTTGAGTAGAGTGCCTGCATCACAGCAGTTTAGGGAACTACCACAGTATGATGATAATTGTCAAACATTTTGCAGGTAGTCATAGCTTTTCCCCACTGACGTTAGTGCAAGAACTGCATACACGAACACTTTTTGAGACCGTCTGGGACGTTGTTGGAAATGCCAATGTACACTCCACGATCTACTGCATCGAGGGTTATCAAGAGTTATCCAGTTGGGATCAAAGCGACTCAAAATTGAACATAGGTTTAGATTTAGGAAAACTCTTCAATCCTTCGAAGGACAATGACACTGAATACCATCGATGATATGGTTCTTCATCTACTGGCAAACTTGAGGAAATTGACCGTAACGACGCCTAAGATATTTAGCATGTAAATCCATACAACGCCGCGATTACCCTTGTGCTAATTCAATGATATCCCATTAGCTGTCAGATTGAGACCTAACCGATTGTAAGTGCTGTTGAGGTAAAGGTTGGGTAGTTCTAGTCTCGCTGTACAACTCGATCATGCAAAGTAGATTTGTACACCCGAAAAATAACTTGCCTTGGATGAAGCTGTCGCTCAAGAATACAACATACTGTATTTCGCTAGTCAGCTTGGAAAGACCACCATAAACACTTCCATAAGAAATGTGGTCTTTCGTGTCAGTTCACCGATTGACTCTCATAAGCGATGTGAGATGATCTGGTATCAAATGCAGTGTCTGACTGAAGGCGACCCCAACAGCCGGCAACACTTTTTCAGTGTTCTGGGATCAACTTAGGTCCTGGGTTTCAACTGTTGGAGTAAATCACTGGTGCCTGATAACTGGCATGCGACCCTGCCTTTTGCGAGTTTGCTGTGATGAGAAGTGGCTATCCCCACGATCCATCCGGTTACACGTAAGTCAGCGGCGTTTCTGTAAAGGATTGGCGACGTGCCATGTGCCACAACTTCAAAGTGCTGTTGGGACTCTAATTGGTAAGTTAAGGCGGAATTCGGAAAGCTTGCTCATCAGTAGAAAAAACCCGATCTTATTAGCGTTGTGTACTGTATGTGTGTCCCACAGCCGGATGAGAGCTGTGCCTTGTTTTAGGTAGGTAGGATTGACTTTCTATAGTACTTTACCGAATTGTGACGGTTTGTTCCTGCTTGGTCGTCTGCAAAGTTCTGGTGCGTTTGTCTGTGTCATCTATTGCTAGCAGCCCGCAAAGAAAAGATAAATAATAAACTGGTCTTCACTGCATGAACAAAACTCCAAATGTTCGTACTGTTTTTCATGTTCACTTGACTTAATAATGGAAGACTTCCGATACATCATCCTGGTGAGAAAACCCAGTTTTTAAAACATCTTCGTAACGTTTGAAACATGTTTTGCAGGTGGCTTCAGGTTAAACAAGAACATTTTTATCTCACTGGCGACGCGTTTGTGCCCAAACGTTGCAGTGTTGTTCAGAGTTGATGCCACTGCAGAGATATGCAACCTTCCTGATGAAACTTCCTGCAAATTCAGCTACTGCTGCTGTAACATGAACTTCAGATTCTTACCTTATACGATGCAAACTGCTTGTCGCCAGGTTTTGTATAGGGCTTAAAATGAGGAGTTTCTGCTTACGCCGACACAATATTCACTCTTCATGTGCTTCCGTTCCAGCCTACAACAACAAAAAATAGGAAGTGGTGAAAGCATCCTACCACAAGTGGACTAGGTAGCAATGATTGAAAAAAAATTGACAGCGCACAGAAAATTGAAAGACCTGATAGGCTGTGTGCAGAAATGGACTAGTCATGTTAAAGTATTGATAAATTAACCAATCGGGGGCGTGAAAATGTCAGCTGACCTCAGCCTTGGTCTCCAAGTCTTACAACTAGAGTTGGTCCCATTTGGTTCGTTTTAGATAAGATGATTCAATCCTTTTCATGTAAATTTTTTATTCTTTCTATTGTGGATCTAAGAAACACAATAGAATCAGTTGCTGTTGAGCAACAGCTCATGACTTCTAAATTCATCAACATTCAAAGTATTGCCTTGACGTTACATTTCACTGCAATCTTTGCCTGACAGGCTTTGTTGGATAGCACAGTACCTTTCAAACTTAATATTACCCTCTCATGTTTTTATTTGACCTGTGAAGCATTCACTTTTTAACTGACATTGCTAAATCTCGATGTAGAACGGTTCGTTTGAGAGATAGCACTTCATGTTGTCAGTTAATGATATGATGACACATTAACAATAGTCTGACACATGACAAACGCTACAAGAAAACATGAGCATAACGAAGTTCGTCTTCCTTTAAATAGCATAGTACTGTCCTTTTCGAAATGATGTTCTCTCCTAAAATTTAATAAGTCACGACTGTTGCATTTTAGAAACAGAATCGAACATTTTGTTGTCCAGCGCTAATACAGCCAGATATCTTCTTTATTAACTGTATTTCAATTGGATTCTACGGTTTTAAAATCTTTATGATTTTACAAAGTACAGAGATGATACAGCAATATTTTATAGATCCGACTCTTCTGTTAATTGCCACTGAGTGAACACTACATAAAAAGTAAGAACTGCATAAGAAGACAACCTCCAAAAGTGGTAAGAACGATAGTAATAAAAAGTGTAACAAGAAGAAATAAGGCCGAGGTATGCCAATGTAGGTAGAATTCAGACTAGGGTACCCAAGCATACATCTAACATATTCCAACAGGTGAAAACTTGCTACTGCTTGAAAAAGACGTGGTAAGTCATTACAAAGATACTCAGATAACCACGCTCTGTGGGGATGTGGAATAGTATTGTAAATGTATGCATTAACACTCTGCCCCCTATAATCTACTGAATATGCTCGTACAACTGACACAATCGAAGTGCTCCTTGTTAGATGCGAGCTAAAACTGACGAAAGCAGTTTGGTGTTCCATGCTTTTGACGTGATGCTGCAGCTTCGGCAGATAAGTACAGAGATTCGGGCCAAACTTGTGAAGGCCTCTCCCGAGGTAAGTCAAAATAAAACCGCACTGGCACGTCAACAGCATGCAAAGACCTTACCCAGATTATCCTGCCTGTCCACGTAGGACACAGAACACGGAGTTAAACTGTGCTTGGTCGACTTACGCGCACTCTGTCAGTCGGATGTATATACCTCACAGAGTATGCTCGAAAAAACCCGGATGTATAAACGAAGTTAGCGAACGACTGTGTTGTCAGGTGTTGTCATGGCATCCTGGTTTGAAAGTAAGCTGGATCCTGACAAAACCGCCGTTCTTGGGTGTCGTCCACGTACGGTGGTAGATGGCCTTTCACCTTCGTGTGTGGCGAGTCATGAACGAGCATCAGTTTGCACTTGGAAGCCATTATTGTGACCGATCATTTTGAAGCTAAAGATTCGAGACATTCAGACGGAATAAAAAGATATTACACATTTCAGATGAGTAACATCTGGACAGTAATAATAAAAACTTCAAATTAACCAGACACAAATGAGCGAAAACGGACCTAGCTTGAAAAGTGGACAAGAGGACGAAAAGGAAAGAGGTGATGGCACCTCTTACTAGAAAATGTGAAAATAAACTGTCCGTGAATGCGGTAAAGGTAACTCAAACCATGAATCAGACGTTCAGGCGTCGATAAAGAAAAATTTGGTGGTCGGTTCGATCAGATAGCTTTTTGGAGTAATATCCGACACCTTTAACCTCCCAGTCACCACCGACGAGTTTGAAACTTGACACTCAGGGACCAAGCGCAGACAAGCTGTGTCCATCCAAACGGAAGGATTGCAAAAACTGCACAGCAGTTAGAAAGGAGTAAATAGTATGACTGCTGTGCAGTTTTTGCAATCCTTCCGTTTGGATGGACACAGCTTGCCTGAGCTTGTTTCCTGGGTGTCAAGTTTTAAAATCGTAACTGGTGACCGGGCAGTTAAAAGCACTGTTTGACGGTGTTGCGGCCGACTGGCATGGGATGCGAGGTGGACAGATGACGACCTGGCGTAGACGAATGAAATAGTTCACGAAGTGGTTGGTCAGTGTAGATCAGGTTTTTCTCCCGAGCTGAGGCTCTTGCGACTTTCAAGGTCGGTAGCTTGTGACCTTAGGTGAGATGGCGGCTAACCGAGCTCGGTGGCATGAATGCTGTCGTTGTTTGGCCGAGGTGTCTGTGAAGTGAGTGCACTTAATGACGAGAGGCAGCAACAGCCGTAATAAAGCTGTCTTGCTGATGACGTCTCACTTTCATCTATAGCTTGGTTGGTTGTTTGCAAGTTGTACGCACCTTGATGTTGTATGTTTGAATATAGACGCAGCTATTTTTAGTAGTTAGACCCCTTCCCTTCCCCCTCTTTTTTTCTCGTCTTGTACAGGGTTGGCGTTTATCTTCTTCTTCCTGGTTGTATGGCAGTTAAGCATCAGTGTGAACCACTGATGTATTGCTGTCTATGGTTGTGATGATGAGTTACTCCTTTATAACCGGCTTCACAGGATCGATTGGTGAATGTAGAAGAGTAACAGCTTCTAAATGAGAAGACTCGCTGTTCAATCTTCGTTGAAAATCTGTTGCTAGTCAGTCCAGACGAAAATGAAGCCGGTAGCGGAGTGTCGGTCTAAGGTCAAAAGTTTCGTAATTTTCAGCGACACAATCATCCCACCTGTTTACCCTGACTTTAATCCTCATTTCAGTTGACACAAAACCTTCGGGATCAACAAGATATAACAACCACAAATAACCTAAGACTATTTTGTAGTGTTCCCAAACATTCAACTTGTTTTCCGGGTTCCAAAAAAGCATGTTGATAGCCACTGATAAACCGCGTCCCGTTAACTTGATGTGATTATTTCTCGTTAGCACTTGTAAGAAGCATTAAAATTCAGTAAGTTATATTCGTTAAACGACTGGCATCATATTTCTTCTAATCGTCGTAATTCCCCGTTGCCAAACCGAAACACAAGTCTCAAGTACCTGAGTTATATTTAGGGAAACGCCGATTCCAATTTCATCGAAGTATGTTGGCTTCGTGACTAAAAAACTGGGGTTGCTCATGGCGATCTAAGGGCTAAGCAATAAAAAAGTAGTTGTCAGTCTAAAAATAAACTAAACCATCTATTTCACCTGCAGACATGCCTCAGGCATTCGCATACAACTATGCAGAGAACAACGTTGTAAACTATTAAGTTTCTCATCTCACCAAGAATCAAACAGAAATTGTTAAATACAAGTAAATGTACACAGGAATGACACCTTTATTCGCCAATTCACTTACCCCGGATAGCTCTGATATGTCAGGTATATTTTAGGCGATGGACAGCCGATACCTCCTGAACAACAAACGATTAACTACAGATGGATAGTCGTCGACCCGAAAGACAAACTGAACACCACACGCAGCTACTAGCAGCTTCCAACTTCGGAAAGCCTCTTCAACTGTATTTCAAAAAGAATTATTAGAGTTTAAAACTCGGTGGTAACGAGTGGTTACAACAACGGGGAGCTGCAGGATATGTGAAAATTTCGCGTACTTCTTCACTTGAAGGCAGCTTATTAAGAGGCTTAAATGAACTTAAAAGTCTTGAGAAGTATTCGGCTTAAGTAACGATTGGTTGCATCGTCTGTTTGTTGCAGAATTAGCCCACGAGAATCAGACGTACGCTAATAATAAGTAGGAAGAATTAAAAATGCTTGAAATATACTGATACACCTGGCGGGAGTTTCTAAACATGCTTTCGGTGTTCGTCTCACACTTTTCCCTCTGGTACTATAGCTACTACATATTTGACTAGTCTGCCTGCGGTGTGGTGTATAAAAATAATGTCATAACTTCATGGTGTGCCCATGTACATTAAGAAAGTTTACATGACTTATGTCGTCTGACTGTTTGTTCGTTTTGCTTGAACCAAGCCATATTCACTTTCCGTTAGGTCCTTCGTTAACGTCCAATGTTCGACCTCTCTAGCTAAGCATCATGTCGGTGTTGTACTTGACACAAAATATGATCACTTATATTACCCGTTCAGCACATCTCCTGGCATCATTCTCAGTGGTTTTATACTACATCTGACTTTACACACATTTATACTCATTGCACTGTATGCTTCTGAGTACCACCTCATCGGCTAAATTGATAGGCCCATTTGAATTGATTTTCTTGAAGGGACATTTTGTTGTGTGAGTTTGAAGCACTACTGTATACTGTATACCTTATACCCTATTTGTCTGCTGAAATCAAAAGTAATAGCCACTCACAAACGTTCCGATTAATGTACCGGCCATACATTCTGTTCTGTTTCTAGAGAAAATTTTTAATTTGAAGTTCTTACAACTACAAGCTACTTTCATTCAAGTCCGTGCAAGCCACGTCTGAGCCAACTTGTCACTGTCATCAGTCGTAGTGTTTCCATCTCGTGTCAATGGAAAAATGGATTATATTCTAGAGTTACCGGATTCTGCGAAGTCTAACAAGCAAGTAAATGCAGCTGGAACTAATAGCTTTACATCCTCCGACCGTCAAACCATCGCTTAACTTTTACACCCAGCCGAGCTCACTGAACTTAAACCCTTGCGTGTCCTCTGTAGTATGCGTTGATTAGCTGACACGGCATAAATAAGAATGGTTTTCCTTCGCTAGGTGTGAGTTCGCTGGTTGTAGAGGTATGTGCTAAACATTCACAACTCCAATGTACTAACAACCTTGCCACGATTTAGCTGACCGCATTCATGAAACACAAGGAGCAATAGTCCTCTAACTCATCTCAAACGGTCTATGAACGTTTGCAACCAATACTACCTACATAGGTTGTCTTCGTCTTTCTAAGCAGTTTAACTCCGTAACCATGTAGCTTTAAGGGCTCTCTTCTCTGACCTCAGTGAATGATATAATTGTCACCCAAGATGATCTGAATTTAACCCACCAAAACCACACACACCACTCCAGAGGTCTGCTAGTGCCACCTGGAATTTGGAGAGCAAGTTTGACGATGTTGCCAACAATGCGACCTTCGTTTAGTCAACACACACACCGGCCAACGTCCACTGGCTGCAGACGAAGCCCATTTTACCAGCCATCCGTTCTTTTTATGAGGACACGAATCCGGAATCCACTATATTGCTACCAGTAAGACTGACCAAACTCACCTGTTGCAAACGGAAGCTATTTCTGAGGTACCATTCACGATTTCTGATGAGTGGTTTAGAGATCTGACCACAGTTAGGTCACAAAAGTCGAGGTTGACGTGAGTGATGCATAATCGGATACCAATCCATTCTGCAGCGGCTAGCATTCGTTGTCTCACCAGTTTGGGGTGGTTAGCCGGAATTTTGGGAACTATATGAAAAGCCTATATTAGGTCAACGCGATGGCCTATTCAGCGTGGATAGTACCTAGATATCTGTTTCGACTCTGATTGCTTCAGCTCGATTTATACTCAAATGGCCAAGTGAGATTACATTATTAAAAAAATGCATCAAACAGAAGAACACCTCCTGGACAGTTTGCGTAAATTGTCACTTAGATCAACTAAGTTTTGTAACTGAAAACTTATTAGTTCGTCTAGCCACTCACGTTAATTACGAGTAGGGACGATCATTGAGAATTAGAGTACTTATGGACTCTCTGAACGAGACCGTGAAGAGTTATCGTTATCCTTGTTTCCTCTACAAAACTCGTCTGCATATGGCAGCCCAAGTCATCCAAGTTGAAAAGATACACGACAGCCCAAATTCACTCTTGTCGGAAGGACCTGCTACAATTTCGTTAGATATGTGAGTAACACATATTGTTGCGGATTATCAAGCCGGGGGTGCGAGTGTTCCAACACTCGGCGGAATATCTCAACGCTGGGCAGGTGCGTTCAAAAGTCCACAGCGAGAGGATCGGATACAGCATGGGAGACCGTACGAGTCATTGCTCAACGAGATAGGACCAACCGGCGAGACATGGCAGGCGAAATGGGATGGATGACCAGCTCGGGGGAGCGATTATTCCAACACTCGGAGGAATATCTCGATAAGGTCGGAGAATACGGTCAAAACCCACAGTGGATAGATGGCGGACAACACCAGCGATCAACGAGATCGGACCAACGAACGAGGAGTGGCAGGCGGAAAAACCCCTGATAGAAGGCGTCGATCAAACACACAAACCGGGCAGAAGTGCACATGACGTGTGAGCGGAAACCGAGGGTGTTGTGGACCGGAATTCTAATTCATAAACGCGAGCGCGCGTGTGGCCTGGCAACTAGCGAACTGGATAGTGAAGATTGTGCTTTATCGGGGGATTTTTTACTACAGTATCAGTATCTGTCAAACCGTTGATAGGAACGTAAAACAACTTTTTTCTAGTGACACATCTGAACGGAAAAGTCAGAATGAGGTCACCGAACAACGTCTCTTTCACGCAAATTTCGTTGCGTCCGATCAAGTATAAACTACAGTCTGCGAGTTTGCATATCAAAGTTCTGTTGGATTTATGAAGGAGAAAGACGAAATCAATAAACCCATATATATCAATCAACGTTATCCACCGATGTTTAAAACCATAACTCATTCATATTTTGTTAATGAATTTCCCGATGTAAACAAGATTAGAAGGAGTAGGTTGTAACTTGTTTAATTCTGTCTTTACTGTAATTTATGTACAAGTTCTTTTGGCGCCATTAATTTAACAAGTACCAGACTACGATTGACACTAACTGGCACACAGCTATAGACATACTGGTATCGAACACTGCAGGTTTTCTTCCTTTATACACTTTGCTGTAACGACGCAACCCCTTTTGGTGTTATTGTCAGACCCGTGAATGACACCTGACAATTACATTTTTTCTGAACGGTACGGCAAATCTGTTAATTATGAAGTGATCTGTTTGTGAAAACTCTTATCCTGCTGGAACCGAGTCAATGACAAGGTAAACTTGTATTTGTATGCGTTTTGTTGAAATTTGTTAAAAGTCTTCCTGCATCATCGGTTTTATCCGTTAAAGAGACATAACATTCATAAATATTCACTACCACCCAGTTATTTTACTCACTTCGTCCAACTCGTTGTTCTCTATACTGTTCATAAAAATGTCAGCTAGCACCTCGGAAATAACGGCCACCCTCTAGTAACATAGGTAAACTGACGATGAAGTTTGCTGCTTAATTGAAAAAAAAAGCTTACGAACAAAAAATACTTGCTCCTTAAGTTCAACCACAGCCAGACCGATGTTAGTCCCGTGAGTTTTGAAAAAATCTTACGGAAAACATACTGTTTCGATTAGACTGGTGTTGGTAAACAGAGAAGAAAAACGTGATGATAAGATTTCTTGTCGGATACATTGAGGTCTTAGATAACACTAGTGTATAGCTAAAACAGTAGTTAATAGTTTTGACTTATCAATTTTTAGAATCTCAACAAGCCATTAACAAAGAGCATGATACAGCGAAATATACACGTCGAATATCGATCAAGATCATAATCCATTTTCAAAATACACATGTACTAACACCTTCGGTCTGTCTTAATCGGAATAGGCTTCTCGAGAGCTTCCATTTCCATTTTTTCATCCCAGTATTTGGTTTCATCAGACAGAAGGTTCATTCCGTGTCCTATGAGAACGGCTCCATTCAGCATAACAATTCTATCTACATCAGGCCTTGATATAGTGAGCATGGGATGAATGTACAAAGTACTAATCCTTGGACAATCTGAACGGCCCAAGTACACTGAAGTCTGTCAAATGTTGCACCTTAAAATGTGACGATTTCTACTAAGTCTCCAAGTTTACTCCTTCCTGATTCCGTTCCTTATGTTCATTATGGTTTCTTGCCCCTGAAGTATAACGTTTTCAAATGTGGATTGGCTGCACCAATTATTCCTGCTCCCATGACTGTACAATTAAACACTTAGTTTGAGGCTCAGGTGTTAGACGCACTAACGACTCGGATTTTCAGTCAAATTTTGTACACGCTCGCTCATTGACTAATTTTAATGCCGTCTTGATCTTAGGATAAGGTGAGTGCCCAGCACTAAAGCCTATTAGATATTAATTGGTTAGATGCATCCTAACTGCCAGCATACCGTGGCTGATCATTCTCGAAGTTTTGTGTGGTGAGCATTGGGGCCGTTCGTGAGTTGATCAGGTCCATCTGTTTAGTACAGAGCGAACTCTCTCAAATAGATAAAAGTTATACATCTTTTAACGAGAGATCAGAACCAGAAGCTACCCAAATCTCAGTAGCCACAGCTTTGAGGGCACCCCAAAACGGTACATATGTTGTTTCAAACAGAGCCGCTCAAAGTACTCCTTATTAAGGAGTACTTTGAGCGTTGTTCGTCTTGGAATAGGAACCACATACAATTGGCACAAATATTCGGTGACATCAACGCAGATGTTTTCCTAGTGTTTTATGCGAATGCGTGAGTGAACTACTGACGCTAACAATGTTACTTGTGAAATGAAAAGCAATTAAGTCTTCTAACGTGTGTAACTTGCAAGAGATTAGGCCACCTAAAGGGCGGCTTTTTTCCGGAGGGCCCCATTGTGGATTGATGCTACAGCAGTCCAACGGAATGATACCCAGTCAGTTTCTCCCAACCGAAGTATATACGACAGTGAAAATAAACATTCAGTGTGTATTATTATTGACCCCCGGAAAATACAGTATTCCGGGGAATCGTATCAAACTAACAAGGCAAGGTGAGGGCTGTGATTTTAGTTGCAGAACAAAGAAGAGAAATTGACAGTGTGATTAAGACAAGAGTTGGTAAGGGAGCAAAACCATCAGAAGTGTGCAGCGACGTACAGGTAGGAACAAATGATATTTATTACAGTTGCTACATTGAGTCTGTATAAAGTAGAACTGGTGATTCTTATTAATTTTCTGCAGGTCTGTGCGGAAGTAAACATTTCTACCAGAGTGTGCTGTTGGCAATTTGATGTCCAAATTACTGGATCTCTTAGTGGATTGTAACGAATTTTAATGCGACCATCGTTTGTGGGAGAAACAGTTCTCAACGAAACACGTCAAAAAGACGGGGTTGAAAATTCCGAAAACAGACTGACGTCATTGCTGTGTCGTAGCATGACCGAACGGTAGGTTGTGTCCTTGCTTTCAAGAAACATAAAAATCCGCGAAAGTTTTTGCATACTCACACGACTATCCACAGATTGTTTGGAAGAATGGTTCAGTAATTATCATTTTGTGATCCGAGACGAGTAATAAACTAAACGTTAAAAGGTACCGAATTCTGCAATGTTTTTCAATGCTACTACACACCACACTCATACTGAGATTTTAATAACAAGCCGATATTTTGCCACTAACCCCCACACCTGCAGTCTTCGAATCTCGGGTGGAAAAATTGTTTTCCATATTTGACCGCCAGGTCAATTAAACAGCAGTGTTCACTATTAAAAACTGGTAAAAATCCGGAAATCAATTTAAACGCATAATTGACTTCCAGTTGGCTGATGAGAAACAGAATATGAAAACAGTAACCAGGGTGGGTAAGAAAACCAGACAATGAAAATTGTGCTAAATGTAATTGCATGAACTTTCCACTCTATACATCGTGCTCGCCGTCTCTCTGGACAACTACAATTTTAGTTTGAAATTTTTCTTTCATCTATATAATGCTTAATAGTGAACTCCCTGTCCAAAAGCTTTAAATGTAGTGAATTTTAAAATGTAGTACATTTCCGGTCTTCCTAAGTACGCAGCCTTTCACAGTCCACATTATAATCGTAACCAGCATTCACGAGAATGTAACTACAACGTTCCGAATTCAGATCACAAGTCAGAAGTACATATTTCGTAAATGACTGCAAATGTTTCCGAACTGAACCCAAAGGTCAAACTGTCTGGTGTTTCCAGCGCTATAGCAGAATCTTGAACAGAATGACAACGCTTCGGTCTGTAATCTAAATAAGTTCGTGAAACAAAATTTATGAACGCGCTGCATATGCAGCTTTGCTTGGACGGCCGTCAGGATAAGATTTGAAAGACCTTCCTAAGGTCATCAGTACGTAGAAAATGAAATGGTTTTGCACATCCTCTGATACCTTGGATGGGGCTACGTTTGAATTAAACAACTCGAAAAACAGACTTCCCGACCATTCCATTTACATCCTTTCAAAACTGGTAAGCTGGTTGTTTTCTGTCTCCAGCAGACTGACAAAAATTCGCCTTTGTTGTTTCAGCATGAAAGAAAGCTAGTAATTGTCCCTGCTTAATCAGGAAGCGTCGGGCTGAATTTCAGCGACTGTTTAAATAGGTTAACCATCGATATGTTTCAATTAACTGGATATACCCACCAACATCATAAAACAGTGATTTCGCCGAACAGGACCGTTGTCTGAAAATCCTAATCTTGGGTCTGCACAATAATATTTTATTGTATTTCAACGTGTTATACTATTACATAATACTATTCAGTCACAACAATTAAGCTACAGCATTAAACTCATGAAAAATAACTGAAAATCACAGGGAGTAGATTCAGTCAACTGTAAGTTTCGACTAGCTTGCTCGGGCGATGTTAGAGTGTGGAAATTGTAAATGCTATCCCGTCTTTGGGAAACCTCTAATAAAATGGATAATACTACCGACAAGCACATTTTCTTATTTCCACGCAGACGTTAGTCTGAATTTCTCCCAGGTCTATTACTGTGACAATGTGTTTTCGAGTGTGATAACCACTCTTCGTATGAACTGTGTGTTTTCAGCTACACGGGGGATGGCTGAAAGCTATTAATCATTTTGACATCAGAAACTTGATCTGTGTGACTTGCCACTACACTCCAATCTCATCGCAATTGTCAGCACAGGCAACTCTTTACCAGCCCCTCGAAAGACAAATATTCAAATGAACTTAACTCTGCATTGTTTAGAATCGTCGGACATTTCCGTAAAAAGGTGGTGACATCAAGATGTCCATGAAGAGATATTTTTCTTCGGTGTAGGGTTCGGTGTCTAAACAGCAGACCTACCAGTAAGCTTACAATAAATGAATGACAAAAGTTTGATTCCTACGAATGCGGACAGTTGAGGCCTGTAATCTCCGTTCACAGAAAGGAGAATAAGATCAGATTACCAGATTGCGATTATTGGGTTCAGATTCCTGCCCGCATGGATTTGATGCAAAACGACTACCTAAACTTCGCTCGATTAAGTGGTTTATTCCCTTCTACACTCTGGCCGATTACTCAGACTGGCTTAAGTAGGGTAAGCACTTAGCGGTCGACATCTTTGCTTCCGATTGGCTTATTAATGAGTTTATCGTTACTGTGGACTACGGAGATAGTTTCTCATAGTTATTACATAATCTACTGCGAACGGAAGCAGCTAACTTTATCATTTTTCTATCTGTACTGCTGAATGGTTCGCGGTCCCGTTCGTGTAGTGAGTGCTTGGGGTCGGCCTTGATAATCAGTTGGCTTTCTTATCACTATTCGCAATCCTGAGCTGTTAGAACGCGTGGATTAAATGAAACCAGTAAGACTTGGTATATCAAGCTGGCGTTATGTGACACTTACACTACAAACCCAATGTTTTATTCCTGTTATCAACCACTAAGCTTTTTAAACAATGACGGATAAAATGTTACAGTAAACTACTGTTCTGCCAGAAGCTCACAACACTAAACTGCTGTGAAAGTTACTTCACGGTTAGGATTAGTATAGCGTACTGTGTTCACTGAAGCTGATGACATGATTTTCGGCACGTCCGTCACATCTGTGTCGAAGGCAGTAATGCTTTTATCCGCAACAGAGATGTTTGTTGCCTCAATGGTGCATGTAGGTTTGCAGGTTTGAGTTTAAAAACCCCTCAATACACTTAAACCTGATCCACTTTCTGATAAGCCGCAGTTTTCAATGACCATTTAAGCTCTTCTCCTAAACTCTCAGATTGTCGAAAATGTTTCACAAAATAAACAATCACCTGCTAACAGGCGCGAATAGCAAGGGTTCAGATGTTGCTTTCCAAAGTACGGAAAGGAGTCTGGCAAGAAAGTGTGCTGTTGAAAACTTTGACTTTAACGCAGCCGGTTTTTTTCACGCAACACAATGAATACGAAATTTCAGACGACTACCGCCAGAACCCCATGAATTCCACTTGCAGAAGGAGTTAAAAAGATTTGTTTTTACCAGCGTGACATTCACGGAAGTCACATAATACTTTCCAATTTCCAACCTGGTTTAGTTTTAATGAGCAACACATACGGATATCTTACCAGTGGTCATTCATAGTCAAAGTATATACAATAACGAGTGATCAGGTCATAAAAGTATTTCTGTACGGGTGTTGTATAGATGACGTCTTCTTCAATAGTAAACATTAATGTTTTTAAAACAAGTCGTCTGGTGTGATGAATCTGGTGAACATCTAAAGCACACTAGTCTTAAATTAGAATTAAAAGAGCCAAATTTCCCTCCTCGACGTTTCTGTGTACCAAGGATGATAGTTATGCTTTGCAGTGAGTCCACGAAACATCAAAGTGGATTGTCCGGCTAGTTTGTTTCTACAGGTTTTGTGGAGTACTAAACCAGTACGGACCCCGTTGAATTTGTGCTTCTACCACACGGCTCGAAGAATTGGCAGCCCCCTTTACATTTTAAAGGGGCACAACGGCCAGAACATATAAAAAACACTTACTACCAAACAACGAATAAATCAGATACGTTTGACACCGTTTGCACTCGATAAACTGATCGAAGCCTTTCGCACAAGCCCCCTTTGGGGTTGAGTTAAGTTGAATCTCTTTTCACCATCTCGCTACTTTTCCATTTTATACATTAACCATGGAAACAGCTAGATGTTCTGCTTATTTAGACCATCTCACCTGTTTTGCGATATCTCAACAGCTACACTGTAGTTAACTAAAAACCAAAACACTGCTCTATGAAAATCGACTAACTGGATTGTAACAGGCGTGTCGATGTGTAAACGAGGTTCTCAGCAGGTCATTAAGTGGCTTGTATGTAGAGAATGCCTAACGTGTGTTTGGACGACCGCAGGTCGAAGTAAAGTAAGTTACCTCGTTGGAATATGACAGCCCTCTACACCCGACTTCGGACTGTCGGATCTCTGTAGTTGTGAAACAGGACAAGGTTTGGCTGTGCGCCGATGTGACTATTCGATATATATGAAGTGACAAATGAGATCTCATCCATAAGCTGTAATCGTTGTGATTACCTTCGATTAGGCATTTAATATGCCCTAAATGGGATTATGCACGCTGACATGAGTAAGAGCATATCTCCTTTGATTCAGCGAACTAAGTTCGGCAGGCACCTAAATATCGTCACTGGGTAAAAGGGGAAAAATACACAACGTAAAACTTATTTTGTGTGATTTGCATGGATAACATTCGAGCAAAGAAAACGGTTGGCTATCCGAAGTTATTCTGCATCAGTTTACCAAGAACCACTGTCCTAGACTGCAAATCAGCGTCACCATTCTCAAGGCGTGAATGAACGTAATAACCTGTCTTATTAAATATCCGTTGAACAGGCGTATAAACAAAGCGAAAGTGGTGTTGACATAATTACCAGAAGGACTGTTGAAGAACATCATACGGGTTATCTACACGCGACAAATGAATAATGAATTTGCATCCCCAATACTTTCCTGTTGGGCGATGCTATCCGGAGATACGCAAAGCAGCAGTGCCACTAAAGACGTTAGATCTTAGTTGCGAATGTCATGCATCAACCGTTGGAAGTAAACCCGTAAAAGTGACCTCAAATATCAAGGAGATGACTGGATTATTTTCGCGCTGTTAACCCAGATACGTTTTGGATGATTGGCCAACGTAGGCTCAACGTGAAATGATCAGGTGGCTATGAGCGTGCTACGCTTGAGCACGCAACCGGAATTATATGTAACGGACAGTTAAATTCCAGCTACATTTAAGTAGCGGACGTCGCTTTCATCAAACCACTACCTAAGAAACCGCAGCGACTGACTGAACTAAGTGGGGACGGGCTTGCCAAAAGTGGGGGAAAATTAGGGCATTAGGGCATAAAGGTATATAATGACAAAGTTAAATCTGAAGTGACTTTCGTCTTTCGCAGATATAAGAGAGTATGTTGGTCTAGGATTTAACTGCGCAGTCCTGGTAAATGTCGTGGAAAGGCCAACATGCAGAATACTGTCTGGATTTTCAGAGAAGGTGTATAATCAGTTGGCAGTGACGACCTCAGGAGAAACATCAAGTGGTTCCTTCTTGTTATATTCATAAGCCTAGGTTCCGCTTCAGTTGGTTTTCAGAAGAAATCAAAGCGTTGCTGGGCGACAAAATTACGAATTGGAAGGCGCTTGGACAACTTCATCCTGATACGGCTATATTGGTCTGGAAATTCTTTGGGGACTGGGACATTTAGTAGCATGTGCCTCAGCAGCTGAATTTTGATCTTACGGAATTAACTGCGCTTGTTCTATTTAGGGTGTAACCTTGTTAGTGAATTAGACTGAAACACCTATAAAACTAATATGTACGAGTGAGCATAAGAAAGCCGTTCTAAAACACCCCTTCCGAAATGACTATACAACTTTGATGTACAGGTCTTCTAGTTCCAGGACAGTTTACGTTGATAATGTTTCAGAGGTCAACCGTACACTTTCATTGCCTCTATTAAGTACCACATTTCGCGAATTTTGACAAACGCATACGCAATTGTATACACTGCTATGAGGATGTTGAGGTCCTAGGCCACCGTGTACCACAACATCAGCAAGGTTGGATCGTGAATACACGTTCCACCAGAATAAAGTATAAACGAGATAGAAAATTTAAAAAAACGTGCTAACGTGTCGACATCATTCCATGATTGCACGCAATTTTTGCGTTCAGGTAAGCAATATGATCGGTTCCGTTCAAAAAATTTAATCAGCATTAATGTCATTCTTGCTGGAAATAGTTAGAATCGTAGGTCTCGAAAGTTCATTCCGGCCGAAAACTCATATTGGTGTGATCAAGAAGAAAATATAACCAGGCAATGACTATGGTTTATTTCAGAGAATTTGGGTACCTGAGGACACGGTTGCCTGATGTAAAGATGGAGTTACGTTTATTCGCCGAAGAGTCCAAATGAAGATGATTTTATGGCCTTGTCTTGTTGTAGGAAGGGGCTAATGGAAGGTATGTATACAAGCGTGAAAGTTGTAATCAACTGGGAATGGATTCCAACTAATATTTAACTAATGCCTTACTGCTGATAAAAAATATGGATTTCAGGAGCTGGCTAAAGGCGGGACTGTGAACATATCAACAAAAACAGAGAACAGCTATTCCAGATGGCGGTTTTAACCAACATGTTGAGTGTCCTTAATGTACCGAGCCATACAAAAGACAGTCGCTAATCATTTTTAAAGAAGCACCTAAGTATCCACAGTTAATGACCTTACTGCTGGACTATTTTCTGTCTTGCCCTGCAGGCGGTGATCTGTACGAATTTTATCGGAAGTCACGACAGCCCAATTTATTATAAATCTTGCGTTTTAATTAGTCAAACAATTTATAATGTTCTGGAAGAATTGTATGTAGGCACTGCCGAACGATCAGATTGAAGAAGTTACCAACCCACTTGTTGCTGACTAGTCGACGGTCACTGTAGGCAAAGGTTGCAGGACTGCTCCTATTTTCGCCATATACAAGCCGTCCGTAATTCGTATTTAAATGCAAATTATTTTCACATTATAAAAATACACTGAAGGTTTCCTTTTTGTTTATGACATTTGGAGAGAGCAAAAATTAAACTTCAGAACTTTGAACTCCCTCTATCAAATTCACCAAAATAAAGAGGAGATATATCTCGTTCGAAGAAGGCGTTTCGATTAATTGTTGTCAGTTAGTAGTGTAAGACTGACAAAGTACATATAGTAGCAGGTAAACTATATGACCGGATAAGTTCGATCGTTTGCGCACTTATGACGAAATCTGTTTAGTGACATGAAATTTGCGCGTGTCGGTGTCTTCTGTGCACAGAAAACTGATCACTGTTATCCGATTATCATTGATGCGCTAAGCGCTAGTGGTTTTGGAATGCGATTGCCTAACAGTGCATCTTCTGCGGTAAAGCCCAACAACTGGTTGTATTTGCTAGACATTCTTATTGCCCGACTTTAGGGCGAAACTTTTCAGCGGCCAAACCGTTGTTGGCCTACATGATACGGAAAACATTTGCACTTATCTAGCTTCACACCGATTGGCTGCAAGCTGAGAGTCGGGAAAACTTTGTTTCACAAAACTAGAAAGGTATACTTAGCGAATCGACTGGACATAGAAGAAAGATGTTGGTGGATAATAGTTAGCAGGAAATTTAGTGGATATCTACAACAAACCGCAAGTGTTACAAATGGCAGGCTGTAGTGTGAATAAAAAATAAAGTTAAGCAACTACAATCCAAGGTCGACAGGTTGGTCGACAGCCTGAATCACGAGCAGCCCTTGGTCTATGATGAGTGTGCTTTTTTCTTTGAGAAAGCGACTTCTTACAAGAAGCAGTTGTTATTACCGTTCTGTTTGACAAAGCACTGTATTCTGAATACCATTCAAAGTTAGACAAAAGACGAACAACACAGTGATGACGATTTTGTCCCTAAAGGAGTGCTATTTATATCGTAAGACAAATTAAGTACTTTTAGAGGAAACATCTTAAACATTCGGTAATACTTGGAAGACAGTGGTAATAGTAACTGTTGCCACCCCAAGTCGTTGTGAGTCGGGCAGGTAACCGTGTAATCCAAAAGACTAATTCGGGCCTTTTCGTTAACCAGATTGTACCTCATTCGTGAACTGAATCGTCGTCAACTTACATTAGGGGAATGTGCATCCTGTCGTTGGATTGCATTTCCTTAAAATTCCGCACGCCTGCACTTCTGCCTGATTTTCCGTAGAGAGACCATTTCTGCTCAGGCCGACTTCACACTGTACTTGATCATTCACTTTTGATGTGTGAATTCTAAGTTCACAGGAGTTATCTCTAAATAAATCAACAAAGAGAAGTGAGGTGTACTAGAAATGGCTTCGTTCACTCTAAGGAAGTAAAACAAGTATGCACTTCCCTTGGAATGTTGCGAACTCTGAGTCACAATTGCGCATTTCCAAGTGAGATCCGAGCCAACCGACCCATGTTAACTGGCTCTGTTCACTTTTTTGTCAAACGGCTTGAACCTCTTCGGTTTACACTCCTCAGTCACTGATGTAAAGGCGCAAACGTTTATGTAGATTGCGCGTTGATGATATGATGGTTTCGAGGACTGGCATACAAACAGATAGATGTTGTTGCTATGGGTAGTCCGTTAGGCCCAACACTAGCGGACATCTTTCTAGGAATGATTGAGCGGCAAATCCCGGATTATATAGCTCAATCGTTATTATACAAACGATACGTTGATGATATTTTAATTTTTACTGACGTTACTCATTTTGATTTATTTTTCAACTTTCTTAATAATATTCACCCTAACCTCTCTTTATCTCACGAAGTAGAGTCGAACAATAGTTTAGCTTTTTTAGATGTACTGATTACTAGACGTTCGGATGGCACGTTACAGCGCTCAGTTCACCGCAAAGCGACATGGGGGGC